>JAOTQZ010001828.1:0-11965 GCA_026546895.1 Pogonocichla stellata | reverse complement strand
CCTTGAACATAAGATGTTTCTAACAGTCTTACGTGTTCTGTAAACTGGTGGCTTTTTCAATTTCAGCTACACCACAGTGAAAGGATCGCACCAATACTTTTCTGAGAAATGCATTTCTCCTCAGCCAAGCTCTGCACTTACTGAAGTCCTAAACCAAGCTTAGCTACCTAGTAAAATTACTAATAGAAAGCAGCAATAAACCTAAATAAGCAAGACTTATAGCTTATAGCTGACAGAGATATCACCTAAGGAAGAAGCAAGCTACATATATTTCAGTCAGCTAGAATCTACAGAGGCCTTTACTTTGTGTTCGTGAAGATTTGAGACCATGGAATTTCACTAGAGGTTGTTGAACTACCACATCACCATAAATACTGTTGTTTTATCCACTAATTAATCTAAATCTCCTTTCCTCATTTTAAGATGAATTAGAAATTTAGCAGGTATGCACCAGCCCTGACATGTTTTAAAAATACTTCTTCCACTTTATCAGCACATGGTGTTTTCAGATACTGCTTCAACAAAGATAGTCATGACTTAACAGAGGAATGCACTACATATTGTGCTCATAAATGGCAGTAAGAGGCAGCCATAAAATTGTGAACAAGACTTCATTTGGATTTTTTTTAGCAACTGAAGTTCAGCAAAACTGAAGGAAAAGCTTGATCTTCCAAGTCCCAAGACACAGTTTAAAAGAAGCTGGGAAAAAATGCTTTGACTACACACCTTTAAAATCCAGCTTTCAAAAAGAAAAAAAGTATAGCCAGAACATTACATATATATTATTTAAAATTAATAAGTCCCAGAAACAGAAAAGTGTTCTGGAGTACAGCAGTTCAAAATCATAATGAATAATGACAAAGAGCTGAACAAACACTCACACTACAAAAACCAAACAACACCAACTTCTCAAACATCTGTATACTAGCTATATTTATGCTTAAACCACATGTGAAATGTATATGGTCTGTGAAAGTCACAGGCATCTTAAATCAAGCTCTATCACTTTCATTTCACTCTTTGGCGTTAGTAATTCCACAGCAAGATTCATGTGGCAGAACTCTTGTTTTTTTTAGAACTTCACTATAATTTATGTGCAAACAAATGAAACAGGCTTTTAGAAATTGTTTTAAGACACTCCTGAACATGGTCTCCCCATTAGCCTTTATTATACAATCCAAGTTCTGAGAAGATTTAGTTAACAAGCATTGGCATAAAAGAGAATTTTGCTCTCATTTGCATCAGTGTCTCCAGTAGGCAGTCTAATCCAGATGGTATAAATACAAATGAAATACTAGACAGAACAAAGTGAGCAGAGGATAAAATTTATGGGATGGGGACAAAGTGGGTGGGAAAGAGGGGAATCACAATATCATTCATTCTATTCACAAAAAAGGATGATGAACTTATGATAGTGGGGCATAAATGCAGCCTGTGATTATTAGAAACAGCTACATGCTGCCTTGTTTTTCTTTGCTGAGTGTTAATGGTGGGGAGTACAACAGATGGGTATGCATTAGCCTATTTCTTATCTTACCATTGCAGTTCTGGGGTGTTGGGGTATGGGAGGAAAAGTAGCCCAGCGGCTTGGTCGATTCCAGAGACAGAGGTCCAGTTGAATACCTGTACCAATAGCAGATCAATATCACAAGTACTATTCAATGAAACACATGCATAACATACAAAACATGCAACTCCATAGGATACAACACCATCCAATCCTGAACCTTACAATATCATCCAAGAGAGTACCATGCCAATACCCATGGAATACACACCCCATGAGTTATTGCACACAAAAAAACCCACCCTGCAGTCCAATAAATAACAGGCAATGCCATATGCACAATACAATTACATACATACCATACATACCATGACACAAAGTGCAGTGCAACACACAATATGTGCAATATAATACAACCTCATACCATGCAGTACAATACATACATACAAATAGTATAATGCCATACAATACAAATACAGAGAATTCCAAATACAGTACAAAATACCACTCAATCCATCAGAATACGACACATACAAGACTAAGAAACTAAGACAATAAATACCATATAACACACAGTTCAAAATGATATGTTATCCATTAGCATACATGCTGTGTGGGATATATTTAATGTATTTTTTAAAGCTGAAGTATATATATAGATATATTGAAGATATGTTGCATGATTTGCGTGGAATTTTTTTTATGCAGCCCTGGAAGCTAGAATATTAAATGTCTGTATAGCAATCAGAAAATAAAAAACATAATAATGTATCCTACGCAAAAGATGAAAAGATGGTAAAATGTCAGGAAAATAATAGATTCTAAAATGCAAAAGAAATGTTCTGAATGTCAAGTCTGAACCTCTCCTGACAAAATTTTAAATCATTTACACACTGTGTTACTGGGAAGACTCAGGAAAGAACAGATCTGTTAGTCTAACCTCTGTGCCTGGAAAAATTATAAACATTGTACTATGTGCTTCTGACAGACAGGAAACGCAATCATCAGGCACAGTCAGCATGAGTTCATGAAAGAAGAGCACTGTGTCACTAATCTGGAATAAGATGTTCTTCCTTGTGAGTGAAGGCACAGGGGTGGACGTGGCATTTCTAGATTTTTGCAATTTCTTTAATGCTGTTCCTTTCAGCATCTTTCTGGATAAGTTGCCCATCTGTGCAATGATCAGGTGTACATTCTGTTAGGTGAGGAACTGGTCTGTGACATTTGGAAGCACTTCCTTAACAAGAGGGTAAGGTCCAACACTGGAACAGACATTCTAGTGAGACGGTAGATACTCCGTACCTGAGATACCTTAAAAAAAGGCATTTGGACAATGCCCCTCACAATGCCCTTTAACTTTTTATCAACCCCAGGAACATATTATATTGAACTGTATGAATTTTACAGTGTTTGGTGCTGTATTTTGTGCAACAGTTTCTTTGGTATTGTAATGTATGCTGTCTCAATTTTTCTTCTATTTTGTAGTGTGCTACATGTTGAATGTGTATGGCATTGTTTATATCACACTGTACAGTGTTAACTGCACTGGATGAGACTTACAGATGCATTGTAATGTGTCGTGCTGTATTGGGATTTTTTTTGCACTGCATTCTATTTTGCCTGTTAGAAGGTACTGTATTTTTACTTGTTATATTTTCCATTGTGCTTTTGTTTTGTACTTTTCATATAGTGTTGTATTGTTTGATCCTTTTTGTGTATAGTAATACTGTGTCATATAGCATTTGTTGTATGGTTTCTTTCACTCTTATGCATATTTCACTTTATGCATTTTATTTATTATGTGGCTGTCATTGTTTTGGTATTGTACTGTAACATTGTTCAATATTTTGCATTGTAGTGCACCCCCCATCACAGCTCTGGCACCACACAACGTCACACACAGCAGGGTCACACACACAGCACCTCTCAGGAACCATCACTGCTAAACACAGGAGACCAGCTGGCTGGCCCTGCTGCTGTTCCAGATCCATGCAATGGCACATTGCTGGTGTCCATCACCATCTGTCTGTCGCCTCCAACGAAAACCCTTCAATAGGGGGGTGGGTGTGTATGGAAAGAATTCTAATTTTATTATTTGTATAGTACCATGGTTTGGAATGCCTTTTATTCAGTATTGTAAAATCTGGCATTTCCTGTATGGTACAGCATCATAAAATCATAGGATGGTTTGAGTTGGAAAAACCTTAAAGATCATATATTTCCAAATACCCTGCGGTAGACAGGGACAGCTTTCACTAGGCCAGGTTAATTAAAGCCCCATCTAACCCAGCCTTGAACACTCCAAGGGATGGGGCATCCACAGCTCCTCTGGGCGACTTCTGCCAGTGCCTGTCCAACCTGACAGTAAAGAATTTCTTCCTAATACCTCCCGTAAACTTACTCTCATTCTAAAGCCATTCCACCTTGTCCTATTACTTCATGCCCTTGAAGGAAGTCTCTGTCTTTCTTGCAGGCTTCCTTCAGGTACTGGAAGGCTGCACTTTGGTTGCACCAAATCCTTCCACTTTCCAGGCTGAGAAATCACAGTTCTCTCAACCTTTCCTCATAGGAGAAGTGCTCCATCCCTCTCATCACAGCAGTGGTTTTCCCCTAGGCTCACTCCACATCCTTCCTGTGCCAGAACCCCAGAGCTGGATGCAGGGTTCCAGCTGGGGTATCACAGAGCAGAGCAGAGGGGCAGAATCCCCTCCCTCCCCTGCTGCCCACACTGCTCTGGATGCAGCCCAGGACACGTTTGGTTTCTGGGCTGGGAGTGCCCATGGCTGGGTCATGTCCAGCCTCTCACCCACCAGCACCCCCAAGTCCTCTCACAGGGCTGCTCTGATATGTTCATCCCCAGCCTGGGCTGGGACCAGGATATCAGGTACAAGTGCAGGTGCAGGACCATGTGCTTGACTTTGCTGAATCTTGTGAGGTTCACATGGTAAAGACTAAGCTAGGTATGTGAAATACTTCTGGTAGTATATCACTTCTTCTACTGGAAGAAGTTATTTATGTCTCCTATATCTGTGACCCAATTTCAGACATTTAACAGGTACCTTCAGCAGCTATCAGACCCTGTAGTACCTGCTTTATAGAAGTTACATCGGCCTAAATACATTTCATAAAGAAGTATTCTACACAAACGGGCCATTTTGTTATAATCAGACTGCTGAACTATTGAGTATTAATTGCAGTATTAATTCTCTCTTAGCTGATGAAATTTTGCTCTTTTTTTTTTTTTCTTTCACTCTTCAACATCAGAATGTGACAGGTTGCCTTTGGAACATATGTGCGACAACAGCTGTAATTGCTACTGTAATCAGTTAACTTAGGTATGCCTGTCTTAAAGTAATTTATTTTTGCCTACTGCCATGCTACAGACTGAGGCTGAAATTTTGAAACAAAGTCTGTATAGCAGAATGACAAACAAAAAGTTTCCAGTGAGATTTCAACATTTTATACTATTGTATGAACATGTTGATATTATTCAGAATAAAAACATAAATATCTTTTATAAGGCAGTGATTAATATGTGTAGGAACCCACGTAAGTGTCCAGAAGTTAGGGTTTGAATTGCTCAAACTTTTCTCACTTGGTAATTTGTCTTTGCAGGAACACAGCAGTAGCCCTGGATATGTATTTAAGAGGTGAAACATGCAAAGAAGGAGACTTATACTGGGTACTCATTGATGTCAGAGCTACATATATGACTGATACACTTACCAGTTAGCAAACACTGTGAAATCCTTTGTTGTTAGAAAGGAGCATGTACTAGTGGCTTTGTGTAGCTTCACTAGGTAAAATCAAAATCGGGTGATACTTTGATCTCAGTACTTGGGATCAGAGAACCATGGCAGTTTCAGTGGGTGGTCCGTATATATGGATGGATTTCTTTATTTACAATCTCCTTCCTCTCTTTCCCTCTTACTCAGACTTGTTTAAACAAGTAGTCCTTGCCGACTTTGATGGCTTCCTAGCAAAACTTAAAAAGCAATAAAATACTGCTGCATTTACTTTTCACAGATACTACCATCTTCTCATCTAGATAGTGAATTTTTCACAGAGGGGCTTGAAAAAGGATTGCTCTTGACCTTGTTTTGCTCTTCCTTCACTTTTCTTAAGACATTACAAGGTAATTGTCAACCTTTCCATAATTCTGAGGCCCAGTATTGGTAAAATAACCTGGCTGCTGAGGGAGAGTAAACCATTTCCTGTATCTGCAAGACAAACTTCTAGTTAGAAAGTCATGTTTTGCAGATCAGTGCCTTCTCCTGTCTCAGCTTCTGTCATATTCTGCCAGCTAAAGAAGTTCATTGATATCTCTGAGTTGGTTGTTTACTCAAACACTTCAAGTGTGATGCTGTCTTAGGAGTCTGCAAGGGTTAGCCCTTTCCAAAATTTAAAAAGTGGAATTTAGTTCTTTTGAAAGTGAGATCTTCGAAGTTAATTACATGCATGAGGAGGGACTGTTTTAGCTCTTCTGCTGTTCTAATTTGTTTGTTTTGGTTTTTTTTATTTGTTTGTCTTATTAGCTTCCTAGTTAAGCAGTTTTAGGGCTTTGAGATTGCTGAATATGACCCAAATACTCGGTCATAAGTATTACTTCTAAGAGTATTCAGGACTCTGAACAAGTAGGTCCTGAATTTTCAGATGTGTTTTGTTTCTTAAAATGATGGTGAAGGAAGAGGTTATTTGAGAAATCCGCTGAAAGTTTTGAAGCTTAGAGTAGGAATGTCTTAAACATACCTCTTTGTTATAAGTGAAGGAAGTCGAGGCTAAATGTAACTACCTCTGGGCTGTATTATTTCCTAAGACAGACTGTTCAAAAACTGTCACACAGCAAATTCTGCCCAGGAAAGATAAGGTAAACAAAATTATCAACCTCTTCTTTCTTACATCAGAAACTTCCTTCCCTAACAGCAGAGTAGTGGTGTGGATCCACTGATGAGCAGAGGTGGAACTTTTTCCAATGACCACAAGAATGACAGGTTTTTATCTTAAATGTAGAAGTCCATTACCAGGTGGCAGTGGTGAGTTTCTGGAGGGAAAGAATGTAGTTTTTAAGCTCATTCCATTATCTTACTCTGCTGAAGTGGTTCGTCCCCCACCTTTATCCACATAATTTACCTTTCCCTGCCCCTGACATGAGAATTTAACAAGCAAAATTAAAGCCTAAGGGAAAAGGGGGCAGAGGACAAGGATCTGAGCCTGCAGCGTGTCAGGAGGGAGTTGCTGAGAGGGAGCAGTAGGGTGGAAGTTTTCCTGACAGACCTCCTCATCTGTTCATCACCTCTGGCTATGCAGCACACCCGCTCTCCTTGGGTGGGCTGCCAGGAATGGCACATAGCAGCACATACTTCAGCGGGGCCCCAGCACATACCTACCAGCCTGGCTCCCTGCTCCCTTGCTGCCTCCAGCACAGACTGCCATTCTTCTGTCTCCGTTAACAGTTGCAGCAGCAATAATATTTTAGGCTGTGCATTATGAAAAGATGCAAAAACCGTAGTGTGTTTCTCAGGAAGTGACTGACATATTTTTTTCTGATTAATGGAATTTTTTCACTGCTCTCTGATCTCACTTCACTGAATGCCTTCATTTTACAGTAGATCCCTTTTTATTCCTTCTAGACTAATCTTACCTTTGTTAATTTCCCGAGGTAAAGGTCTGAGGCCTTTTTTTTCTTCCATTTGACCATTGGTCTCTGAAGGTGTGAGAGAAGATGCCCTGTTCCTGGAAGTCCTAAGCATACTTTCAGCCTGGATGCTGCCTATACTCAGGAAGCTCTGCTGCCACAGCTCCTTGTTCCTTTTACAGATTGTAGCTGTTGTCATGATCTCAGTTCTCATACTTTCCCATTCCACAGCACTGTGTGTATGAATGGCATTGGGAGGGAAGCGGTGGCAGATGCATCAGGTCAGGGACTGAATCATTCCTCAGTGTGAATTTGTCCTTCCCTCTCATTATCAAGTCACAGGGTGGGTTTTCTTTTGATGGGACAACAAATTAGAATTCATACAAGAACTTGCTTAGTTGTGAAAACTGAGAACTGTTAATCCTGTAACACTGGGTTAACGTGGGTGAGAGAGAGTGTGCATTATATAGGAAGTGCGCTATTAAGCTCTAGGAATCTATTTAAATTAAAACCAGAACAGAGATTGCTTCAAAATATTTTACTTGCAGGGTGGTTAGTACATCTGTACTAGGATGGCACAGTGGAAAATCTATTTGTTCTAAAAAGAGATGTAAGTAGGCAAATTTACTGTGTGTTGTTGGGTTAGTTTTGATGCTTCCTAAAAAAGTCAGATGTCAGCTGACTTTAATGGCATCTCTACCATACAGCTGAGTATTAGTTTTCAGATCTAGTAGTATTGGAGATTCAAGGATGTTGGGGTCTAGAGAGGGAACTGATATGGTGTGAAGTATTTGCAGTTTACAGAGCAGAAACAGAGGACTTCTGTTAGTCTTTCAGCCATGCTGAGAGGAGTAAGAATTACTGAGTCAGACCTCAGCTATTTTTTCCAAATCTCAGTAAATCTTACCTGATCCTTGATACAAGATCTAATAATACTAATTATTCGTATTATATGGGTGATTCAACCGTTTTTTGGTTTAGCACCAGGAAAGAAAACTGTTGTAAGAATGAGGTCCAACAAACACCTTTCTTTCAACAGCAGCCATTTGTTTTTCTGACAGATTGAATTAATTCTAGAGCAGATCAAAAGCAAATCACTTAGTTTTAAAGTCTTGGCTATGACCTTGCATACCTTTCCGTGTGAATATTTATAAATCATTAAATAATCTTTGGATCTTTTCTCGCAAAGATTGGGCTAGTATTGAGATGGCTACTGCTTACCAAATGGGTAAAACATAAGGTTTTCAAAGGTTTTTTTCTTTTCATTGGTTGGTGGCTGAACTATTTTTTCCCCACTGTTTCTTGTACTCTTACAACTGTCTTCCAGTTTCCAGTGCCCAGCTTTCTCTTTGTGATGGCTAGTGCTCCTAACAACTCTGCTTTACAAATAAATGCTATCAATAATAATGACAGATGCTGCACCACATATGTTTATGGAAATTCTCTGGGAATCTCTGTGTGGGAAAGGATTTGGAGTATGGTTTGAAAGGGGGTGGGCGGGGAGGTTGTTTTTTTCATTATGTGATACTTGCTTTACAAATTAAATCAAGTATTCTTGTTCCAATTTAAGGCCCATTTTGGTAGACTGGCTCATAAATCAAGCTCTGTTAAACACAGGCATATTAATACATACATTTGCTATGTGGTGTTAGTTTAATTTTGATTTTCCTTTAAAAATAATGCCTGATAAATGCAAAATACTGCTCTTTCTTTGCTAAACTTTTAAGTAAGACTATAAAATACATAGTGTTTCACTGAACTGATCTGTTTTTAAAAAAATTACTGAAATCTTCTTTTCTGATTTAATAACAGGCTTTAATATTATTGTGATACTTAAATTGCTTCAGATCCCATAAATGTAAGACCTTCAGTTCTAGTTTAAGATTTTCTTCCATTTTATTTTGCCTAAAGACTGTAAATATGTAAGAATTTTATGGAAAAATATGGTTACTAAATCAACAGACTGTTTTTCTACTTTAAAAATAATCACCACATACCCAGGCACATATGTATTATAATAATACAAGGTTGAGTATTAAAATAAGTAAATTCACCACAATAGTCCTTCTGTAATGAAATGGGAATGTAAAAATATATGTCTCTGTTTGCTCAGGCAAGAGCTTGAAAGCATCAGATGGGTTGCAGTGGTAAATGGGGATGAGAACTGAAAGGGATTTTTATGCTCTGTAAAGCTGATGCCCTACATGAAGTTCAGCAGCATTACTTATCCTGTGATTGTTTTTAGGCAGCAGTTGTGGTGGTGTTCAATTTTGCTATGGTTCTGCTGATTTTTCCTGCTATCCTGAGCATGGACCTTTATCGTCGGGAAGACAGGAGACTGGACATATTTTGCTGTTTTACAAGGTGAGAGTGAGCAGTAGCTTTGTCCTTTCTGTGGTCACCAATCAGTGCATCCATTCCTTCTCAGGAGTGGGATTTCTTCGTTAAAGTGGGGTCCGCATGTTACTGTTGTGATTTCATTTGTAGTGACTGGCTTACATATGCTACCTTGTTTTTAACCTGCCTGAAGGGAAAAGCTGAAATACATCTGTCGCCTTCTCTTCCCCCACATTCCCTCCCCCCACACCTTCATTCCTACATATGTCCATTTTTACTGCTGGAGAACAACTTTTTGAAAGCAGATGAAAGATCTGTTATTTAGGAATATCTTGAAGTATTTTTAGAATGTTACTGCAAGGTGTCCAGTGCAAGTACTGGCTAATCTTGGAAAGCTGTACATAACTCAGGATACTGCGAAGCCTGACTTACAGTAAATCCTTATGTGTTAATTTTTATGCTTTTACGCCTTTAAACCTAAACAAATAAACTGTAAAATTACTTCCCCTCAGACAGGCTTTTCATAGGGCTCATAGGTACCTTTTCATAGGTAGGAATGATCATTACCATTACAGGACAATGCTTGATAAAGTGTCCTTTGTGGCTGCAGTAGTAGTGTAGAATGGCAATACTGCCATTCTGAGGTGTGTACAAACAGACTCTCACTGATACACAGCTAACTCTGAGCCTAGAATGGAGGTTAGAAGTCTGCTGTCATCGGTGGAGCTGCTGCTTGGAAATGAAATGTCTTTTCTATCTTAGTTTTTGCTTTTGACTGCAGTGAAGAGGATGAACTACATTTCTACACATATACTCCTACTGTCATAACTAGGATGTGCAGAATCTGTATTGGCATGTCTTAGCCTTTGACAGGCATCCAGGCATTTTAATGTGAAAGGAAGAAAGCATTTTCCTAAATTTGATTCTGAGGGAATGATTAAAACAGTGAGTGGATCCCAAGCTATTTCTTATTCAGTCATAGTTTCAGAGAACAGTATTAAGAGTCTTGGAGCCCTGATTCTCAGGAATTCAGGGCACTCAGGCCTTCCATTTATTCCCTCATGCAAAGCTGCTCCAAATGTGCATCAGAATCAGCTCCTTTCCATGTGAAGAAATGCAGTTAGTGAGATCTTGCTTTGGTTACGTGGGCAACATTCTGAATTCCTCTTATTTTTGTAGGATTTGTGTACTTGGTGAAAAGTACCTGATACTGTTTACTATTATCCATTTGTCATTTCTCATGTACAGGAATAGGCTTGTCTCTGATAATTATAATTTTTTAATATAAACTAGTATCTATTAGGGTCTTGCATAGAGCCAACCTAATCTAAAATAAAGGGAATACATCAATTACTTCTGTGATTTTGTCTCTTCGTGTGGCCCGCCCTCCCTAGGAATGAATCCTTTCATTAATACTTTAATGTTTTCCTGATCTATGAAATACTTAGTCAAGTATGGCAAGTGGTTTCCACCTGCCTCCCAAAAGTCTGAGATATTATCCAGAAGGCCCAAATATTATTTAACGGTTACTGCATTTGTTCTAAACAGAAGAACTATGTCATGCATTTGCCTCTTCATCTAAGTATCTTAATTCTCAGTATGGGTGCAGAGATGCAAAATCACAAACTTCTTGTACATTCAGACTGTGTACTGATGAGCATTTGTAATAAACGGAGTGATGTGTGTACAAGTCAATGTCTTCAGATTTGGAAACAGATGCTGTTTCCTTCCTTCCGGAGGGCAAAAAATTTGCGCGTATTCTCAGGGGCCTACACTATGAGCCATGTGTGAGAAATATTTTCTAAACATACAGAACGAAATTAACATCTAAGCGTTACACAGAATTAGTGTAAAGCGTCCAAGAGAAGTAGAAGCAATCTCTGATGAAAGCACATTATCCTATCTAGCCTGATTAAAATAAAGATCTGTCTCAATGCGATCAGATATTTTTCTCTTTTCTTACAGCCCGTGTGTCACTAGAGTGATTCAGGTTGAGCCTCAAGCGTATGCAGAAAATGACAATACTTGCTACAGTCCTCCACCCCCATACAGCAGCCACGGTTTTGCACATGAAACTCAGATTACAATGCAGTCCACAGTGCAATTGCGCACAGAATATGATCCTCACACGCAGGTGTACTACACCACAGCAGAGCCTCGCTCAGAAATATCTGTGCAGCCGGTGACAGTGACACAAGATAACCTGAGCTGCCAGAGCCCAGAAAGCACAAGCTCGACGAGGGATTTACTTTCCCAATTCTCAGACTCCAGTATACATTGCCTTGAGCAACCCTGTACGAAGTGGACACTCTCATCTTTTGCAGAAAAGCATTATGCTCCATTCCTCCTGAAACCAAAAGCTAAGGTAATTGGGTAACTGTTCACCTGTTTTTCAAAATTAGACTTCTGCCTTGGCCAGTTAAAAATTATCCTGACAGTGGTATTAAATAAAAGTAATAAATATGACTCTTGTGAAATAACAGTTT
>JAOTQZ010001827.1:0-12089 GCA_026546895.1 Pogonocichla stellata | reverse complement strand
TTCTTTCTTTCTTTCTTTCTTTCTTTTTCTTTCTTTCCTTCTTTCCTTCTCTCTTTCTCTCTTTCTCTCTTCCTTCCTTCCTTCCTTCCTTCCTTTCTTTCTCTCTCTCTTTCTTTCTCTCTTTCTTTCTCTCTCTTTCTCTCTCTCTTTCTTTCTCTCTTTCTTTCTCTCTTTCTCTCTTTCTCTCTCTCTCTCTTTCTCGCTTTCTCTCTCTCTTTCTCTGTTTCTTTTCTTTCTTTCTTTTCTTTCTCTCTTTCTGTCTTTCTCTTTCTTTCTTTCTCTCTTTCTCTCTATCTCTCTTTCTCTCTTTCTTTTCTTTCTCTCTTTCTCTCTTTCTCTCTTTCTCTCTTTTCTTTCTTTCTCTCTTTCTCTCTCTCTCCCTTCCTTCCTTCCTTCCTTCCTTCCTTCCTTCCTTCCTTCCTTCCTTCCTTCCTTTCCCTCTTTCTTTCTTTTCTTTCCTCACATCTTTTCAACATTGGACAGACGATTGTTTTGATAATTAAACTTTCACTAATGGAAGGCTCAGTGATCCTTAGGAAAGACTCTGTCTCTACCCCTACTTGATGAACCTGCAGCCCATTGGAAAGAAGATATTCATTGTGAGTGAAAAAGTGTTGATTACGGATGTTTTCAGTCTAAAGACAAAACTGGGTAATAAATGAATCAACTATGCCGAATGTGCTACCCTGTTTTGACTTTTGCAGGGATACTTTTCGTGATAGTTAGAATCAGTTGTTTCTTACATGGGATAAAGTAATATGGTGGAATTAGTGCATGGAGAAATTTTTCACAAGATCAAGGGAACGAACTGTCCAGGATTCAGATCAGAGGTGGAGTGAATTAACATCAGCCCAAGATAGTACAGTAGAGGGTAGAGAAAACAAGGATTTAGAAGGGATGTTGCTTCTTACAGTGGCAATGTATATGTCAACAAATTACAGAAGTGTTTGGAAAGAACTTTCCTTCTGGTACAGCTGTGAGACACCTGGATGCAACCATTGCAGGCAGAATCCATGCGCATTATTGTAGGACCAAGGGCTTTTTTGCACTGAAGATGAAGTACAAGAAGTTCCCTTTCTGCTCTTGCCTTTGTTAATCTGCCTTGGCAGAGTGTGGCTGGGGCAGCCCAGGTGTGTTGAGGTACTGGTAAGCATGCACCAAGAATCCGCAGAAACCATATGCAGTTGGAAACGGCTGTTCCCACCTGTCTTGTGAGATCAGTGTAGTTCTTTTCAGTCTTGTTTCCAGTCTACAAACCCCGGGAGTTTTCTACATCTGTGTGATCAACAACCTGGACTCTGTGACCTTGCATCCCTCTCTGAAGCACTTAGTGTCCCTGGGAGTGCCCTAGCTGGGATGGGGAGCAGATGGGGATCCTTCAGCTGCTCATGGCCAAAGATACCCTTCCTTCAAGTGCTGAGATAGGAGCATCTTTACCCAGCAGCTACAGGCAGGACTCACCATGAATTAGGAGCACAGGCAACCCCATTTGCCCAATTTGCCCAATTTCCTCCATTACTCTCTCTCTCCTGACACACAGCACGTTAGCACAAGCTCTCACTGCATCCCCTTGCAGAGATATCCCATTCTGACCCCTTCTTACACGATAAGCACACCTCAGCCACCCTCCATCCAAAGCTGCGTGCCAGCGTCCCTCAAGCTAGGGAATCCCTGCTTCCCTCTCCAGGAGAGCTACCTCCTCCTTCAGAGACTTAACCTTTTACAGCCCCATCCATCATTTCAATTAGGCTTCTCAAGGGGAGGTTACCAGACCAAAATGACTTGTTTCAACCTCTCCAATCTGGTAGTGGTAGAAAATCTTCTCAACCAGAGTTATTCTGAGACATTTATCAGTATTCTCCTCAGATGGCCTGAAAGCTGAAACAAAAAAAATTATACACTATTACCAAGGGGATTTCTTGACTGTAATTAATTATTGGAAGAATTTTCAAAAGTTAAGATGGATTTTCTCATCATTGTAATTTCTGAGGTTCAGATGGTGTGCTCCATACTGTGGTTCTAACACAAATGATTCCAGAGAAGCCCTGAATAATCCTAATGACGCCTTAATGTTTATGAGACCACGTGAGTACTAACCTTTAGGAGAATGTACCGATCTGGATTTGACTCCAAAGGATGGGCTCTGAAGTTGTGAGATGCTGTTGCATAAGGAACACAGAGACAGGGGCTCCAGGGGAGACAAGGCAGAGGAATATGTCCTGTTGAATGTTTGGACCTTCATAAGTCTATGAGGGTATCTCCAGACCCTTAGAACAAGATGAGTTCCTGGAAAACTTGCATGCCAGCAGCAGTGATGCTAATTAGAGTTTTTAAATATGCCAACAAGCCTGTTATTCTTAGGCCTCTCTATCATTTGTATTTACTGATTTACTTCAGCTCTTTCTTTTCAGGAGTTAAAGAGGCAAAGCATTTTCTTCCTGGTCCCAAGGAGACCTCCTGTCTCATTCTCTCTTACATGTACCCACAGTGCTTGGGTTTCTAGCTGCTAATTTCATCAGGAAGTATGAAAGCCTGACATTATTGCCTAAGAGTAGGAAGAATTGAAACACAGAGCTATGGGAGGGGATGACTCAGGGGCTGGTTTACCTGTAGTTTCAGTAAACAAGTGTTTACAGACACTCCTTTCAACCTGCGTGTTTTCTTGGCATGATGGAAGGTGACATGAAATGAAAGAGTCTCAGTTGCAAGATCTCTTCTGATGCAGGGACAGATTGAAAGAAAGAACCCACATTATCTGAGTAGGACATTATTTACGGGGACCAAACTGCTATAAACGAATGAGGACACCTTGTTCTGCATGAATCACATCTCTATTTCCACTTAGCTGCCTCTCTGCTCCAGCCTCCTGGAAACATTTTTCCTTAAAGACCTCTTGACATTGTCACTAGCTCTGCAGATTGCTCGTGTTCTGTACATGGGAAAAGTCACTTTTGGAGGAGCAGTTAGGTGAAAGTAGATAGACTTTTCTACACTGAGGAATAACTTCTCATAAATCTGCCAGAGCACATTAATTTGTCTTGCAAGCTGTCCTCGAGCCCCCCATATCTATGCTCATCAAGGTCACATCTGTTTAAGCTTGCATGGGAAGGCTGAGCCAGTCCCTGGGGAAACACTGATTTGTGATCCTGTATTGCAACAGCCTGAGCAATTAATATGATAAAAATCCCATCTTATGTCATTATTATAACATTGTAGTATTTATTTCATTACTAAGGACCTGGAAGATGCTAGGGATAGCAGCAGCTCTTACATGTAGCTGCAGGTGAGAGAATCCTCTCTTGTCTCATCTGCCTCTGTGCCCTAAAATAAAGAGCAGTTCTGACAGCAGGGGCTGATGGATATTTCTATAAAGTCTCGGGTATCTACTGTTACTTTTCACCTGAAGCATAGTCGATAAAGGCCAGGGCTTCAGGCCAGCTGCTCTTGCACAGACCAAGAACATAGAAACACACTAACCTGAAACCTGGGTATGATTAGGATCCTCATTGCCTTCTCTTTGACTTTATTTTCCCAATGTTTTCAACCTGAGGGAATGCTACTACAACAAAAGATCTGGCTTTGGTGACACTCTCAGCTCCTTCATTCTTCTGGAGGACTGTGAGGAGAACCATCCTCAGGGATATCTCCACTGGCCAACATCTATCATTTCTAGTGGTGCTCAATGAAAAACACCCTTGGCAAAGTAAGCCTAATAAATTTAACCCTTACTATCCCTGTTCTAAGAATCATCCTGATCCAGTGAATCAGTGAATCATCCAGCACCTCCTTTCATCTTCAAGGCTCATCTGGCCAGCTCTTTTTCTGAGCTAAGCAATATGAGTGAAAGCAGATGCAAAGGAAGTGTAGTTAGCATTCATTCATTGCTTATGTACAGGCTGTCAAAACTAATGAAATTTTATAACGGACGGGCAGCAATCAGCTTCTTTGTGTTATCTTTCTCACTCCTGACCCTTCATCCTGGGTAATTCTTCATTCATCTTTAAAAATCCTGAGATGACTAACCACAGGACCCATCTACCCAGAAAACTAACAACTTGTGTGAACGCATGGAGATAATTAATAATCACCTGGCTTAAGTGATGAGTGACTGCTAGGCAAAATATTCTCCCTCTTTCTCATTGATTTCCCCCAGCCTCTTGCCTCTCTCCCACTGAGCTTCCCCAGACTTCAAAATCATCCATTATTGAGGGTTTTCCTCCTCCTCCTTCTGCCATGTCTCCTCAAACCAAAACAAATGTTTGCAAAGACATTCCTCGGGCTGGAGGCACTCATGGATGGCACAGTGGGCACAGACTGCCTCACACGTCCCCCAGTTTGCATCATTTATCCTGAAAAGTGCCAGCAAGGCTTGACAGTTTCATTTGTAAGAGCTTTATAGGAGAGGATGCAAATGGATGCAAAACATATGAATGGTGCCGGCTTCATTTACCACCTGTTGATGGCAGGAGACAGTGGTCAGGAAGGAGGGAATGTAATTAAGCACCCACAATGAAACAGCGTAAAATAGTGATGTTTGCCCATGTTTGGTGCAGTCAGTAGGAAATTAACAGGAGGAGAACTGGAGATAGCCAAAAATGAACAGTTTTGCCTCCAAATGGAAGGACGTACTTTTGTGATGCGAGGACACTATGCATATGCAAAAGAATAAGCTTTGCCCCAGGGCTGGCATGTAAAACTGGAGTCTTCTAGAGCATTTGGCATTTTATCACACTTCCCTACATTGACCAACAGTTACTTCCTTTAAGTTCACAATGTGTCAAACTAACATTGACTATCTATAAAATCACTCCTTAAAATACTGTCTTTTGGCTTCAGAGTTGAAATGAATGAGACATTCAAATTCCTGTGGGCTCTGGGTCCAGGCTGTCTACAGGCTTGAGTGAGCAGTTCTGCCCTCATTATAGCTGGTACTTTTCCAGCCAGAGACATCAGGATTCTTTATTTTATTCTGAATGGAGATTTCAGGTGCTAGTTTTTGACCATGTATTTAAAATCAGTCTTATTTAGTCATGAGCAGTGAAGAATAAGAAAGTTGTGATAAAACAGCAGAAATGTACTTCTGTTTGTAGCTCCTCTATGTGTTTAGTGTTGCTCTTGTTTTTCTGTAAAAGGGATTATGATGCTGTGAATGTTCCCATGGGAGAAAGAAAATAACCCACCAGACTTCTCAGAGAATTTTGGGAAGGGGAAGAATCTGGGACTTTAGAAACCAAGCCAGCCTGCTTTGAGGTAGCTATGAAAGGCAAAGAAAAAAACCAAAACCAAAGCACCCTACTAAGGAAAGGTACTAACTCTTCTCTAGAAATCATACAAAGATAGGAAAAGCTATGAGAAAATATTCTCAGTATAATGAGATACTGTAAAAAAAAAATCTGCCTCTTCCTTTCATGGGGTGATGCTTGAAAAGCAGTCTCTGTGCTTCTCATAGAGCTGTTAAATGAGACAGATTAGCAGAAGATTTTAAGTGATAGGAGTAAATCTGTATCTGTGCCTCTCATCTCCTCTGAACTGAGGTTGTCTGTGAATCCACCACACCAATACCAGGTATGCTGTGGGACCTCCTCCTCACAGGACAGGACTGGAGGTTCTCCCACTGTGTTTTATTCTCTCATTTTTCCAAACCTCCACTGTCCGCTGGTTTTGTCCATTTTTCCTGTAGTTTTTGGGTCAGGGCAATAACCCACTGACAAGCTGCATGCCAAGAATCTTGAGTAAGGCTTATCTTAAAGTGCTAATTGACTTTGACTTGGAAACAAAGTAACAGACTCAATTGCATATGTCAGCTCTGTTTGAGCTCTCCACCAATGACATGGAACTGATGGAGATGCCACAGGCTCTCCATTAATAACCCAACAGTGTATTCCCAGAAGTCAAAAACTAACTGAGCTATGGAGTCACAACAGCACCTCTGCAGTTGCTTAAATGATATTTCTTCTATGGCCTCTGCCTTTTTAGAGAGGCACATCTTTCTTCTTTCTCACTATTGACTCACTATTTTGCTGCCAAAAAGGGCGGACTCTAGTCACCCCAGATTGCCTCTCCAGGGTGCAGCAATCAGGGCATCTTTTTCCTGGTTCCCCCATCCCGTTATGCCCTGCCAAGCACTGGGCTGTGGGAGAAAGCCGGTGGAACTGGAGTTAGGGTGTCTGAGCATCCCTTTGGCTGGAAATGTTGCTTCTTGGGAAATGCAGTGAAAGAATTGGATGACTGACAGGCTGACCTTCAGGGAAGGAGGGCCAGAGAAGTGAAAATATCCAGAAAATGGACACTTTTATCCCTGACTCCCTTTAGATCTGTGGACGATGTAGCTTGTGGTTGGAGTCCTATGATTATTGTCTTGTCTTAGAAACAATTCAAATCTCCAAAGCAGGTCCTATTACAGTGAACTCAAGCCAGGATCGAAGAGAGGCAAGAGCCTGACCTTGCTTCAGTGCAGGGTGGTTTGGGGTAGACCCGGTGAGCCAGGCATTCTGGGAAGCAGCTGCATCAGGAAAGGGGTGGGACAATAATTTCTTCTCAAGAGCCAAACACCATTGTTTATTCACTTGGTTGTTGGTGTTCTCCTGAGGTTTGTGCCTTTTCTTTTCTAGCTCAGCCCAGACACAATTTTATTCTTGGTTGCTGAGTGATTTATAGCTACCTGGAAGACTACAGCTGGCTTCCCCTCAGCTTCCGCTCAGCTACAAGGAGTTGTTGCTCTGATACCTCCTGAGCATCACAGGTGGGGAAAATTTCAAAGCAGAAGATCCCTCCCAAGCTATGCTCCTCGAGGCCTCACTGCTTTCCCCCTCTTCTTAGTAAAAGAAAATGGAAAATCTCTTGAGAACAGGTGATAGCTGCCCTTTCCTTCAGACAATAGAATTACACAACCAGAGCTTGGACTTTTTCCTTCCCTTGCAGCTGAATTACCACCTCCTGTCTCAGTTTACAGCAGAAGGTCTGGTGGTGCTGTGGCATTTCCCAGATCCCAGGGATACTGTGGAGGAGAAAGCCACACTAAGAGTAGCGAAAATCAGGATTGTGTTACTCCATCACCAGCATGGGGGGCTTTTCCCAAGGCTTGGAGAAAGGACCCCCAAGCTCAGAGTGTCTCCCACTACTCTGATTGGAGCAGATGTTATCTCTTCAGACAGAGACAATGAAATCTCTGAGGAAACCAGTTGCAGTCCCTAGTTGAGGTTCTAATTTAATGAGCAGCCATCTCAGACTCTAATGGGTCTGGACTCTGCTATCCATGCTTGGTGAAGCGAGTCATTTGGGTCTGATACAAGTGCCTTCAGCATATTTTATTTTTATTAGTATTTCAAGAATAGGCCAATGGGTGTAAAAAGACAGTTTGCCCTCTATCTAAAGAGCATTTCTACTGTTTCTTTCCAGTGAGAACATTGAACCAAGTCCCTTCATCCCTGTATAGTCCCAGCCCCATCACATCACAGGGCTATGCATCAGCTATGTTCATCCCTAAAATAATACAGGATCATAAGGGGCAAATCAATAAAGCAAAAGTAGCAGTGCTGTGTGCGTGGCAGCAGCCAGAGGCACACTCACTTCTTTAGCAAGCAGTTCTTTATACTGTTGCAGTAGCATTACTGCAGTAGCATTACTACATTACATTACTAAGTCTTAGCACACTTTCGAAGCTAGTTTACCACAACTGCTTCAGGTTGCCACAGAAATGCAAAAGTCCACAGCTGCACTGTCTGAAGGTCCATCAAGAGGATGGTCTGTGGTAGTCTTCTGATGATCTTTTGATGCCACTTTAGACTTGGTATTTTCCTTTTATGGTATTGTGTTCTCTGCTTGTGCTATCTTGGCTATCCACTTCTCAAAACCATCTATACCTTATGAAATGACTGCTCTTGCAAAATGTACACCCCAACAGCATTTTGCCAAAGCAGTCTTATCTTGTAGTACATTTTTGCAAGCCTGCTTACATCTTGTGATAGCCTTGCTTCATGCATAACTTTAGTTGCATTACTCACAAAAGCAATTAAAAATTTGCACTATATGTAGAAACAGGTGCAATTAATAATTATCACCTACAAGCAATTATAATTTATAATAACTTGCAAAAGCAAATACATTCTAGCAAAAGCCAACTATTACATAGCTGATTATAACATCATAGGTGCCAATAACTCAAGACCCTGGGCCATCCCTCTGCCAACATCTGCTGTTCTTCCCTGGTTCCCCGGCACGTTTAGCACCCCATTGCACTGCCAGCCATTCTTTCACACCACTGACACAGAGTTAATCCCAGAAGAGCTCGAGGGTGACCAGGATATCCAACCCAAAGCATGGGTTTGTGAAGGAAGGGCGTTTGTGACTCATTCTAATTGGCCATGTGGACTGAGCAGCAGATCCCAGTTGCCTTTGCTTACAAGGTTTAATTTTCTAATTGAAATTTCATAGAAAAGATGCACCTTTCTGATCAGTTGTCCCAGCATAAACACTTTGTCTGTACACAGACACCTGCCCTCCAGACTAACCTTTCTAGAAGCTGCATCAACAAAGTAAAGCTAATCAAAATATCCATCTGTGCTAAACGATAAACAAAGCATTAATGCACCAAACTGCAACTTTGATTATATTAGAGTCAGTTTTAGTGATATTATGCACCTGTTAGGATGTCTTTCCCACCTGGGACATCTCACTCTTGCTTTTAAAATACCTTTGTATGAAAAAATGTGAGAGCATTTCTCTGGGAACCTTTTGCATGCATCACACTTGCAGCCAACCCTGCTCTAAAAGCCCTTTTCCTTGAGACACCCTGCTGGGACAGGGCTCAGGGATTAGTGTCTGTAACTAAACATTATTGCACTTTAAAGTAAATGTTCCCCCTCTCGCTCTACTTAGGTTTCAGAGCCTCTTCAAAGGGCTGTTTTCTTCTCTTCCTTGGCAGCAGGGGAAAAATATTTCAAACTCCAGAAACCAGACACTTTGCTGAGCTCCTGCAGAACCATGCGTATGCCCAGGAAAAACACGGTGCCCAAATCTCCTCTGGCACTGCCAGGGCTGGGTTTACTGCAAGGCTTCCCAGGCTTTCCAGGCTGGAGACACTAACTCTGAGGTGTTTTTTCCTATGCCATTCCAATGCATAGTAAGTGAGAAATATGGGAAGGGGACACGCTTCAGTTTTGACCTAATTTTTTTGTAATAGCCCCCGCTCTAAAGAAGGAAAGTTGATTTAACATGTTGGCAACCTTATCTTAAGAAAACTGAAAAATCTGTTTCTCCCAGCAGTTCATCTAAAAAGATGGTCTTATCCTGTTATCCATGCTTGGCAAAGCTGTCTGGAAGTTGAAGCCTGGAATTCATGAGATTGAGATCTAATTCTGTCTTTCCCTTGTCCAGTGCATCCTATCTACATATGTAAGATGGGAAGAGATGCCACTGCCTGTCCTCCAGCCTAACTACAGACAAATGTCAGATAGAGCCAAACAAGGGGTGAGGACACCCCGAGCTTTAAGAGGTTGCTCTGTGCCTGTCCAAGCAGAGGACTCGTGTCTCCAGCAGGGAGACAAACTTCACCTCAGTAGGGTGTCCCAGCATCACCAAAGGCTCTGGGGCATTTGTTTTCTCCCAAGTTACAAGTGATGGTACAGGAGGAGTGGATCTCAAGGTTTGCCAGGGTAGTTTAGATTGTATATCAGGAAGAACACCTTCACCAAAAGGGTTGTCAGGCATTGGAACAGACTGCCCAGGGAAGAGCTGGAGTCACGATCTCTGAAGGGATTTAAAAGTGGTGTAGATAACTTGAAACAACCAGGAATTGCAGCAAATCCAATACACTGTGGACATTCACCAAGATCTCACACGTTTGGCTGGTTTACCTGCCAGCGAAGAAGTGGTTACATGAGCTCATTTTTATGATGTGGAGATTTTAGTGTTATCTGTTACTGCTCTGTATTAGACAAAGTGCAGCTGTCGAGGTAGCTGAGGAGCTAAATAAGTGTATAGAAAGATGCCTGAGGTATCTATGAGATCTCCAGGAGGCAAGAGGAAGTAAGTAGCAAAATCTTCAGTTTCTGCATCATTTTTCTTAACACAATATCTGATGTTACCTTCCCATCTGGAGATATGCCACTCGTGTATTTAATTTTTAGTGTGACAGAGGGTGCTATGCTGCTGCAGCTCAAGGGCTGCCTTTCAAAGGAATGCTCCAGAGGGGAGAAGGCATCTCACAGGAAGCAGCAGATTGGAAAAACAGATCATCCTAGCTAAAAAAACCTGAAACCAGAACACCGGTTTCCACGACAGAAAATTATGTTAGTCTTGTGGAATATCACTATTAGAGGAAATTGAAAGCCTTTTGCAACACTTGACTCACTGAAGTCTTTCAAAGAACGTTTACAAAGTCACCAACAGTAATTTCTGATCAGCTGTCAAAGGGAGAGGGTGGCAGAGACATGAGGAGTCTGGTGGGACTGTGATGGGGAGGTGGTGGGGGTGGGAGGAAGCCATCAAAATGCCTCATGCCACCTCAGATAGGCTCTACTCCCTAAGCCCTGTGGGTGCTGTAGCAAGAAAGGAGTTAAGATAGAGCTGGAAGGGAAAACAGCTTGTAAGTAGGTCCTGCATCGTGGTTTGTAAGGCTCAGTCGGAAAACCCTGACACAGGAGGGCAACCATACCTGAACCTGTGTCACTTGTAGGTCCTTTTCCTGCACAGAAACCAGTGCCTGGCTCCACAGCTCAGTCTCCTGATAGATTGTTTAACGAGGGAGATTTCTAAAAGCTGCTTTTCTTCAAAGGAGTAATTTGTCTTTTGATGTGGTGAACACTGACAAATGCTGCTTTCCCTATCACATTCAAACACACACCATTTTAGAAGTTAATAAACGCATTTGCTGCCAAATAACTGGGTTTTTTTTCTTTTCAATTTCACTCCATCAGGATGATAAGAGGTTTAATGTCTTCATGGCTTCTTCGTCTTTCAGTAGCTAAATCAGGTGTAACTATCAATGCAGTGAGCAGCATTTTTTCCCTGTTTTGCAGTCATTATTTCCATTTCTCAGCGTCATCTCCTCCCACGCTCATGCTGACAACGGCAACCACGTTGATATCAGGGTGATATTTCCAACTGCCATGGCCTCTGGTGAGCTGAGAGAACAGTCCACATCATGAGAGCTTGTTTATCATCTTACAGGATGTAATGTCCTCACCAGGCAAGGACAACGTGGTACAGGGAGCACTCTCCTGCTCCCTGAAATACCATAGAGCTTTGGAGGAATGTTTAGGCTCAAGGAACCTGCTGTCCTTACCTAGCGCCAAAAATAGAAACAAGTCTGTGTTTGTGCCCTGTGGAACATCTGCTCTTACACATACAGTAGGAGAGGTTCTGTGAACATCCTGGATGCTTCTGCACCACTGGCAATGGTAGAGGACCAACATCTGGAGGATTTCAGCCTCCAGGAAAAAAACATGGAATTATTTAGGTTGGAAAAGATGTCAAAGATCATTGAATCCAGCTCTTGACCCAGAACTGCCAAGTCGCCCACTGAACTATGTCCCCAAGTGCCACATTTAAATAGTTTTGATTGCTTTTAGGAATGGTGATTCCACCGCTGCCCTGGACAGCCTGTGCCAGTATCTGATCACTCTTTCAGTAAACAAAAAAATCCCTAATGTCCAATCTAAACTAATGTCTAACCTAGCACAACTCAAGGCTGTTTCCTCTTGTCCTGTCCCTGGTCTCATGGGAGCAGAGCCCCACCCCCACCTGACTGCACTCTTCTGTCAAGGAGTTGGGGAATGTAAGAAGGTTCCCCCTGAGCCTCCTTTTCTTCAGGCTGAGGCCGCCCAGCCCTCCTTCAGTTGCTCCTCATGAGAATTGTGTTCCAGACCCTTACTCGGCTGTGTTGCTCATGCTTAGGTGTTCCAGCACCCAAAAGAGTCCAAGGAAAGCACAAGTGAAACACTAATCTTAGAAAATTAAAATTTTAGTTACCTTGCTGAAAACAATTAAAAGTTAGAAGGAAGTAGTTATCTGAAACTTAAATAATTGATTGTCTGTCATTTCATGTTTGCTCAGCTGCGCTTACAATGGAAAAAGACGAAACTAGTGAG
>JAOTQZ010001826.1:0-12107 GCA_026546895.1 Pogonocichla stellata | reverse complement strand
TGGGGAGCCTGGGCAGTGCCAGCACCTCTGGGGGAGGGAAGAACCTTGCCCTGAGCTCCAGCCTGAGCCTGACACAGATTCATGATGTGCCCGTGGAGCCAGGGAAGGCAGCTGGGAGCAGATGTGTTGAGAGAGGAAAATGACCCAAAATCCCCAGCAGTCCATTTTTATCCTTATGAGCATCTTTGCTCCTGAGGAGGATCCCAGGAGCAGAGGTTTGTGTTTTCATGGCCCTCGGAGATGTTTGGGTAAGTCTTGCTTTCTAAACCATCCAACAGAAGAGTGATTTCTGGAAGACAGACCTGAAAGTTCAAGAGTAATCTTCCTCTTTCCTCCTCTGCCACCCCTCCCCAACCGCAGAGCCCAAAGGAACCAAACCCAGAGCACAGCGGGCAGGGATGCAGGCAGGGAGAGCCCGCATTTTAGTGCCAGGAGGAGGGAAATCGGTGCTAATGAGAATCCTTTCCCTGTGATCTTCTCTTTTTCGGCACCAGCCTCAGGTTCCAGGGTACTCAGAGACAACAAAGAGCCCTGGAAAGGTCCCAGCTGAGCGCTCTGAGTGTCACTGATAGCTCCGGGATGGAGAGCAGAGAAGAAGCCCTGAGCCTCACAGAAGTGCTTGGGTTATCTGTACACACAGCCAGCCACGTAATCTCTTTTTATCTGATCTGAGAAGAAAGGGAATTCCTCCCGTGTTGTCCTCTTTGGGCTGTTACCTCTCCTCTTTTAGTTTTTTGTTGCTTTTTGGGGGTTTTCAACAAAGGCTCAGGCTACGACTCTGCTCACTTTTCTCGTGAATTCTCCACTCTTCTGCCTGCAGCCCTTCAGAACAGGAGGGCAAAAGGATGAAAAGGAGATCACAGGCTTCAAAAGATGGGAATGTGCCAGATCCTCCGCTTGTGTAAATCTGAATTTTGCAGTTGATTCCAGTGGAGCGGGATCTATTCACACCGACGTTAAACCCATTAATTTCTGTAGGAGTCCCTGGAATTTAAACCCTGCTTGTGATTCCCCAGATTTCACGTAAGCTCTCTACTATTTCACAACGCTAAAATAATGGGGGTGAGGGGATTAAAACTCCCGATAATGCACTCCGCTGATGCTGTAGGGAAAATATTCTGCTTTCTGAGTCATTTGCCCCGAGCTGACTTTCTTTTTGAATGGTTCAGGGGGTTTCCTTCTTTAGCCATAAATCCCATGCAAATTCTTTGTGTGTGTGTGTGTGTGCCTGTGGATGACAGCGCGAGTGTGTGTGCGCCTTTCAAAAGCCACGCCAGAGAGAGAGAGAGAGAGGCTGTTCCTTTAAAGCAAAACTGAAAAAAAAAATGCCTTCAGGCGTCCTATTACAGTGGAACGAGCCAAGGATCAGGATTTGCAGCTCAGCTATATAAACCCAGCAGAATCTGGCTGCTCCGGCCAGTTTGCCTTGCTGTCAAAGCTCGCAGCCCTGCGCCCGCGCCCGGCACAGACCCCGCAACTCCGCCGAGTTTTGACAGGACGGCAACAAAGTGGGGAGCGCCGAGCTGGCTTCGAACACCCTATTTATTTCATGGAGGCTGCTCACAGCGGGATCTAAGCTCTGTCAGAGTCTCTAAGGTAAGTCTGCTCCCTCCCTGAGTGCAAAAGTCGGGAGCTGCTCTCGCACACACGTTGGCATCGCCCCGGGGCTGTGAGCGGGCAGGGATGCGGTAGGGAATGATTCCGGATTGGAGCACGCCTGCCTCCAACCTGCCTGCATTGCCCGGTGTGAGAATGTCACCAGTGTCTCGGTGACATCCATCCGAGCCGATGAATGAATGGAGCAGGAGCTGCCTGGGTGCTGGGCATCCTCACAGTTCAGACAGGATGGACAGGCAGGGTGGGAAAGCAGGTCTGGGGTTTCCTCTTGGCTCCTGGAGTCAATGAATGTTCCCCTCATCCTCACCTCACGAACCAGACTAAATCCACCCGCAGGTTTTAACTCTCCCAAGCAACTCTTGTGCTCCTGTCTGTGACCTGATGAGAGCCGGGCCCTTCCCGCTGGTCACCTGCTGTCTCCACTTTTATTTTATTTTATTTTATTTTATTTTATTTTATTTTATTTTATTTTATTTTATTTTATTTTATTTGTCACCTTCCTCCCTGCCCCCACTGGGCTCCAGTTTCTTTTAAAAGCCTGGTAATATTAGCCTGCAGTGGGGAGCAAAGCACAAAGGAAGATTCAACTGGTATTTTATTACCAGTGCTTTGCTGGGTGGGTTCTGGGAGCAGGAGGGTGAAATTCTCCATCCTCATGGAAAAACAGAGGCACTTGCTCCATGCCTCAGCTCCTTGCTCCCTGGTGCACTGAGATTTTCTGCATGACTGTGTCTGCACTTACCAGCGAGGCTCAAATTGGCTTAAAAAGGAGAATCTGGCTGGGAGAAGGTGAACATACTTAGATTCATTTAGGAGCTAAACCCACTCACTCAAGATTTTGTGTTACATCACCTTTGCAGAGTTTTCCCTGCCTGATTTTCTGTCTGGCTACCAGCACAGGGAGTTTTTGGCAGTCAATCTAAACTTCTGAAAAGTCTGTCTCATACTATGGGAAGGAATGTTCAGACTGAAATGATGGTGATGTGCTGTGTTGCACAGTGGAGATTTAAAATTAAAAACCACAATAAAAACATTTATTAAAGTTTTTCTTCATGAAGAAACAGAAAACAATGAGGTGGATGCGATTCTATGGTCTGGGTAAAAGCCTTGCTGTCCAGCTGTTGAGTTTGGTTTTCTCTCCTGGTTTAATTTTTTTAAGACTGTATTAAATATTGGGAATTCACTTTACACATTTCCTGATTAATGTTACATGTGGGGGTTGTTTTATTGTGCTGGGGTTGTGCATTTGCCTTTTAAAACTGTGAAATCATGGAATGGTTTGGGTTGGACAGGATCTCGGAGATCATCCAGCTCCAACCATGGGACACCTTCCACTAGACCAGGTTGCACAGTTTAGGAGTGCTGGAGTCCAAAAATGAGGTGGACAATGTGGATTAGGGAGCATCCTTTGAATCCTAGGGAAACTCGCAGAAATGTGATGTCTTTTGGGCCATTTCTTACTGGTACAGGGGGTGCAGGGGCAAATTGAATCTGAAGAAGTTTGGCCAGGTAAAGTGTTTAGCCAAGAGAAGACGACTGATCTGTCTGCAGCTCAGCTTCCCTGGCAGGGAATTTGGGAAGCAGCTGGAAGAGCTGTCAGGGTGCTCCCATGCAGGTGCTCAGGGAAGGGCAGGCACCTGAGCTGAGCAGAGCAGTGGGACAGGAGTGACAAGGGCTGTGCCTCCCACCACTGACCCAGTCACAGCCACTCTCCCAAGTGCCAAATTGGCGCTCACTTTCCATATTTTTTGCTCATTAATTTTATCCTCTGGCTCCTTTCAGCCCAGAGAAATTTCTTTGCAAGTCCCAGCCCTTAATCCTCTCACTACAGTTACTTTGTCAGTGTTTCCAGAGGTATGGAAGAGCCCCCAGCCTGCAGATGAGAATGTCAGGTCTCACCTGGGGAAAAGCAGAAATTCTGCTGAAGAAATCCCTTCCAGGTACACAGTGGTCATGGGCACATGGAAAAAACAAACAACCAGACCCAAATCTCCTGTTGAAATAGTGATGCTTAATGATGTTAGAACTTATTGGGAAAATCCCTAAACACAGGCTCCACAAATTCTGAGTAACTGTTAGCTGGAGACTTTTTGAAAGCTGTCTTCTTTAATTATCCCAGCTCTTTAAAACTGGATCATTTCTCCTCAGCATTCACTCAAACTTAACTATCCTGTTGCTATAAAAGGTGTTTGACGTTCAGCTTATTTTTCATGTTAGTGCTTTTTATAAAATATCTTTAAAAAGCCAAAGACTATTCATGGGTGAAGATGTTCTGACTTGCTATAAAGAGACTGTCAAAGTTTGTTCTTGAGCATTGTCTCACTTTTTGATAAGAAAATGAGATTAAATGGCTGGGTCTGTGCTTTTTGGGACTTTCTCATCCTTTTCAAGAGTCAGGCAGAACTAAAAAGCAGAAGTGTCTGTGAAACAGTGATGCTGCTTTGGAGCCAGAGCTTTAACCCTTTCATCCCCCCTGGATAAACCATCTGGAAAATCAGCCTGGCCAGTTCTGTGCCATTTTCCTGGTACAACACCACGGTGCCTCTGTCCACCCAGCCTTGTAGGATGGGTCCAGAGGTTTGAGTGGTGCTGATGGCATTTAATTGTCCTGGGTTGGACAAGGGGTGTCTGGTGGAAATGGATGTGAGGCAGAAAGAGTTTCCATCCAGTTCTGCATCCCTTAGAGAGCCCTGGGATCCCTGGAGGAATATGGAAGTAAAATTAATGCAGAGAGTGGTGTCTGCTCTGTTATCAGCTTCACAATTACCTGTCCTACCTCTGTGCCATGGGAAATCCAGAGTGGCCAAATAATTACTCTCATTTGAAGCCTACAACTTGATAAATTCCTCCTTGGCCTCGTGCCATCACAGTCTGCTAAGCTGAAGGGCCACTGACAGTTTTAAGGTCTAGTGGCTCATAAAACTCCAGGCTTAGGAGTCGATGATTTACACCCCTGGAAAGTTCAAAATCTCAGCTTTCCAATAATAAAAATAATTTGGTTTGAACTGTGTCAGTTTGAGATACAGGGCTTGGAAACTGGGCTCTGATTTACCAATGTGCGCTTTCTCAGACTTAATTATTAGTGTGAGTTTAGCACACCCTGCTCAAAGCCTGAGCTCATCTAACCCTGTGGTTATAAACTGCAGAAGTCTGAAACTACTGTAAAATGTAATAGCTGCTCTTAGTGATTTTAAGGAAGCTGCTGATGTCATATTGCAGAAAAAATCATTGTTGCTGAAGCGGGAAACTAAGGCAGACAGCAGTCTAAGTGAAAGAAGTTAATATTTTGTCATCTACTAGGCTCAGAAATCTTCAAAACTGCAAGCAATTACAGGATTAGTAACTAATGAGTTCTGGACAGGAAACACCATAACCTGAGGTCAAGAGCTCGAAATAAGGGATGTGTACAGATTGCTTATGAGTTCTTGGGATGCAATTTAGTTCATTAAATTGATTAATGAAGAGGACTTGTGCATGGCTTTGGTTGGTTGATGTTGTAATTGTTGCACCAGCATTTTAGGGTCTCACTGTATTAGGAGTGAAAAGGTTTAATAAATTATGTTCTCTGCCACAAAGAACCTGCAAATCCTATTATTAACTATTCCCAAAAATTTCTTTGTACAGTGAAGAGAAAAAGGAAATAAGAAGGCAGTTCTTTGAGGAAGGGGACTGCTGGAAAGCAGAGAAAAGAACAACCCTGAGGGACAATCTTGAGCTGTGCAGTTTCCACCGAGCTCAGGGTTTCCACAAGTGTGAAACCTGCTTTCCCTCGGTGCTCGCTGGCCACTCGTGTGTCTGACCCTCTGGCCACTCAGAGCTGGAGTTAAAAGCCTTCCACATGTGGGAAAAGTTAGAGACTGGGCATTGTTCCAGCTACTGAAATCCCTCTGTGCATGATGTAAGCCCACGGTGGGGAATGGGCAGACTGGGAGGAGGAGTCAGTGGGATCCTGCCTGATAAGGGGTGGCTCTGGAGCCTGCAGGAGGTGTCTGGGCATTGAAAGAAGGAATAGATGGGGATCCTTCTGCTAAAAGGGCAAAGTTTGAATAATTTAGTGTCACTTTTTAGCACTGGATGAATGATAATGTGCCGTTATAACTAGAATTGTCCTTAATGTAAGATTTTCCTGGATTTCCAAATGCATAATTCCTCTCCCCTATATGCTGCCTGTCCTGTTGCTGACCAAACAACATCAAAAAACTTCCACCTATAGCTTCAGAGAGTATATCCAGATGTCAAATTTCAGTAATAGTTATTAATATAAATTATACCTCCCAACACACCCCAATCTCCTAAACCAATGTGAGATTTTTGCTGCTCAGGCTGTGGAGTCAATGGAAATAACTCCCCATTTATGTTCTTGTTTGGCTTATGCATGGGCCAATCACCCAAGACAAATCCATCCTGAGCTGATCTCGTCGCAAGAAATTTCTCCAAGCTCCCATCCTTAATTGTCTGCAGTTTCAATTAAACTAAGGTGGGATGGTGCCAAGTTTCCAGCACTTCCAACGGGGGAGCCCCGGTGCCCGAACAGGCAGTGGCATTTTGTATTCTTTGGGGAGCGGAGGGCAGCGTTGCCAAGTTTGCATTCAGTCATCCATCACATATTAGCCCACTGGAGGTCCATTCTTCCCAAGCAATGGGGGAGCTCTGCTTCCTACTCTGAAAGATTACTCACACAGAAAGCCCTTTCCCCAAACCCAGCCCAGGCCAGAGAAAGGAAGCTTTTCTTCGATTCATGCAGGCACTTTCCAACCTCCCCACAAAAATGATATTGTTTCATGCTCAGAAAACATATTCTCTTCAGCAGCTGAGGAGAAAGTGCAGGGTGGTAGGACAGAAACCTTAAATACAGATTTTTCCAAAAGTGCTTGCTTGACCCCTGGGCTCAACAAGGGTCTATTGTAGTGGCTGCCTCTTCCCATGGCAGGCTGGAGCACTGGCTATGTGTGGATAGATATTGGCCAGCAGCCTCCTAGGAGGCTGAAACTGAGAGCCTGGGGAAATTCCATTATAATGATTTTGGCTTTAACTGTGCCCAACATGCACCAGGACGTGCTAAGCTCATAAGCCTAAAATTGCAAATGCTAATTTTGTTATGGAATTAGGATATTTACCAGAATATTAATCGGAACAGTCTTGATCCTTCTTTAAATTTATCTTCTTTTCCACCAGTCTGGCAGCACAAAGCTAAAAGGGAACATAAATTTCTTCTTCTGCTTGTACATGAAAATTAAACTGTGAGATCCTTTCCCTGTGTGCCCATCAGAACTGGCTAAAGAGTTATTTCCACCATTAAGGCAAGGCTGGAAAAGGGCTAAAAAAAGCTTTATTTCCAAGACATAAGTTCACTTTCCCTTGCCAAGAAACCAAAAGTCTTGGAAAGAGGCAGATTTTGTTGGTCAGTTTGGGGTTTATCTCAGGCACAGGCCAGCAGGAGAGAGAGGCTGTGGGCTGTGGACTCTGGGGACTGTGCTTTTGTGCCTCTTTGCTGTGATGAAAAGCCTTTATTTGGACAGGAAAGGGTCACTCTCAGAGTGTGCTGAGCACTTCTGCACCAGCCCTTGGTGGTTATCTCCCTCCTCAGGATTTCACTTTGTCAGGAGCTGTTTGTTGGCCTCTCAAAAGGAGCTCAGTGGCCACTTTGCACTGGTTCTTTGTCTCTCCTGGTTCCTTTGGAAAGCCAGCCTCTTTTGGATGTGCTGAACCCTCCTAAATGGCTTCTCTGTGCTGTGGGACAAAGGTCTATGCCAAGAAAGATATAAAGGTAGCTTGTGATCTGCAGGCAGCCCATTCCTCTTGGCCAGAGGCAGTGTAATGCATATTTTCCCTTTGCTTGTGGCTTGTACTTCCCTCCTGCATTGCTTGTACCACAGTAATTCAGGGCTGACTCCCGATGAATGCTGCACACTGTGGGCCACAAGGCACGGGAGAACAGGATACATGTGAAGGGAAAGTTCTCAGATCATTTTTCTTATTGAAGGATTTTGGCCATGTAAACAGTTTCCAGGAAAAAAAAGCAAAACAACAAACCCGCTGGCATTTCCCATGGTGAGTGCTCCTTATGAATGTCCTATCTATTTTTGCAGTTTGGTGGCCAAGTGGAGTGTTTAGAGGAGGATATACCACCTACAAGCCAGGGAATTTATATTTCCACTGCCAAGTGTTAATTATGATGTCGACTTAGCCACTTTACAGGTTAGCAAGTCAATCACAGGGAGCCAACACTCCAAGTGCTGCAGCTCCAGGCTTGATGGAAAGCCTGCAGCACCCAGAGTGCCATTCTCAAACACACCAGCATTATTTGTTGCTTTATTTGTCATTCTCTGGCTGTTACTTCATATATAATTTATTTGTCTTAGCAAGAGCACGTTGGGATTTGCCAGGTTTGCTGTCAGAAACAAGGAAATTCAGTTTATTACCACCAGCCATGTGGCAGGGATGCCTTTTTGGTGGTTCTGATCCCTGAGCTTGAACAATTCCAGGGATGGGGAGTCCAGAACCTCTCCGTGTTATATATGCCCTATATATCCTGTAATCCTGTATCCTAATACCCTAGTAATAAACTGAATAAAGGGATCCTCAATTCAACTAAAAATTGAATTAATTAATTTAACTAAATTTGAGTTTGTGGTGTCCAATTCCACCTGGGAAAGAGCTTTTCCTGCTGACAGGAGCAATATGAGTTCCCTTTGGTACAGGGTGTTGGATGTCTATATAACACATTCCCTTAATGATATCTTTTTGCAGAGGATGCCTTGGGCTGCTCCAGTTTGGTCTGTGCTCATATAGGTCAGGAGTGCTGCTCATGGAGCAGCACAGGGACAAACCCAGGCTGCCAGAGGGGAAATTAGAACCCACAGAGCATTTTCCATGCCCAGAGTGACCCCTCATTGTCCCCTGCAGCCTGCCCTGCTGAGGGGATGGGTTTCTCCTGGGCAGACTTCAGGGGCTGCCAGCCAAATTCTCATGTGACACAATGGAATTGATTTCACTGGGATCTGGTGCTGGATAATTGAGCTCCACGTCCCTCCTTTCACCATCCCATGGCTCAAATTGCTGCCAGGCAAGGCTTCAGCAGAGGCAGGGCTCAAGTGGCTGTGGGTTAAGGGAAGGAGGTCAGGGTGGTGCTGGTGGAGGTCTCTCAAGCCTCCCATTAATGTGGCAGTGCCCAATTTGCTGACATTTGAGGCAGCAGCGCAGATTTTTGTCCGGGTTCAGTCACTAATCACTGCTCAGGGCTGTGTTTATGGCTGTAATTTCCATTACATTACATAAGTGCCTCTGTTTTACATCAGAGCACTGCAAAGCATCCCCAGTCTGGACTTTTCAGAAGCAGCTCCTCTCTTTTTCCAAATGCCTTGCACTCAATTTGTTTCATATCTTGTGCCTCTCATTTATATTGCATTTTGCCTTGCCAAGCCATGGCTGATTTCATTCCATCTTCTCTTCAGGATGTGTTTTGCTCTACTCTGAGTTTGCTACCCTCCCCTGGGTTGCCAAAGATGCAAATTCTTGATGCTACCACATGTGACAGAACTAGGCCAGGCAGATCTGCAGCCCGGGGGAGATTACTGGAAGTCAGATTTCAAGGAACTCCTTCTGTGGTCTTGTGAGTTAGAAAAATGTGCACATTCCTGTGTGTTTGAGGTGCTAGTACCAAGGACAGAGGAGATCCAGCAGCGAGGAAAAGCCGCCCAGGGAAACCCAGAATTGCCTTAAAAGCAAGGAACTGCCTGTGAAGGGTTACCCATCTGTTTCCTCAGCTTCTTTTAAAACCATGCCCGAAGTCTGCTAATGACAGGAGGCAAGGAGTGATAATTCTGATCCCCAGGAATAGTGCAGGCTTTTATGGCTGAGTCCTGAGTCATTTTTAGTGCTTGAATAAGTGTATGGTTAAACCAAAGTCAAATTATAAAGCACATGCAAATATTCATAATGAATTCTGGAAGTATCCTGCTGCCTGCTGACCAATATCATCTGCAGCAATCCATACAATTAAATACTTTCTGTTATTCCAGACCAATATAAATGTAAATTGTTCGTGCTCTTAGTTACAGTAAAGCTGTTAAAAGAGAAGAATTCCACCTTTCTTGCCTCTTTACGTGACATTCCTTCAGCTAAAATGATTTTAAATATGGAAAAGTGTGGGGCTGGGTGTGTGGAGCAGAATTTTGGCTCATCTCTTGCTCCTGACCTCCAGGAGAAATTTGAAAAGCAGCTTCCTCAGAGGTGCTGTACAAAGCAGTGCTGTCTCAGTGTCTATTCACCGTGGTTTTGTTTAATATGTCAGTAGTTTATGGTTCTTATAAATGATCCTTATTTTTACTGCACACATTTCACCAATAATTTTGGTAAATGTATTAATTTGACATCTGTTTTTTTATAGCAGATCAGCTGTTCCTTCACCCATTGTTATTATATTTATCAAGAGTATTGATGGCTTATTTCTTACCTCTCATTAGCAGTAAAAAAGGTGATGTTTGATACCTAAATCATTATTTTTTGAGACAAATTACACTGGCCAAGGTCCCATCTCCAGGACTAGCTGCTGCTTTGTTCTCAGCAGCTCCTGCTTGGCATGAAAGGAGTGGGAAGAAAATTCAGAAGTCTTGAATTTCTGCTCTTCCCATCTCATCCCAAAACCACCTAGAACTTTGTGAAATGGGCTCTGGAAAATTTATAGGTGGTTTTGGAAGCAACAGCGTGGAGAAGGGCCTGGCAATGAAGCAGAGCTTTGTGTGTGGAAGGAACACGAGTTGCTGTGATTCATGCGAGCGAGCACACGAACCTCATGGTCTGAAACTGCATCAGCAAAGCCCTCAAAGCATTTCAAAGCAGCCTCCAGCCTCTACCCAGAAAATAATGAGCTCCTGACAAAGTGTAACTTGGCAGAGAAACTTTCCAAAGACAAGTTTAGAAAACGGTCGATCTTTTCCAGCTCCGCGTCTTTGCTGCGAGCAGGGGAAGCCAAGAGCCCAGCGAATGCTTTTGCTATTAGCAAAGGCTTTATTAAAAGGTACAGGACGTACTGGAGAGGCAGGAGTGGTCTCTGCTGGGAGATTATGCACAGGAGCTGCTTTTGCTGTGAAAGGGATTTTTGACGTTGGAAGAGGCACTAATTGAGGCTCCTGTGCCTGTGGCAGCTCTGCCGTGGCCCGCGTTCAATTCCCTGCTCAGCAGCCCCGAGTTCTGCTCCTGCCTTCAGAGGGTGATGGGCAAACGTCACTCCTGAGCTGGAAATGCAAACAGGGGGCTCAGGCAGGAACCAGGCAACAGGAAGGTGTGACCCACCCACTCTGCTTTCCACGAGTGCCCCGGGTGTGACCCATTTCTAGAGCTCTGCCTCTGTTTTTAGAGCGGCGCCGGTTTTTCTGAATCCATTGTTGTCTTTGCTGTTCCCATCTCTGGTGTGCACTGCTGTTTCTAATCCACAGTTTTTGTCTAGGCTGTATCTGCCATGGGCTTTTTCTTCCCCCTCTGACAGCTACAGCAAAAACAGAGGTTGCTTTGCAGATGTGAGAAAAAAGTATTTAGCAGATGGGGTTTTTTCCCCCCCATTCTGAGTTTGTAGCAAATTGCTCCACTTGGCTGATTGCTGTGCCCCCTGCCAGGAGCCTGAATGCAGCTCCAGAGCACCCCACTGACCTGCTGGTTTTGTTCCTCTTTTCTGAGCTCCCATTTCCAGAAATTGATGCTCAAGTGTCCGAGCCCTTAACAACAAACCAAGCTCCAAGGGCAGACTGAATTCCCTGTTAACTTGGTCCCTGTGAGTTAGACCAGCTGGGCTTGCTGTGAGCTCTCCCATGGTTACTTCTTGTAATGCTGTTCCTCTTTTTGTTTTAGTTTATATGCAACACATTTGAATGATCTGCTCTATAAAATAACCAGGCTGTTTCTTGTGGCTGGTGTAAAATTCCTTCTGTGGTCAGAGCTGGATGAAGGATTCTCCTGCACTCCCCATCCACAGGGGTGAATCACTTGGGTTGTGTAACAGCAGCAAACATTGGCACACCAAGGTGCAGGAGGATCAGGCACATGTGTGGGAATGATCCCTCTGATCCCAGAAAATGTCTACAAATGAACCTTCACTGATGTAAGAGAATGAGCTGGACCGGTGCATTTTGGGTCAGTTGCAGTTTTTTCTCAAATTCTCTGGAGTCTTTCTCTGTGGGTTTTGGTAACCTTGTAATTTATTTCCATGGATTCATCTCCTCATTCTGGTAATTGGCTTGGCACATCCTCTTGGCTTCAGAGTGAGGCTGAAGTTTTCTGTTGTTACCCCAGAGTTTCAGGCAGCCCTGTAGCTCTGTGCATTTGTGCTGCACATCTGGTCAGACTTTCTTCTTCAGAGAATCAAAGAATGAAAGAATGGCTTGGTTTGAAAGGGACCTTAAAACTCATCCCATTCTACCACCCCTGCCATGGCAGGGACCCCTCCCACTGTCCCAGGCTGCTCCAGCCCCAGTGTCCAGCCTGGCCTTGGGCAC
>JAOTQZ010001825.1:0-12215 GCA_026546895.1 Pogonocichla stellata | reverse complement strand
AGAGTGTGCCTGCAGCTTGAGAAAGGACTGGAACCAAGTTATCTGTTCTGTTTTGTTGGTAATTTTAACAACTGCTGATGTTTCTGCTTGTGTGGTTAGATATATTAGTAAAAGAGCTGTTATTCCTACCCCCTTATCTCTGCCTCAGAGTCACTGATTCAAACAATTATAATACTTGAGAGGAGTGGAATTAAAGTCTCTGTTTCAAAGGAAAACTTCTGCCTTTTTCGGCAGACACCTGTCCTTCAAACCAGGACACCCAAATTATTCTCCAAATTTCAGTAGGAAAAATGCCTTCCTAATCTTCTCTTATAATTGAGGCATCAACTGACTGCAACCAGAATTGAGCCTGGATACAGCAGAGAGCTGGAGAAATGTTAGCCAATTTATTCATTAATATTTCTAAATCAATACTATTCAAAATTCCCAATCTTGTTCCCACAACACCAGTTATAGCTCTTGTTGTTCGTTTTTTAAAAGGATGCCGCTTTCAAAACCATGTTGCCCACCCGTCAAAAGAGGTTTGCAGAAAAGGTGAACAAGCTGGGTGAACTATTGAGACATTGTTATGCATTGACAATTTGACTTGTTTAATAGACTATGCTGAATTAAACAACATTTGCTGTTGAGCAGTTTTCCTAATTACATATGATCGAACTTCAAAAATTTTTCAGGCTCAGCAAAACTGGTGGCTGCGTAATAGGTAGTTATAGCATTAATATTCAATTATTTTCAGTATTTTGCATTGTTTTTACAACACATCGTTTTATGGGAAAATTGTACAACAGTTCAATTCTGATTTTGAATATCACAAAATAGAACACTGCTGTAAGGTCCTGTGCCATAACTGTGTACAGGTTCCATGAGGGATTCAGCAATTAATCTTCATGTTCCGGAGAGTTCTTCTGTGGAAAGTAAACACAACAGAATCTGCCACAAAGAGGCAGGAGGTTAAAATGATGGAAATATCCAGCATGTAAGGTGGACTGGAATTCTGTTAACTTCCCAATCATTTTGCTGCCAAAAAGGAAACCACTCTGTACCTCCTTTAAACGCAGCACAAGAGTCAGTGTAGATGCAAACAAAAGAGGCACTCCACACCTCAAGCTGGAAAACCCTCCAAACAACCATCAGCTCCCCAACCCCAGAGCCACCCCCTCCCCCAGCAATAATTTGTTTGGCAGAAGCATCAGTGAATGAGAAATTTGCAGTTTGTTTGGGGGAGAAAGCAGAGGCTACATTAATTACCGAGGCAGGTGTGTCGTGGCTGCTACCCAAGCTCTCAGTTTCTGTTATCACCAGATTTTTTACAGTTTCTGCTGTTACTGAGAAGATGTTACAGTACTGCTTGATCGGGGCATACCACTTCCTGACTGAGGATTTGTGGGCCACCCTGTCAGGGGGGGAGATCCCAGTAGTGGCTGTTTTCATAAACTTCACTTCCTGAGAAGGTTTTTGAATTTTCTCGGAGGCAATTTGCAAGTTAAAGCTTTCCAAATGGGAGATTCTTTTCAGTTTGGTATCCCCCAGTACTTCTATTTCATCTCTTCCCACAAGGGTATCATCAATATATTGATAAACAGCAGCATTGTCAGGTTTGGGTTTTTGGATTGGCCATACAGGGAAGTTTCACAAGTCCTGTATAACCAGTTTGATCCTTTCTTTGGCACCAGAGGGAAGAGGATATTGTTTTACATATACAGGTAATTGCACAGGTGATTTATAGCTTGCAGTGAATTTTATTTCATGCATAATTTGCAAGCAGGCAGGTTTGGTAATGTTTTCTAGGAGTTGGTTGGGGGTACCAGCTAAAGCTACAAGGTGTCCCCTTTCCAAGGGGTTAAGCCCCCCTGCCCAATAAGCTGCGCGCTGAGTTACCGAAAGTGATCAGAAACTCACTCCCGAGGCTGGGACGTCACTGTTTTGGGGGAATCTCCATCCCGGGTATATCAGCCATTTTCTGGGGTTGTGGGGCAGGACCTAGAACAGGAGACACATGCCTGGGATTGGTGAGATCAGGGAAAAGAGCACTGGGAAATTGCTGGGATTGTCTCCTGGGTCTTTATTTGGCACTGCCAAATGCACACAAGTGTTCTCAGCAACAATGAGGGGAAAAGGGAGAGGGCAGGACCCGGACCCTGCCCCGTAGATGCAGCAGGATCTCCTCCCTGTGCCCCACGCCTGGGACAGGCTCAGACCCGCAGGCAGCACTGAGAGCTGGGCTGGGAATGGCTCGGGTTATTGATGGTATTTTCCTAAAGGAGGGGAGGTGTTCTGAAGGAGGGCAGCGCCTTCCTGCCCCCCGGCAGAGCCCGCGCTGGCAGGGCAGCCGGGCCATGGCCCCTGCCTGCGGCACGTCATGCTCCAGGAGGTTGCCGATCTTCAGGGCGGGCTGCAGTGCCCGCAGGGCGTCCAGTTGCTGCAGCAGGGCCTGGCTGAAGGCGTCCGTGCTCAGCCTGGGCATGGAGGAGGCAGGAGAAGAGGAGAAGGTGTTAGATCCTGTGGGCCGGGTGAAACACTAATCTTAGAAGATTAGGATTTTAGTTACCTTGCTGAAAATATTTAAAAGTTAGTAGTTAGAATGGAGTAGTTATCTGAAACTTAAATAATTTATTGCCTGTCATTTCGTGTTTGCTCAGATGCGCTTACAATGGGAAAAGACAAAACTAGTGAGCAGATCCAAAGGAACACAGACAATGCAACCAGAAAGCCATTCTTTGAAAAACTGACCTATCCCCAGAAATCATTTGTATTGTGATTGATAGAAAAGGTCAAGAGTTTAGGATGAGGAAGATTCGCCTTAATTCCTCCTTTTAAGACCCCTCCCCACGAAAACGACCCCAGACTTAATTTAAGCAGTCAATCACGCATGCTTAATAGGTATTCCAGCTAATTACCATAGGAAGCGGGGGATGGAAGGGGCTGTTATTATGAATATGTATTTGTTTGAATCCTTTGCTAATAAACAGACTTTGTGATCACCTGGGATTTTGTGGTGTGTATTAGAGGATTACCTCACGCTGCTGCCCAGCGCTGAATAAACATACACTTTCTAACTTTAAATTGTTAGAGAATCTTTTGTCTGTCACAGCTGAGTATCGCTATTAAACCAATACTCATATTTTGGTAAATCAGTTGGCGACTCTGGTGGGACCCTGCTCTCTCTGGCCGAGGGGCCAGCGGGGTTCAGGACCCCTCTAGGGCGCCCACCTGGGATCTTCCTAGGAAGAGGGCTCCTTTTCCTCACTGGCACCCCGGAGAGCAGCACTAGACCTGCCGGAGATATGGACAAAAAGGTATGTTTAGAAATTATAGACAGGTACCTGTAAGAGACTGCGGTAAGATGCTGCGAGACGTCGAGCGCACAGTGAAAAAGCCTCAAGTGGATTTGTTTGCCAGTTTCTGCGGTTTAAAGGCAGCGTGGTGGTAATTTTCAGCTTGGGTCACCAAGCTTGCGGGCGTCGGTGTGTGGGGACTCATTTCGTGGGCTTGATCACAGTCTGTGTGTGCCAAATGTGTGTTTGAGCGTGCAGCTTGTTTTTGTGAGCTTTGTGTGCTTGGATTGTGGGTCAGTGGGGCGCCGTATGTGTTGTGGTTTGTGTGCTTTTGGGAGCGTGTTGGCAAAAGTTTTGCATTTGTAAGTTGTGAAAAATGTAGAGGTTTACACCTGAGTAGTAGAAGGGATATTTACGCCCAGGAGGGCAGAGGAATTTGGAGCGCTGGCATTGCGCTTGAGTTGTGTGAGCTAGGCTGTGTGTGTGTATTTTGACTGTGTATGAGCAGAAGAATTGTGGATTTGTGAGAAAATATAGTTAGTTGTTTGTGAGGCTTTAGCATTGTTAGTGTGAAAGGTGATGCTTTGACTCAGCGTGGTTAGTGCCTAAGTGCAGAGGGGTGAGGCAGCGACGTGAGCCCAGAGCTGCTTTCTTCCCCACCGCAGAGAAACTGTGTCTCGGCCAAAGTTTGGTAGATCCTTGGCAGAGCTTTGTGAATGTTTAACCCTAGGTGTAACGAGAGAGGTTTGGTACCTCTGATTAGTGATTAAAGGGGGAGAGAATAAATTTGTTATTTTGTGTCAGTTTTGTGAGTGAACTGTTTTAGAGTGTTTGATTGTGATATGTGTGTCCCTTAGAGTTATTTTAAGTGATTTAGTTCATTGGTTGTCACTCTTTATTTTCTTGGTTGCTTTTATCCCTTCCCCTTTCCTTTGCTGATAAAATTATATGCCAAAGAATAGAAGGTTCAGGGAGGGGGATCCCAGGCTAAAGGAATTTCCCTGTCCAAGAGAGGGCTGTGACAGTAACCCCTGATTTGTGTTTCATTGTGTAGTTTGTTGAGAATTGTGGGTCAGACAAGTGTGTAAGTGGAAGATCTTTGTACCAAGTTACTGCCAGGTGAATCTCCGGAGCTGGGATAAGGTTAAAAGGCATTGAGAGAAAAGGAATTTTCAGTATGGGGGCAAGTGAAAGCAAAGAGGTTCCTAAAGGTAGTGCCTTAAGATGTGTTTTGGCATATTGGAAAGAGCTGTTGGATCATAAGGATACAGAAACTAAAAAGAGCTTATTAAGTTGTGCACAGTGGTGGCCACTTTATAAACCTGAGGAGGGGCAAAGTGGCCCCATCAGGGACGTTGGACTGTAACACTTTGGTAGAGCTGGTGCTTTTCCTGAGGCGTGAGCAGAAATGGCATGAAGTTACTTATGCTGACATGTTTTTCACCGTTAGGAATCACCCTGAGTGGCAAAGGGCTTGTGGAATTAGACCGCCCTCTGACCCTTTAGTGCTGGCTCTTGAGAAAGATAATAAAGCTAACAAGGTAAAACCCAAGAGGTGTTGCAGCACATGCTCAATAAATCAAAGGTGTACACGTCCTGACAAGGTGTATTGTATGGAGACTCAGGGAGAAGAGACAGAGGAATTGCTTAGACCACCCCCTAAAAGACAAGGAAGGGGGAGGGTGGTAGAAGAAGCAAATTTAGAATTGCCATCAACTTCAGGTATTACCCCTGCTTCATCCCCTGCTTCATCCTCACTTGAGAGAACAGTAATTAATATGGGAGTCTCCCCCCCAACTCCCGAGCCACAGGAGCCAACCCGACTGTATCCATCCTTACTTTCCAGTGATAGTGAGGAGGAAGAACGCTCCCCACAGGGCCCTATAGCATCAAGGACCCGAAGAAAAAAGAGAGAGACCATACAAGCTCCTTTAAGGGAAACAGTCACCTCTGAGGAGGAGACAGTCTTAGTCAGAGTCCCCTTTACTGCCTGGGATTTAGATTCCTGGGAAAAGATTGCTAAAAATTATCGGGTTGACCCACTAAGTGTTGCTGAAAGGATGAAATTTATGGTTAAACAATATAGGCCTGATTGGACTGACATTCAGATACTACTTGATTCCTTAACAGAATCAGAGAGGCAGATGGTTTTAAATGTGGCTAAAGATCTAGCTGAGGATGATTGTAGAATAACACAGGATGATGTTAAGGATGTATTTCCCCTTCAAAACCCAGGTTAGAATGCTAATAGGCCAGAGGGAAGAGCACGGCTAACAAAATACCAAGAATTGATAGTAAAAGGACTGGAAAGAGCAATTCCTAGAACTATAAACTGGTCAGCTCTTTATGCTATTAAACAGAATTTCTCTCAAACTCCTTCTGAATTTCTAGACCAATTGCAAGAGGCAATGCGTCGGTACACCACCTTGGATCCTGAATCTGATGAGGGAATACAACAATTGGTAAACTTGTTTTTAGGGCGATCTACAGGTGACATCAGGAGAAAGCTCCAGAAGATGTGGGGCCCAGCAAGTCGGAATTTGGAGACTTTGCTAGATGAGACATGGAGAGTTTTCAGCAATCGGGAAGAGGGGTGTAAACCAGGGACAAAGAAACTAGCAACAATAATACAGGAAAATGTAAAAGGGAAAGGTGAGCATGGTCCCCCAAAACAACGACCACCCCGACTGGAAAAAAACCAATGGACATTTTGCAAGAAATTTGGACACTGGAAAAATCAGTGTCCAGAATTAAGAAGGGGTGACGAACACAGAAAAGGTGACCGAAAAGGGGAGGGGGTGGTGGCTCACATAAAGGAGGATTGAAGGGGACCGGAGGGCCCCACCCTAGAGGACCCTCTGGTTATAATCAAACTAGGGAACAATGAAAAAGAGGTGAAATTTTTAGTAGACACAGGGGCAACATATTCGGTGTTAAACAAGGCCCTAATACCTATAACAAATGATTATGTTGTAGTAAAAGGAGCAACTGGCCAATCTGAAAAAGCATATTTTTGCAAACCATTAAAGTATAAGTTGGGAAAACAGTGGGGGATTCATCAATATTTGTATATGCCTAAAGCTCCATCTGCACTTTTGGGCAGGGATCTGCTAGAGCAGCTGGAAGTAAAAATAATATTTAAAAATGGGGAAATTTGTTTGGAGGCAGAAGATCAACAATATGTGAAATTGTTAAGCTTAATGCTAATAACAAAAAAAATTGAAGTTGAAAATGAGGAAGAAGAAATTATTAAGAAAATAAAGAATCAGGTACTCCCTGGAGTGTGGGCCTCTAATATACCAGGGAGAGCAAAGAGTGCTCTACCAGTAAAAATCCGGCTTAAGGAGGGAGAACAATCAGTAAGGGCTAAACAATATCCCTTGAAAAGGGAAGACAGAGAGGAAATTAGCCCAATTATAGAAAACTTTTTGCAAATAGGACTATTGAAAGAGTGTCAATCTGATTTCAATACTCCTATTTTGCCCCTGAAAAAGCCTGATGGATCATACAGGTTAGTGCAAGATTTTAGAGCTGTTAATAAGATAACTAAAGACTTATACCCAGTGGTTGCTAACCCCTACACCTTGTTAACTCTTTTAACACCTGAACTAACCTGGTTTACTGTTTTAGATTTGAAGGATGCTTTCTTTTGCCTCCCTCTCCATGAAGCCAGCCAGAAAATGTTTGCATTTGAATGGGAGAATCCCAAAACTGGAAGTAAAACTCAGCTCATATGGTGTGTACTGCCACAGGGGTTCAAAAACTTCTCTACTGTATTTAGAGAACAGCTGGCAAGGGATTTGGAGTCTTGGGAACCCCCACCAGGAGAAGGACAGCTGCTTCAGTACATGGATGACCCCTTATCAGCCACCCAGACCCAAGAGGCATATGTGGATTGGACGGTAAGCTCCTAAACTTTTTGGGCCTGCAAGGGCATCAAGTATCCCAAAAGAAAGCCCAGATGGTGAAACAGAGTGATTTACCTGGGCTATGAAGTAAGTGCTGGACAAAGGACCTTGAGGCAAGACTGCAAGGAAGCAATATGCCAAACCTCGAAACCCCAGACAGTGAAAGAACTGAGAACCTTTCCAGGCATGACGGGGTGATGCAGACTGTGGATTTATAACTATGGATTGTTTGTTAAACCCTCTATGCCTTAATCACGGAGGGAGCAGGAATCTTCAGTGGACAACAGAAGCAACACGAGCCTTCAGCCAACTAAAGAAGGTTCTTATGTGAGCTCCAGCCCTGGGACTTCCAGATATGAGTAAACCATTCTTTCTGTTTTCTCACAAAAAACAAGGGATTGTTCTGGGAGTACTAGCACAGGACCTGGGGCCATACCGGAGAGCAGTTGCCTACCTCTCCAAACAGCTGAACATGGTGGCCAAGGGGTGGCCAGGGTGCCTCAGAGCTGTTGCAGCAGTCACAGGGAACATCCAAGAGGCACGCAAGTTCACTCTAGGCCAGAAGATGACCGTGCTAGTATCCCACACTGTCTGCAGTCTGCAGTGTCTGCAGTCCTGGAGGTGAAAAGGGGACATTGGCTTTCCCCACAAAGATTTCTAAAGTACTAGGCCATACTATTAGATGATGTTGAAATTGTGGTAACTAACATTGTGAACCCAGCTTCTTTCCTCAGCAGGAGTATGGGAGAACCAGTGATCCACGACTGCCTGGAGACCATTGAAGCCACCTACTCCAGTCGCCTGGATCTGAAGGACACCCCTCTCGAGGACGCTGAGAGCTGGTTCACTGATGGGAGCAGCTATATCATCAGTGGAAAAAGACATGCTGGGTATGCAGTTACCACAAGCAGAGAGGTAATAGAGTCTGGACCATTGCCAACAAACATCTCTGCACAAAAAGCTGAAATAATCACCTTAACCTGGGCCTTAGAGCTGGCAAAAGGAAAAGAAATCAGCATTGATACGGACTCAAGGTATTCATTTGGGGTGGTTCATGCACACAGAGCTATGTGGAAGAAAAAGAGGACTGCTGAACTTACAAGGAAAAAATATTAAACACACACAAGAAATACTAAAACTATTAGATGCAGCTCAATTACCTGAAAAGGTAGCTATTATGCACATCAAGGCACACCAAAAAGTGAGCTCCGAATTAGAAGAAAGAAATATGCTGATGGACAGAAAAGCAAAAGACGCAGCGAAAGGTGAGGTACCCAATGAAACAGTTGAGGCAGCATTAATTCTAGATGGAAAGATCTCTATTGAAAGTAAACCAGTATATAACAAAAAAGATAAGAAACTTATTAAGGAAGAAGAAGCAACTTATAACCAGGAGGTTATAACCAGGAGGCTGTAGCAAAAGAAGGAAAAATTATAGTACCTTCTTACTTGTTGTGGTCATTAGTGCTAAAAGAACATGAGAAAACACATTGGGGAATAGATGCTCTATACAATGATTTAAAAGGTAGAATTCTGGCTAGAAAATTACAAAGCACAGTAACACAAGTAACTCGTCAGTGTGGTCTTTGCCTCTGAACTAATCCTAAAAACTTTCCAAAGCCTAAAGTTGGATAAATAGGGAAAAGTTGTCGACCTGGGAAGCAATGGCAGATTACTTTTGTGGAATTGCCCAGGAAAGGGGGGTATCGTTACCTTTAATGTTAACAGATACCTTTTCAGGATGGCCAAAAGCATTCCCTACCCAGACAGCTAAGGCACAAAAGGTGACCAAAGCATTGTTACAAGAAATAATACCATATTTTGGAGTCCCAGCCGCTATATCTTCTGATAGAGGGCCACATTTTATCTTGAAAATTGTACAGCAAATCAGTCACCACCTTGGAATAAATTGGAAATTGCATACCCCATATCACCCTCAATCCAGTGGCCAAGTAGAGAAAATGAACCATTTGATCAAACAACAAATTGTTAGGCTGGGGCAAAAGGCAAATTTGCCTTGGCCCCACGCTCTTCCACTGGCATTAGTATGGGTTAGAACAAAACCAAGAACAAAAGGGAAATTAAGCCCTTTTGAAATATTGTATGGGAGACCATATGCGGTCCAAGAAGGAATAACATCCATTCAAGTAGAGGAAGAAACTCTACACAAATACATGGTGGCTCAGAATAAACAGCTGAGAGAATTTGGAAAATATGTAACTGGGGCCCAAAGCAGAGAATTAGATGGGCCAGGACATGATGTACAACCTGGAGATTATGTATATGTTAATTCTTTTGCAGAGAAGACTTTGGAACCACAGTGGGAAGGACCATTCCAGGTACTCCTCACCACCTTCATGGCAGTCAAGATCAAAGAAAAGAAGGCTTGGATCCGTCACTCCTGAGTGAAGAAGGCTCCTGAAGAAATTTAGAAAATTGCACCAGGTGAAGGAGACCTGAACCTGAAACTCACCAGGAACAGCGAGTAATAGACTTATAGCTATCATGGACATAATGCAAACGGTTGTGACCATTGTGGTCATTGCCACGACTATAATAAGAGTCAAACCAAAACCACACCAGTACAAGGTAATCAATATTTATCAATGCCAAGGGAAAGCTTACAGTCCCTACTCTCATAGAGCTTTGAGCAGAATGTTAAGAGTCATGAATGCCAGTATGTGGGAAGAGAGGAATGTTTAGAAATGTGAATATGCATTCGTACAAGATGGGTTCCATGAGGCTCACCATCCACCCATGCAACTCATCCAAGTTGGTCCTGGATGCTGTGACAAATTCTTGACCACTTGTCCTGAATTTAGACTTAAAATTGAAGGATACACAGCAAAAGGGTTTGATCTTGATTTTAACGTTACTCAATATTGCATTGAGTTTCACAAAATCAAAGCCAAATCAACCCTACCAGTGTCAGAAAGGGCTGTAACAATCCAGACTCTGATTATTTCTGAGAAAAAGGAACAACCTGTAATTCCCACAATTACTAAAATTGGACCATATGCTATCAAGAAAACAAAAATTCAGAGACTGCTAACTAACCCAGAATAGTCTCTGAAGCGAGCAAAAATGAAAAAGCTTAATACATGCAATAGTTGCCCTAAGACTAAATCATGAAGAAACTGTATTGTATCCTTCTGAACACAGAATCTGAGCACGAAAAGTTGAAAGAAAATAGCAGACCATTAACCTAGAGCCCTGTTCCATGAAGAAACAATTAGGATATCGATGTGAGAGAACTTTAGAAGATAACAAAGATACTTGCCTAGACATGGACCAAAGCATTTGCCACTTTGAAATGCATCTAACCAACCAGAAAACTTCCCTTGTGTATATAGGACAAAGTTGTGTCTGTCTCAAAACAGCATGTCCCACCATAATGATAGGCAATCAAATCGTGGATGAAACTCAATTTAATTTATGTGTTTGCAATTTTGCTAAAATCAATGGATGTGACTTTTCCTATCAGGCACCTGTAATATCACATCAGTACATAAAGGCAAACCTGGTTACTGTGCAAGAAATATTGTCTGCGCTTATAAGAATGAATTTAATTCTAGTCACTCAGCTACTGAAACATCAGGAATTAATAAAAATTTTAAAAGAAATTCAAGATGCAGTGAAAAGAACTTTGATCACGATACACCATGACACAGAAACCATAAAAGAGGTTTTTAAACGATTTGAAGAACATCTGTCTCATCATTGGTGGGATGTGCTATTTGGATGGTCACCAATTGCAACCAGGTTGTTTAATGCCTTAATTCACCCAATCACTGCGCTGCTTATTTTAGTTAGTATAAGTTTAATTTTGTCTATTGCTGAACTTGTTTGGAATTAGGGGATACTACGACAAGTGGCAGACTTAGCAATGCTATCAAAGGCGTATGGCTTGGTCTTAAGAGATTGCCACCATGCGTCTTGGATAAATGAACAGAAATCCCCATATTGAGTAAAAGTATTTACTCATTTCAAAGGAGAAGTGGGGAATGAAACACTAATCTTAGAAAAGTTAAGATTTTAGTTAAAAGTTAGCTATTTACTAGAATGAATTAAAAAGCAAATGGATAGACTGATCTTGCTAAAAATAATTAAAAGTTAAAAGTTAGAAGGAAAACCAGGCTTGAGGCAGTTATGTGAAGCTTAAATAATTGGTTGTCTGTCATTTTATGTTTGCTCAGCTATGCTTACAATGAGAAAAGACGAAACTAGTGAGCGGCCCCAAAGAAACATAGACAATGCAATCAGAAACCCATTCTTTGAAAAACTGGACTATTCCCAGAAATCATTCGCATTGTCATTGACAGAAAAGGTCAAGAGTTTAGGGTGAGGAAGACTTGCCTTACTTCCTTCTATTAAGACCCCCCCCCAACACGAAACGGACTCCAGACTTAATTTAAGAAGTCAATCACGCATGCTTAATGGCTATTCAAGCTAATTACCATAGGAAGCGAGGGATGGGAGGGGCTGTTATTATGAATATGTATATGTTTGAATCCTTTGTCAATAAATAGACTCTGTGATCACCTGTGGTTTTGCAGTGCGTATTAGATGATTACCTCACCCTGCTGTCCAGTGCTGAATAAACATACACTTGCTAACTTTAAATTGTTAGAGAGTGTTTTGTCCGTCACATTTGAGTATCGGTATTAGAACAATAGCCTTATTTTGGTAAATCACAATGGCCCATTAACAGAAGATACCTCTCTGGAGGAAGGATGGGTTGTGAGAAGATAAAGATGGAATGGTGCAGGGTTTAAGAATTATAAATGAAATTGTCAAATCAAGGCACCCGACAGTTCTGAATCCCTATACAATCCTGAATCAGATCCCTTCTTCACATCAATCTTATTCCTTACTAGATTTGGTTGGAGGTTGAGTGTTTTTCTATTACTGTGTCAATTTAAAGAATTTTTCCCATTATCATGCCAATGGAGCTTGCCGGGTTACACCCAGGACCTTTGATGACTCTAGACAAAAGGGGTAGGTGGGAGCTGGGCTTCCGGAGGGGCCTCTC
>JAOTQZ010001824.1:0-12305 GCA_026546895.1 Pogonocichla stellata | reverse complement strand
CCTCGTCCTCCTCCTCCTCCTCGGCCGCCGCCGCCTCGTCCGCGGCCGGCGCGCTCGAGGCCTCGCTCGACAGGAAGCTGCAGGCGGTGACCAACACCATGGAGTCCATCCAGGGCCTCTCCTCGTGGTGCCTGGAGAACAAGCGGCACCACAGCACCATCGTGTACCACTGGATGAAGTGGCTGCGCCGCTGTGAGTGCGGGGCCGGGGGGCGGCCGGGGCAGAGCGCGGGGCGGCCGTGTCGGGCTCACCAGCGTAGAAAGGCTTGCGCTGCAAAGGACCTTAGATCCCGTCCAGTCCCACCCCCTGCTCGGGCAGCGACACCTTCTACCAGACCAGGTTGTCCCAAGCCCTGTCCAGCCTGCCTTGGACGCTTCAGGGATGGGGCAGCCACAGCTTCTCTGGGCTGCCTGTGCCAGGGCCTCCCACCCTCGCACCCTTCTTGACACCTAACCGAAATCTGTCCCTTTTACTTTGAAGACGTTCCCTCTTGTCTTGTGTGCATCACCTTGTCATCCTTGGAGGAGCGCAGCATGCTTGCACCTCGGTGGTGGCACCTTTGTCCTCCTGAATCCAGGATCTTGTAGAGCGGCCCTTGGGGGGCTCAAGGCCTGTTTCTGTGCCCTGGCCGGCCGGAGCAGCCTGGGTGGGCACAGTCCGGGTGCCAGCACTGGGGTTTGCAGCGCCCATCAGGATGTGTCCCTGGTCTGGAGGGAGAAGGTTGGTGTTGGCAGCAGCCTCAGCACAACAGTGTTATCTCCACTGCCGTGGGAAGGCTTGACTCTTCTTGTGGGAGTTCAAGGAAGCTTTGCTTGGCAGGAACATGGAGATAACATTCCCACCATAAAGTGCAGATCTGTTGTGTGCTGAACCTTTTGGAAAATTTGGGAGAGTTGGGTTTCTCTGTCAAGGCACTGCTGCAGAATGCAGAAGATCCTCTTTCCCCCAGAGTTTGATATGTTTTGTCTGTACTCCATGGAATTAAGGAGAGGAAGGTGAGAACCTTGGAGGAAGTGCCCTGGGTCCTCCCTGGGTCTCCTGGAAATCCTCCTCCCTTGGACACCCCTTGGCACTGTGGCATCACCCTTGGCAAGCGCACACTCCCTGAAGAAAATCCAGCCCATCTCTCCTTAGGAAGTGCCAGCTCTTCTGGATGTGCCTTCTCACAGTTTGTCCTGGCTCCTCCTGAGGCCCTCAGTCCTCTTCCATCACTCCTTCCCTTTTCCCAAGCTCATCAAAAGCCATTGAACTGTTCCCACCTGCAGGTCCTTGATGTCCTGTTTCTGCCCTGGGTCCCATCTGCTGGGCTGTTGGCTCCCTCCCTGAGCCCTTGGCACCAGCCTGGAATTCTTGTTGGATTCTGTGGGATTCTTTCAAGGTTGTGAGGATCTCACCTGCACACTACTCCTTTTATCCAGATCCCTCCTTAACCATCTTGTCCTACTCAGCCAGTCCTTGACAGCAGCTGCCATGTCCTGACCCCTGACTGTTTGTTTGGTTACTCCCTGCTTCCACAGGCTTTTTCTCCTGCTTTTCCCTTCATGATACACTTCATCCTCTGCCTCACAGTTCTCACTTTGTGGCAAGTCCCTGTCCCAGCCCCAGGAGCTCAGTGGTGGTGCCACAGCGAGTACAGGTAGCTCTGGGTTCCTTTCTGAGCATTTAAATGTTTTTACTCCAAAGCTCCTACGAACACATGAAACCTGCTCTTCTCAAGGAGCTCCTGGCGAGGGGGAGTGTGGTGGGGATGGGGCTCCTGGGGCACAGAATTGTGTCCTTTCAGGAAAAGCAGGGATGCTGGTATTTGACATGTTGCTGTTGGTTTGGCATCTTGCTTCTGAGCTATGCTGGTCAGAGCTTCCCAACAGGAATGTTCCTGCAAGGACATTCTTCTGTGTCTTCACCTTTGGGAAGTTCCTGGTGGGAATCTGAGTCCCTGCAGGAGGGTTTGGTCGGAGTGTTAAGTATGAGTTAAACATGGCCTGTCCTAGGCTCTGAAATGCCATTTTTGTTGGTGCCATTGTGCCTGGTTTGGAGCAGGTGGCGGGGCTGCGTGGGCTCAGCTCTGCAGTTTCCTGCTTGCCCTTGCTGGTTTAAGCTGAGAGGAGCCATTCACCCACTGGATACGACCTGTTGCATCTTGGACCCAGAGACACTTGGTTTTCTTTGTGGTTCATGTCTCTAGCCTTCCGATGGACCCAGCATGGATCTTTCCTCCTCTATGGTGTGGGTGTATCTTGGTTTATAACCTGTGGCTCTAACTTTGCTCTGGGTGGGTGGTGCTCTGTCTGGTCAGCGTCAGGCTGGAGCCCCACTCCAGATTTCTTTCTGCTGTGTAGATGCTGGATCATTTAAATCAAAGGCTTATAGTTCTTTGAAATCTATTTTACGTTACTGAGATCTGGAATCATTGCTCTGTGCTGGTGAAACGTCTCTGGGGTGGAGGGAACATCCAGTGAGCAGCAGAAGAATTGGCACTCAAGCACTGGGTTTAACTGAAGCACAGAAGCCCCATTCCATTGGGCTGATGATCTGAGAGATTATCGAGGCTGGTGTTTTGGGGAAAGCTGCCTGCAAATTGTTTTGGAACACCAGGCGAGTGCAGCCCTGCTGCAGTTGAATTCCCAGCCTTCCAGTGCACTTCCAGAGCACTCTGCTCCAGAAAACCCACCCCAACCTGCCCTGTCAGCATGTTCATGGAGCAACAGGTTCTGGTCATAAGTCCCTGGCTCTCTGAGTCTGTGCCAGAAAAGCTCATCCTGGGATGTGGGGCTGGGGCTCTGTGAGGTGGAGTGGCCAGAGGAGCAGGGTCAGGGGTAGAAGCTCATCCTGGGATGTGGGGCTGGGGCTCCATGGTGGTTGGGGGTGAGCAGCTGCTGGCAGTGACCCATGGCTCTTGCCTCAGGCCTTTGCTGTGTGTCCTGGGGCAGGGACAGGGGAGGGACAGGGCTTCAGGAGCAGGGGGTTCCCGAGGACTCTGTCCCTGTGCCCGAGCCTGGAGTGATGCTCGAGAGCTGGTGCTGCTGCAGGGCCTCAGGGAGGCTTGGGGACATCCCCTGGGGGTTTGAGGACCTATCTGAGCTGAGCCTTTTCCTGTGTCCTCAGCTCTGCTTCCCCTCAGAGGAGGATCTTCTGTGCAGGATCTCCCTTTTGAACTTCTGTTCACCTGTGAGCTCGCCCTGGTGCCAGGAGGGCAGCACGGGTGCAATGTTCCTGCTGGGAGCTTGCTCAGGTTGTGAGTGAGGGATGAGCTCCCAGCTGGCTCTGCACCAGGAAGGATGCTGAGCTTCCTGACAGGAATCCTGGAGAACTGCAAGGTGCAGCTGTGCTGTGGGAAGTGGTTCTGCCAACGTAGGGACAACTGGAAAATGAAGCAGGATAGAGAATTGAGGGGTCTGTGGATAAAAACTGATTCTGGTTGCAGCAGGGGTGACACAGACAGGTGAGAGGTGACAACACACAGGCCTGTGAAGTAACACCGTCTCTTGGCACTGTTCCTCTGGTTTAATCCTTGGGAATGTCCTTTAGTGAAGTGAAGGAGCTCATTACCATCATTAGCATGTGGATGAGCTTGCCAGGTTTACCCACTCTGACAAAGGGGTTTGATGATCTGAGTTTGGAGCTTTTGAACTTGAGGAGGGTCAGAGGAGCAAGCACAGCTGGGGGAGTCTGAAAATCATTTGTAAATTGAAGGTGTCCTCTCCAGTCCCCAGGGTTTGCCTGCTGGACCTTGGGAGCTCTGAAACCTTCCCAAAAGCAGCACTGAAGTGTTGGGCTCAAGGTGTGGCTGTTGTGGTACTTCTGTCTGATGCTGACTCTAAATTTTCTTTTGTCCTCAGCTGCTTTTCCTCATCGGCTGAACCTTTTTTACTTGGCCAATGATGTCATACAGAACTGCAAGAGGAAAAATGCCATTGTCTTTCGGGACACCTTTGCAGAGGTGCTTCCTGAGGCTGCTTCGTTAGTGAAGTGAGTAAGAACTAATTGGGGCTGAGTGTTGGGATGCTGAGTGTCTCAAAGAGGGAAATTTTTTCTTCTGACATCTCAAACTCTGTAGAAATATCAGCAGAACTTAAAGGCTTCTGTTGGAACAGCCGTGTGTTTGCAGTGGGCCAGAGCTGGCATGACCTGGGTTTTAATTTGCACAGGGGGGTGGTTTGGGTCAAATTATCTGTGGAGCGAGGGAGGCCTCGCACCAGTGTCCTGCAGTCAGGGAGTGAAGAGCTCTTCTCTTCCAGGGATCCGTCTGTTTCCAAATCCATCGAAAGAATCTTCAAAATCTGGGAGGACAGAAACGTGTACCCTGAGGAAACCATTTTGGCACTGAAAGAAGCACTGAGTAAGTTACTTACCCTTTGCATTTCTCCCCTTACAAACTGCCACGTGAGCTTGCTGAAGCTGTAGAAATAGTCTGGGGTCACTGAGGGGAACGAGGGGCATTTGCACCTGGCACAGGCTGTAACGTAGCCGGGTGTGGGACGTGAGCAGCGCTGGATTCTCCTGCTTCACCTCTTTTGTACCTTTCTCAAGGCAGCTGTGAATTCTTTCACATGAGCTGGAACTGCTCCAGCTGAGAGCAAACAGAACGTGAGGCTGGAATGGTCCTGCACGTCCTGACCAGGGTGCTCTGGCTCTACCTCCAAGTCCTGTCAGGGATAGGCTGGTTTAACTAATCCTGTGTGTAGGGTAGGGAGAGGCAGAAGCAAAGCTGGAGGGTGAGGAGTCCTCGAGTCCTTAGGGAAGAAACGTGGAGTTGGTTAAATGCAGGAGTTAGCAGTGCAGTACTTGAAGGAAATCAGGGCAGGTTTTGGCTTTGCTCGCATCACACAGAGCTGGAGGTGCTCAGGAGCCTCTGGTGTGCTCTGGAGGTCGCTGGCCACCACGGCAGGAGGATCGTGGTGTCCTGGGTTGGGCTGTGGCACGAGGACAGGCTCGAGCTGGGTGTTGCATGCTGAGAAGTGACGTTTGTGCTTTTGCTCTGAAATCGCTCATTGCTGTAACTTGACCACAGGTCTGTGAGGTTTCAGGTAAATCAGGTACTGTGGCTGCTTCCCAGGGGCAGCGCTTGTCTGTTCCATGCTGAATCCATTACAGTCTTCCTAAAGAGTTTCATTTTTAGATTCCTTGTGTTTTCCCTTTTTTCCTGTGATTTTTGAACTGCCTTAGTGTAAGGGCAAACAGAAACTTGATTTAAAAATGGCAGACCACCCCCAGGTTGCTGCATTCCTGAGTAAACTGAGGTTCTTGGGCATCCAGCAGCTCGTCTAAGGAAGTTGGTCGAGGTATTTTAAAACAAATTTCTGTTCACTCTTTCACCGTGCAACTGTATGGCACCAGAAACCAGACTTTGACAAGAATCCCATAATGCCAGACTGCCAAAAATGAAATGTTTTCCAGGTACCACTTTCAAAACTCAGAAGCAGCTGAAAGAGTCTCTGAACAAACCGAATAAGCCGTGGAAGAAATCACAAAGTAAGGAACCACTGTGAACTCTGTGCACTAATGCAGAAATTGGCTGCTCAAGGAGCAGAGAGGCTGAGCCCAGCGTGGGCTGAGCCTGCAGGCTCACAAGGGCCCCAAGATGTGCACACCAAGGAGGTGTTGGTAGAAAACAGCTTTGTAAAGAAAAGAAGTGAGGCAAAAATAAGATGTGGGAGCAGAGGTTGTGGACAGGAGAGGAAAGAGCTGGTGGAGCCTCTTGGAAACTGCTCTTAGGCTGGTCAGAGATGGAGAGAAGACAGAGAGAAGCAGATGGACATTCCCTTCGTGCTCAGGAGCAGTCCTGCCCCAGCAGGCTGGGCTGGGAGGAGGAACCTGCAGCTGGAAGTGCAGGGACAGGATGTGACAGTGCAGCAGTCCAGAATGCAGAGCAGCAAGAGAGAATTTATTATAACAGAGTGACCTTAATGATCTCGTTTTGCACCAACACCCTGAGTGGTCCCCACGGAAGTGGTGAGATGTCAGGTGTAATGTGTGGGACATCAGGTGAGGTGTGTGACATGTGGGACATCAGGTGTGGCACAGGGTGACATCAGAAGGCTGAGAGTTGGGCAGTGTTTATGACTGAGCTTAACCAGAAGCTGCTTTCCCAGGCAGAACTGGGCTGGATCCAGCGTGGATGGAGGCTTTAGTGCTTCACTTCTCATCAGCTCATTTCTTCTTTCCTGTTTCTGCTGTTTTGTCCAGAATCTGATGGATTCAGTCTCTTGCCAGCAGGACTCGTCCCCCCACCCTGTAAGCAGTGTGACAGTTGTCAGGGCTCTGAGCATGGTCAGAGCTAGGCAGTGGCCAAAGGAGACCCTGCCACAGGGAACCTGGGCTCCATGTCAGCTCCAGGTCTGGCACTTTGGGAATAATATTCCCTTCCTCGCAGGGAGGTGTAACTCCTTGGATAAGGCTGTCAAATGGACCATTGCAGGGACTTGTCTTCCTGAGGAAGAGGTGTGCCCAGGAGATGCTCAGGGCATGTTAGAAAGCAGCAGTGTCACTTGTTGAGCTTGTCCCAGTCCAGCTGTGCGTGTCCGTGTCCCCATGAGCTGCCAGAGCCCGGAGCACTGACAGACGTGCATGGAGGGGAGGATGTGATGGGTAACACCTGAGGTTATCCTAAAGTATCTTTTACTAGGCTGCCTGTTGTGACTGACTTTCCATCGGGATGCAGTTCCTTAATTTCTTCACAGTTTTCCTTTATCCCCACAGCCTCCACCAACCCGAAAGCTGCTCTGAAGTCCAAGATTGTTGCTGAATTCCGAGTAAGTCTGTGAGTGGAAGTGACCCATGGCACTGACCCCCACCTTGGGGGTTTGCATGTGGGGTGACCCAGGCCCAAGAGCCACCTGTGTGACGTGGGGGCTGTGACACCCGTGGGGCTGGCTGGCACAGGGAGGGGCTGGGCAGGCTCAGGACGTCCTTGTGAAGGGGAGTTTGGGGTGGCTGAGGAGTTGGTGGCAAGAAATTGGTCTGAATTCAGTCCCCTGACAGACTGGGATGTGTTCATGAAATGCACAGGCACCTGTAGAGTGAAATGGGGAGTGAATAAAAAAGACCTGTCCCTGCTCTTAACCAGGAGATGTGTGGAATTGCAGCTCTTGCCTGAGCCCAGGTTTGCTCATTGGGAGATTTGAGGTTAAAAATCCCAGGGTCCACACGGTTCCTGGGTTAACTCTGGTTGGAAGCGGTCTGGAGCCAGAGTGGAGGCAGGGCTTCCCTTCCCTGGAATGTGATGAGGAGGCTTTTCCTGTTTGCTCTTTTCCAGCCCCAGTCCCTCATTGATGAGCTGCTACTGTACAAGCGCTCGGAAGATCAGATAGAGCTGAAGGAGAAGCAGCTTTCCACTATGAGGGTGGATGTCTGCAGCACTGAGACACTCAAGTGCTTGAAAGGTAAAGCCCCAAGGGCAACGAAGGTGTTGTGTGGAAATGGGAAATGCCAGAATTTCAGAGTGGGGTTAAGAGCCAGCAATTAGGAGCCAAAAATCTTGGCTAGTTTGAATTTCTGTGGAAACTCTCAGGTGCAGAGCTCAGACCAAGCAAATGACTGTCTGAAAACCAACACTGCCAGCAGCTAGGCCTCCTCCTTGCCAGATCCCAGTGGATGACCAGGGTGGTCTGGGAATATACAGCTCTGCTGTCCCAATATCCCAGTTGCTCCCATTGAGGCCACACTTCTGTGGTTTGGCATGTGGCAGCTCATTTCATGTTGTTCATTTCCCTGCAGATAAAACAGGGGGGAAGAAGTTCTCCAAGGAGTTTGAAGAAGCAAGTTCAAAGCTGGAGGAATTTGTCAATGGCTTGGACAAGCAGGTGAAGAACGGCCCCTCCCTCACCGAGGCGCTGGAGAACGCCGGCATCTTCTACGAGGCACAGTACAAAGAAGTCAAGGTGGTGGCAAATGTAAGTGTGCCTTTTCTGGATCCTCCACAGGTGGAACAGCACCTGCCTGTGTTCACTGGGCACCTCGGAGGCTGGAAATGCCTCATCTCTCTATTACCGAGTGAAAAGTTTGTGGGGTTGATGTAAGGATGGTTTCCAAAAAGAACAGAAGGGAGGCTTTGGGCAAGACAAGGATATGCTCTCAAAGTACAGCAGTTGGAAGCTCAGTTTGTGTGTGTTGCTGTTGGATCCCCTCTAGATTCTTAAACAGGGCAAAATTACAGTTAGTGTGACAAATCCTGAATTCTAGAAACTTGGGATTTATGTGAGAACTGGATGAGCAAAGAAAGGACAGTAGTAAAGTGTTATAAAAACAACCAACACCCTCCAGACCACAGCAAAGTGTAGAATGCATTTGTTAAAATACTGGGGGGTTATGAAAATTGTTTTAAGTCAGTGGAAAAAGATTTTATCTTCCCCATTAGTTGTGGCTGTTGCCCTTTGAGTCCCATGGAGACACTGAGTTCTTACCACTGCGGGGTCCAGGGATTTGGAATTGGTTTTCTCAGGCTGTGTGCTGCTTCCTTAAGGAAGTGACTGAGGCATGAAAGATCCCCAGTGCAGTGCAGTGTCCTTCCTTCCCCAGGCCTATAAAACGTTTGCTAACCGAGTGAGCAATCTGAAGAAGAAGCTGGACCAGCTGAAGGCAACCCTTCCGGACCCCGAGGAGTCCCCGGTGCCTTCCCCCAGCATGGACGCCCCGTCCCCCACGGGCTCCGAGTCCCCGTTCCAGGGCATGGGGGAGGAGAGCAGCGGCCGCTCCCCCGCAGCCGGGGGCCGCAGGGTGGGCACCCCAGAGCCTGCCTCCGACAACCGGGACGTGGAGGACATGGAGCTCTCCGACGTGGAGGACGACACCTCCAAAATCATCGGTATGCCATTGTCCTGTGGGAATGACGGGACCAGCTTCGTTTGGGATGTGGGGGGGCACAGAGCCTGTGCTGGGCTGTGGGCTGGGGCGCTTGGCTTTGAGTCTCCTGCTAGGGAAGTCCCAGTCGCACTGTGATACTTCCGTCTCCCAAAACACTTATTAAGGGTGTTTTCGCATCTGTGGGAATCAGAATTGATGTTCCTTGAGTCTTTTTGGGGGGGTCTGACCTTTCTGCTCTTGTTCCCTGCTGTTCACTGCAGTGGAGGAGAGGAAGGACAAACAGGCTGCTCCAGCCCCGGCCCCTGCCAAGACGGAGAGTGTCCCCAAGGCGGTGCCAGCGGCTGCTGCGGCTGCCACGGCCTCGGGCACGGTGGCCACGCTGGCCCCGGCCCCTCCGACCCCCCCGGCTCCCAAGGTGGTGAGCACAGCTCCCATCCCGCCGGCACCAGCACTCGCCTTACCCAACCTGGCCAACGTGGACCTGGCCAAAATCAGCTCCATCCTCAGCAGTCTGACGTCGGTGATGAAGAGCACAGGTGAGTGCTGAGCACTGACGGACCTGGGTGATCACTGAAAGCTTTAATTGTTTCAAAATAAACATCAGTGAGTTACTGCTTTCAGAGGTCTGGCTCAGTCTCTGGCACATGGTGTCACTTCCGGAGCCTCTCCCTGTGCATGCTCTGCTGTGCCTGTGGGAATGCTGAGCCAAAAGCGTTGCCAGAGCAGCGCAGGTGAGTGGTGTGTGCTCCTGCCCCAGGTGTGAGTCCCGCCTCCAGACCTTCGCCAGGGACCCCGACCAGCCCCACAGCTCTCACCAGTGGCCTGAAGACTCCTGTCCTGGGAACCCCGTCTGTTCCTTCGAATCCACTAGCAAACATCCTCTCCAAGGTTGAGATAACTCCGGAAAGCATTTTGTCTGCTCTCTCCAAAACCCAGACCCAGACAGCGCCAGCCCTGCAAGGTACTGGGGTGGCTGTTGGGGGAGGGCAGTGGCTGGGCTGAAACGTGCTGCTCTGCTTTTCTTAAAGTGAGTACAGAGGGAGAAAAACATCATTGGAATGTTTTACATCTGTGGCAGGTGTGGATGCTTTCTCAGGTAGCACAGGTGTCACGGACCAGTGAGATCTGTCCCTTTCCTGTACTTCCTGCTTGTGCCAAAATGCACGTATCTGGAACATTCCCAGAACAGAATGGGAGACCAAGAGGTCTCTGTGTTTTCCATGTGCAGAAAGCTGCCAAGAGGTTCTCCTTCCTCTCTGGCACCTTACCAGGGTCACCTGGCCAGCAGGGCAGGGTTTCCCACTCCTGGCTGCAGACCAGGACGAGTTCTTACCTGCCTGACTCGATAGTGTAATTTGTATTTGTAGATCAATCCAAGCCTCTGGCAGGAGGTTGCACCTCACCAGGTGCTAAGTGTCAGCGCAGCACACTCCAGTCCTCTTTGTGGCTGGAGCCTGGGGCTGTAAAGGAACAGTGTCTGCAGTGCAAACACAGGAGCCTTTCCCGTGGCAGGGCCTGGGGGTGGTTTGGCTCTGCCCTCAGTACCTGATGCAGCAGTTGTGTTTTGCAGGGCTGTCATCCTTGCTGCAGAGCGTGGCTGGAAACACGGTTCAGTCAGGAGAAGCTGCCTCGCAGAGCACCTCGGCATCGCCGGCCAGCACCACCGTGCCGTGCATGAAGGGCAGGAGTGTTCCTTCCAACCCGCAGTCCTTTATAGCCAAAAGCTTTGGTTATTCTCCAAACTCAACCACCGCAGAGGTTTCCTCCACTTCAGTCAATAAGGCTCCTGTCGGACATACCCCAGCACTGTCAAGCTCTGGTTTTAAGCCACCAACTAATTCCCTGGGATTTTCCAGTTCCCACCCTACCAGTCCTTCCTCCCTTTTGCCAACAGAAACCTCACTGGGTCAGTCGTCCGAAATTTCAAAAGCCAAGCTGGAATCAGAACCCCCTTCTCCCAGCTTGGAGATGAAGATACACAATTTCCTGAAGGGAAATCCTGGCTTCAGTGGCCTGAACTTGAATATTCCCATACTCAGCAGCTTGGGGTCCAGCATGGCAACGGAGAGTCACAGCTCTGACTTCCAGCGCGGCCCCACCAGCACTTCCATGGACAATGTGGACGGGACGCCAGTGCGCGACGAGCGCAGCGGGACGCCCACCCAGGACGAGATGATGGACAAGCCAACGTCGAGCAGCGTCGACACCATGTCCCTGCTGTCCAAAATCATGAGCCCCGGTTCCTCCACTCCCAGCAGCACCAGGTCGCCTCTGCAGGGCCGCGATGATGGATATTCCCAAGAGCTTCCCAGTTCCGTGCACGGCTACCGGCCCTTTGGCCTGGGCAGAGAGTCCCCGGCCAGCCTGTACAAGCCGCCTGCGGACAGCAGGGAGATGCCCTCCTCCTTGATGGACTCCTCCCAGGAGAAGTTTTACCCAGATACATCTTTCCAAGAAGATGAGGATTACCGCGACTTCGACTACTCCGGGCCGCCGCCCTCGGCCATGCTGAACCTGGAGAAGAAGCCGGTCAAGTCTATCCTGAAATCGAGTAAACTGCCCGACTCTGCCGAGTACCAGCCAGTGCTGCCCAGCTACGCTCAGCGCTCGCAGGAGTTCGGTGTGAAGCCGTCCTTCCCCCCGGCCATGAGGTCCCTCCTGGATCAGAGCGAGAGCTGCGACCCGCTGGCCTCGTCCCCGGGGATGTTCGGGAGCTACGGCCGCAGGGGGAAGGACTCGGCCTCGGACGGGTCCCCGTCGCCCAGCAAGAACGACGTGTTCTTCACGCCGGACTCCAACCACAGCGCCCTGCCCAAGGCCGGCCTCCCGCAGAAGCAGTACTCGGACTCGCCCCACGCGCTGCCCCACCGCTCGCTCTTCTCGCCCCAGAACGCCCTCGCCAGCCCCGCCAGCCGGCCGCCCGCCACGGGCGCCGACAAGCCCCTGGCTGCCTCCATCTCCGCCACCTCCACCATCGAGTTCAAGAACATGCTCAAAAACGCCTCCCGGAAGCCCTCCGAGGAGAAGCACTTCGGGCAGATCCCCAAGAGCAGCTCCGGGGAGGTGGGGAGCCTGCCCGGGGCGGGGAAGGGCGAGCCGCAGCCGCCGGAGGAGCACTACCGCATCGAGACCCGCGTCTCCTCCTCCTGCCTGGAGCTGCCCGACAGCACCGAGGAGAAGGGCGCCCCCATCGAGACGCTGGGCTACCACAACGCCTCGAGCCGGGGCATGTCCGGGGAGCCCATCCAGACCGTGGAGTCCATCCGCGTGCTGGGCAAGGGCAGCCGGGGCCACGGGCGCGAGGGGAGCCGGGCGGGCTGGTTCGAGCTGAGCAGCGGCGGCAGCGCCTTCGACAACGGGCCCTCGGGCTCGGCGGAGCTGCCGGGCATGGGCGGCTTCCCCGCGCCCTACAAGGAGCACGTGCCGCCCTTCCCGGAGAGCGTCAACAACTTCCGCGCCAACAGCTTCGGCTCCGCCTTCGAGCACCACCTGCCGCCGCCGCC
>JAOTQZ010001823.1:0-12332 GCA_026546895.1 Pogonocichla stellata | reverse complement strand
TCGTTTGTTCAACGATTAACAGTCCTACGTGATCTGAGTTCAGACCGGAGTAATCCAGGTCGGTTTCTATCTATGATGAGCTCTTCCCAGTACGAAAGGATAGGAAAAGCGAGGCCAATACCACTAGCAAGCCTTCGCCTTAAGTGATGAAGCCAACTTAATCACAAAAGGCTATCAGATTCCACCACACCCTAGAAAAGGGCCCAGCTAGCGTGGCAGAGCTCGGCAAATGCAAAAGGCTTAAGTCCTTTAACTCAGAGGTTCAAATCCTCTCCCTAGCTTACCCATGACAAACCACCCCTTTTTAATCAGCTTAATCATAGCCCTCTCCTACGCCCTACCCATCCTAATTGCAGTAGCCTTCCTCACATTAGTTGAACGCAAAATTTTAAGCTACATACAAGGCCGAAAGGGCCCAAACATCGTCGGACCCTATGGCCTGCTACAACCTCTGGCAGACGGAGTAAAACTATTCATCAAAGAACCCATTCGCCCTTCAACATCTTCCCCCATCTTATTCCTTATAACTCCTATACTAGCACTTCTCCTCGCAATCTCTATCTGAACCCCTCTCCCCCTTCCATTTGCATTAGCAGACCTTAACCTAGGCCTGCTATTCCTTCTAGCCATGTCAAGCCTGGCAGTGTATTCCATTCTCTGATCAGGATGAGCCTCTAACTCAAAATACGCCCTAATCGGAGCACTACGGGCAGTAGCTCAAACTATCTCTTACGAAGTAACTCTAGCCATCATCCTGCTATCCGTGATCATACTGAGCGGCAACTATACCCTCAGCACTCTTGCAGTCACTCAAGAACCCCTCTACTTAATCTTTTCTTGCTGACCATTAGCCATGATATGATATGTCTCAACACTCGCCGAAACTAATCGAGCCCCATTCGACCTAACAGAAGGCGAGTCTGAGCTAGTTTCAGGGTTTAACGTAGAATATGCAGCAGGGCCCTTTGCTTTGTTTTTCCTAGCTGAGTACGCAAACATCATGCTCATAAACACACTAACTGCCATCCTATTTCTCAACCCAAGTGCTCTAAACCCCCCTCAAGAGCTATATCCTGTAATCATAGCCACAAAAGTTCTCCTATTATCAGCAGGCTTCCTATGAATCCGTGCTTCCTACCCACGATTCCGATACGACCAATTAATGCATCTATTATGAAAGAACTTCCTACCACTTACACTCGCCCTGTGTTTGTGACACATTAGTATGCCAATCTGCTACGCAGGTCTACCTCCCTACCTAGGGCCCTAAGGAAATGTGCCTGAGAGTTAAGGGTCACTATGATAAAGTGAACACAGAGGTACACTAACCCTCTCATTTCCTAAAACTCTAGAAAAGTAGGAATTGAACCTACACTAGAGGAATCAAAACCCTCCATACTCCCCTTATATTATTTTCTAGTAGGGTCAGCTAAATAAGCTATCGGGCCCATACCCCGAAAATGATGGTTTAACCCCTTCCCCTGCTAATGAACCCCCAAGCAAAACTAGTATTAGCCATCAGCCTCTTCCTAGGAACTACCATCACAATCTCAAGCAACCACTGAATCATAGCTTGAACTGGACTCGAAATCAATACCCTAGCTGTCCTCCCCCTAATCTCAAAATCCCATCACCCACGGGCCGTCGAAGCCGCAACCAAGTATTTTCTAGTACAAGCAGCTGCTTCAGCCCTAATCCTATTCTCTAGCATAACCAACGCATGACAAACCGGACAATGAGATATTACTCAACTGACCTGTCCTCCATCATGTCTAATCTTAACCGCAGCTATTGCAATAAAACTAGGCCTAGTCCCATTCCACTTCTGATTCCCCGAAGTACTCCAGGGTACCTCCCTAGCCACGGGACTTCTCCTATCTACGGCCATAAAACTCCCCCCAATAGCCCTACTTTTCATAACCTCCCACTCACTAAACCCAACTCTACTGACTCTTATAGCTATTCTCTCCGCAGCCCTGGGAGGATGAGCAGGACTGAATCAGACACAAATCCGAAAAATCCTAGCTTTCTCATCCATCTCCCATTTAGGCTGAATAGCCATCATTGTTGCATACAGCCCCAAACTAGCCCTACTAAACTTCTACCTATACACTCTAATAACCGCAGCCGTATTCCTAGCCTTAACCTCAATTAAAACCCTAAAACTATCAACACTTATGACCACTTGAACAAAAACTCCAGCACTAAGTGCAATACTAATATTAACCCTACTTTCCCTTGCAGGCCTACCCCCTCTAACAGGCTTTCTCCCTAAATGACTAATCATCCAAGAACTAACCAAACAAGGAGTAGCCCCAGCAGCAACAATCATCGCTCTTCTTTCCTTACTAAGCCTATTCTTCTACCTACGTCTAGCATACTGCGCAACAATTACCCTTCCACCCCACACTACGAACCACATGAAGCAATGGCATACTAATAAGCCAACCAACATCTTAGTCGCTATCCTAGCCGTTATATCCACCACCCTCCTACCAGTATCACCCATAATCCTCGCCATCGTCTAAGAAACTTAGGATCACTTTAAACCGAAGGCCTTCAAAGCCTTAAACAAGAGTTAGACTCTCTTAGTTTCTGCTAAGATTCGCAGGACGTTACCCTGCATCTCCTGAATGCAACCCAGATGCTTTAATTAAGCTAGAACCTTAACACACTAGACAGATGGGCCTCGATCCCATAACACTATAGTTAACAGCTATATGCCCAAACCAGCAGGCCTCTGCCTAAGGCCCCGGCACGCGATTAACGCACATCAATGAGCTTGCAACTCACCATGAATTTCACTACAGAGCCGATAAGAAGAGGAATCAAACCTCTGTAAAAAGGACTACAGCCTAACGCTTACACACTCAGCCATCTTACCTGTGACATTCATTAATCGATGATTATTCTCAACCAACCACAAAGACATCGGTACCCTCTACCTAATCTTTGGCGCATGAGCCGGGATAGTAGGTACCGCCCTAAGCCTTCTTATCCGAGCAGAGCTTGGCCAACCAGGCGCCTTACTAGGAGACGACCAAGTCTACAACGTAGTCGTCACAGCCCATGCCTTCGTGATAATCTTCTTCATGGTTATGCCAATTATAATTGGAGGATTCGGAAACTGACTAGTTCCTCTAATAATTGGAGCCCCAGACATAGCATTCCCCCGAATAAACAACATGAGCTTCTGACTTCTACCCCCATCCTTCCTACTACTCCTAGCTTCCTCCACAGTAGAAGCAGGGGTAGGAACAGGCTGAACTGTATACCCACCCCTAGCTGGTAACCTGGCCCATGCCGGAGCCTCAGTAGACCTAGCTATCTTCTCTCTACATCTAGCAGGTATCTCCTCAATCCTAGGGGCTATCAACTTCATTACAACAGCAATCAACATAAAACCACCTGCCCTTTCACAATACCAAACACCCCTATTCGTTTGATCTGTCCTAATCACTGCAGTCCTACTTCTCCTCTCCCTTCCCGTTCTTGCCGCCGGCATTACCATGCTGCTAACTGATCGTAACCTGAACACCACTTTCTTCGACCCTGCAGGAGGAGGGGACCCAGTACTTTACCAACACCTCTTCTGATTCTTCGGACACCCAGAAGTATATATCCTCATCCTGCCAGGATTTGGAATTATTTCGCATGTCGTAGCTTACTACGCAGGAAAAAAAGAACCATTCGGGTACATAGGAATAGTATGAGCCATGCTATCTATCGGATTCCTAGGGTTCATTGTCTGAGCCCACCATATATTCACAGTAGGAATAGACGTAGACACTCGAGCATATTTCACATCTGCCACCATAATCATTGCCATCCCAACCGGAATTAAAGTATTCAGCTGACTAGCAACACTGCACGGAGGTACAATCAAATGAGACCCACCAATACTATGAGCTATGGGATTTATCTTCCTATTCACCATCGGAGGACTAACGGGAATCGTATTAGCCAACTCCTCTCTGGACATCGCTCTGCACGACACCTATTACGTAGTTGCCCACTTCCACTACGTCCTATCAATAGGTGCAGTATTTGCAATCTTAGCAGGATTTACCCACTGATTCCCACTATTCACTGGCTACACCCTCCACTCCACATGAGCCAAAGCCCACTTTGGCGTTATATTCGTAGGTGTTAACCTAACCTTCTTCCCCCAACACTTCCTAGGACTAGCCGGTATGCCACGACGATACTCAGACTACCCAGACGCCTACACCCTATGAAATACTATTTCCTCAATCGGCTCATTAATTTCCTTAACTGCCGTAATTATGTTAGTGTTCATTATCTGAGAAGCCTTCGCATCTAAACGTAAAGCACTTCAACTAGAACTAACAAGCACTAACATTGAATGAATCCATGGCTGCCCGCCCCCATTCCACACCTTCGAGGAGCCAGCCTTCGTTCAAGTCCAAGAAAGGAAGGAGTCGAACCCCCATATGTTGGTTTCAAGCCAACCGCATCAAACCACCTATGCTTCTTTCTCATAGAGATGTTAGTAAAACAATTACATAGCCTTGTCAAGACTAAATTACAGGTGAAACCCCCGTACATCTCATCTTTCAGAAATGGCCAACCACTCACAATTCGGTTTCCAAGACGCTTCATCACCTATCATAGAGGAACTTGTACAGTTCCACGACCACGCTCTAATGGTTGCTCTAGCCATTTGTAGCCTAGTTCTCTACCTTCTAGCTCTAGTAGTCACAGAAAAACTATCATCAAACACTGTCGACGCCCAAGAAATCGAGCTCGTCTGAACAATTCTCCCAGCTGCAGTCCTAATTATGCTAGCTCTTCCCTCCCTACGAATCCTTTACATAATAGACGAAGTAAACGAGCCAGACCTGACTCTAAAAGCCATCGGCCACCAATGATACTGGTCCTACGAGTACACTGATTTCAAAGACCTCACATTCGACTCCTACATAATCCCCACATCAGATCTGCCACTAGGCCACTTCCGTCTTCTAGAAGTCGACCATCGAGTCATCGTGCCCACAAGCGCCAAAATCCGAGTTATCGTTACTGCCGACGACGTGCTTCACTCATGAGCCGTTCCCAGCCTCGGCGTAAAAACCGATGCAATTCCAGGACGCCTCAACCAAACCTCCTTCCTCACCCCTCGATCCGGAGTCTTCTACGGACAGTGCTCAGAAATTTGCGGAGCTAATCACAGCTTCATGCCTATTGTAGTAGAATCAACCCCACTAGCTAGCTTCGAGAATTGATCCTCTCTACTATCTTCCTAATCGTTAAGAAGCTATGAAACAGCGCCAGCCTTTTAAGCTGGAGAAAGAGGGCTTAACCCCTCCTTAATGATATGCCACAGCTAAACCCAAACCCATGATTTTTTATCATGCTCATTTCATGACTAACCTTCTCCCTGATCATCCAACCCAAAATTATCACGTTCATTACTATAAACCCCCCATCTAGCAAGCCACCTGCAGCCCCTAAAACTACCCCTTGAACCTGACCATGAACCTAACCTTCTTTGACCAATTTTCAAGCCCATCCCTACTAGGAATCCCTCTAATCCTGATCTCAATAACATTTCCCGCCCTTCTTATCCCCTCCCCTGGCAATCGATGAGTTACTAGCCGACTTTCAACCCTACAACTATGACTCATCAACCTAGTAACGAAACAACTGATAATGCCACTACACAAAAAAGGCCACAAATGAGCCTTAATCCTAACATCTCTAATAATCTTCCTTCTACTAATCAACCTCCTAGGACTACTACCCTACACATTCACACCAACAACTCAACTATCCATAAATCTAGCCCTAGCGTTCCCCCTATGACTTGCCACACTCCTAACGGGTCTACGAAACCAACCTTCCACCTCTTTAGCCCATCTTCTACCGGAAGGCACTCCAACACCCTTAATCCCCGCCCTAATCATGATCGAAACAACAAGCCTACTGATTCGCCCTCTGGCCCTGGGCGTCCGCCTAACCGCTAACCTCACAGCAGGACACCTCCTCATTCAGCTCATCTCTACTGCCACAATGGCCCTATCCTCAACAATGCCAGCAGTCTCACTGCTAACCCTACTAGTCTTACTACTCCTAACCATCCTAGAGGTAGCAGTAGCCATAATCCAAGCCTACGTTTTCGTCCTCCTACTAAGCCTCTACCTACAAGAAAACATCTAACATCAATGGCACACCAAGCACACTCTTATCACATAGTAGACCCCAGCCCATGACCTATCCTCGGAGCAGCCGCTGCTCTCCTCACCACTTCCGGCCTGACCATATGATTCCATTACAACTCTCCTCGTCTTCTAATCATTGGCCTAATTTCAACTGCCCTAGTAATGTTCCAATGATGACGTGACATCGTGCGTGAAAGTACTTTCCAAGGTCACCATACCCCAACCGTCCAAAAAGGCCTACGATACGGTATAGTCCTGTTCATCACATCAGAAGTTTTCTTCTTCTTTGGCTTCTTCTGAGCATTCTTCCATTCAAGCCTAGCCCCCACCCCAGAACTAGGAGGACAATGACCTCCCGTCGGAATTAAGCCCCTAGACCCAATAGACGTCCCCCTATTAAATACTGCCATTCTACTAGCCTCAGGAGTGACAGTCACATGGGCCCACCACAGCATCACAGAAGCAAATCGAAAACAGGCAATCCAAGCCCTAACCCTAACAGTTCTCCTGGGCTTCTACTTCACTGGCCTCCAAGCCATAGAATACTACGAAGCCCCATTCTCTATCGCAGATGGGGTCTATGGCTCAACCTTCTTTGTCGCTACAGGATTCCACGGCTTACATGTAATCATTGGCTCTACATTCCTCCTAGTATGCCTATTCCGCCTAATCAAATTCCACTTCACCTCAAACCATCACTTCGGCTTCGAAGCAGCAGCATGATACTGACACTTCGTAGACGTCGTATGACTCTTCCTCTATATTTCTATCTACTGATGAGGATCCTGCTCTTCTAGTATACTTATTACAATCGACTTCCAATCCTTAAAATCTGGTTCAAACCCAGAGAAGAGCAATGAACATGATCATATTCATGATCGCCCTATCCCTAACCCTAAGCCTCGCCCTAACTGCCCTGAACTTCTGATTAGCTCAAATAACCCCAGACTCAGAGAAACTATCCCCATACGAATGCGGGTTTGACCCACTAGGCTCTGCTCGACTACCCTTCTCAATCCGATTTTTCCTAGTGGCAATTCTATTCCTGCTGTTCGACCTAGAAATCGCCCTCCTCCTCCCCTTACCATGGGCAACCCAACTCCAATCACCCATAACCACACTAACCTGAGCCTCCATCTTAATTCTCATCCTCACCCTAGGGCTAGTGTACGAATGGATCCAAGGAGGATTGGAATGGGCAGAGTAACAGAAAGTTAGTCTAACCAAGACAGTTGATTTCGACTCAACAAATTATAGTACCCACTCTATAACTTTCTTTATGTCCCACCTACATCTAAGCTTTTACGCAACATTTACCCTAAGCAGCCTAGGCCTAGCCTTCCATCGAACGCACCTGATCTCAGCGCTACTCTGCCTAGAAAGCATAATACTATCTATGTACATCGCCCTGACTATGTGACCAATTCAAATACAAGTGCCATCCTCTACTATCCTCCCCATCCTGGTACTAACATTTTCCGCCTGCGAGGCAGGGGCGGGGCTGGCACTACTAGTAGCCTCCACCCGAACTCATGGCTCCGACCACCTTCACAACTTCAACCTCCTACAATGCTAAAAATCCTCATCCCAACCATCATACTCCTCCCCCTAGCCCTACTCTCTCCATGCAAACACCTATGAACTAACATCACAACACATGGCCTACTAATTGCCACCATCAGCCTCCAATGACTAGTCCCAACCTACTACCCAAACAAAACCCTAAATTTCTGAGCATCCGCAGACCAAATTTCCTCCCCCTTACTAGTCCTATCGTGCTGACTACTACCTCTCATGGTCATGGCAAGCCAAAACCACCTAGAACAAGAACCCACCATCCGAAAACGAATCTTTGCTACAACCCTCATCCTAGCCCAACCATCCATCCTCCTAGCCTTCTCCGCCTCAGAACTGATATTATTCTACATCGCATTTGAAGCCACCCTAATTCCTACCCTAATCCTTATCACACGATGAGGTAACCAGCCAGAACGACTAAATGCTGGCATTTACCTCCTATTCTACACCCTAGCCAGCTCACTCCCCCTATTAATCGCCATCCTCCACCTCCACAACCAAATTGGTACCCTTTACTTCCCCATGCTCAAACTCTCACACCCCACAATTTCAGCCTCCTGAACAGGCCTGATATCAAGTCTAGCCCTACTTATAGCTTTCATAGTTAAAGCCCCCTTATACGGATTACACCTATGACTCCCCAAAGCTCACGTAGAAGCCCCAATCGCTGGATCTATATTACTAGCTGCTCTACTCCTAAAACTAGGAGGATATGGCATCATACGAATCACCCTACTAGTAAATCCATCAACAAACAACCTCCACTACCCCTTCATTACCCTCGCTCTATGAGGAGCACTAATAACCAGCGCCATCTGTTTACGCCAAACAGACCTAAAATCATTAATCGCATACTCATCTGTCAGCCACATAGGACTAGTCGTAGCCGCAACCATAATCCAAACTCAATGAGCATTTTCAGGCGCAATAATCCTAATAATCGCACACGGCCTAACTTCCTCAATGCTATTCTGCTTAGCCAACACCAACTACGAACGGACTCACAGCCGCATCCTCCTACTAGCCCGAGGCCTCCAACCACTTCTACCCCTCATAGCCACCTGATGACTTCTCGCCAACCTAGCAAACATAGCACTCCCTCCAACAATCAACCTCATGGCAGAATTAACTGTTGTAATTGCCCTCTTCAACTGATCATCCTTGACTCTCATCCTGACAGGAGCTGCAATCTTACTAACCGCCTCATACACCCTATATATCCTCATAATAACACAACGAGGCATCCTACCATCTCACATCACATCCATCCAGAACTCTTCTACACGAGAGCACCTACTCATGGCCCTACACACAATCCCCATAATCCTCCTGATTCTTAAACCCGAACTCATCTCCGGCGTCCCCATATGCAGGTATAGTTTCAACCCAAAACATTAGACTGTGATTCTAAAAATAGAAGTTCAACCCTTCTTACCCGCCGAGGGGAGGTTCAACCAACAAGAACTGCTAATTCTTGCATCTGAGTATAAACCCTCAGCCCCCTTACTTTCAAAGGATAACAGTAATCCAATGGTCTTAGGAACCACTCATCTTGGTGCAAATCCAAGTGAAAGTAATGGACCTATCACTAGTCCTAAACACATTCATACTACTAACCCTAGCGACCCTTTCTACCCCCATCATTTTCCCACTACTCTCAGACAATCTCAAAAATACCCCTGTCACTATCACAAAAACGGTAAAGACCTCCTTCCTAATCAGTCTGATCCCCATAACAATTTACTTCCACTCAGGGACAGAAAGCCTAACCACCCTATGAGAATGAAAGTATATTATAAGCTTCAAAATCCCTATCAGCCTAAAAATAGACTTTTATTCCCTCACCTTCTTTCCAATTGCCCTATTTGTATCCTGATCAATCCTACAATTTGCAACATGATACATAGCATCAGATCCATACATCACAAAATTCTTCACCTACCTTCTATTTTTCCTAATAGCCATGCTCATTCTAATTGTCGCCAACAACTTCTTCATTCTATTCATCGGCTGAGAAGGAGTCGGAATTATATCCTTCCTCCTCATCAGCTGATGACACGGACGAGCAGAAGCTAACACCGCTGCTCTCCAAGCTATCCTCTACAACCGAATCGGAGATATTGGCCTTATCCTCTGCATAGCATGACTAGCCTCTACACTCAACACTTGAGAAATCCAACAAATCTCTACACCCTCCCAAACCCCTACACTTCCCTTATTAGGCCTCATTCTAGCTGCAACAGGTAAGTCCGCTCAATTTGGCCTACACCCATGACTTCCAGCCGCCATAGAAGGCCCAACCCCTGTATCTGCTCTACTCCACTCTAGCACAATAGTAGTTGCCGGAATCTTCCTACTTATCCGAACTAACCCTCTATTTAACAACAACCAAACTGCTCTAACTCTATGCCTATGCCTCGGGGCCCTATCAACATTATTCGCAGCCACCTGCGCTCTAACCCAAAACGACATCAAAAAAATCATCGCCTTCTCCACCTCAAGCCAATTAGGCCTAATAATAGTAACAATCGGACTAAACCTACCCCAACTAGCCTTCCTACACATCTCAACTCATGCATTCTTTAAAGCCATGCTATTCCTATGTTCCGGCTCTATTATCCACAACCTCAACGGTGAACAAGACATTCGAAAAATGGGAGGCCTACAAAAACTACTACCCACAACCACCTCATGCCTAACCATCGGTAACCTAGCCCTAATAGGAACCCCATTCCTTGCAGGCTTCTACTCAAAAGACCAAATTATTGAATGTCTAAGCACATCCTACCTAAACGCCTGAGCCCTTCTACTGACCCTTCTAGCCACAACCTTTACCGCAGTATACACCATTCGCATGACCGTGCTCGTCCAAGCCGGCTTCGTACGAATCCCTCCCCTAACCCCAATAAACGAAAATAACCCTGCAGTAATCCGCCCAATCACCCGTCTAGCGCTAGGCAGCATCACAGCTGGATTTATCATTACTTCATTTATTCTCCCAACTAAAACCCCACCCATGACAATACCACCGTACATTAAATTCACCGCCATAATCATCACAATCCTAGGTATCCTCCTCGCCCTAGAAATTTCAAAGATAGCCCAAACCATAATCCTCACAAAACAAGGACCCTTTTCAAATTTCTCTACATCACTAGGCTACTTCAACCCACTAACACACCGCTTCAGCACAACAAATTCCCTAAGCGCAGGCCAAAACATTGCCTCCCACCTACTTGACCTCTCCTGATACAAATTACTAGGCCCAGAAGGCCTGGCCAACCTACAAACGATAGCAGCCAAAACTGCCACTACCCTTCACTCCGGCCTAATCAAAGCCTACTTAGGATCCTTTGCCCTATCCATCCTCATTATTCTCATATCCATACACAGAACCAATTAATGGCACTCAATCTTCGCAAAAACCACCCACTATTCAAAACTATCAACGACGCCCTAATTGACCTTCCTACACCATCAAACATTTCAACTTGATGAAACTTTGGATCCCTCCTAGGTATTTGTCTGATCGTACAAATCGTCACCGGCCTACTACTAGCCACTCACTACACAGCAGACACTTCCCTAGCTTTCAGCTCAGTCGCCCACATATGCCGAAACGTACAGTTCGGATGACTAATCCGAAACCTACACGCAAACGGAGCCTCATTCTTCTTCATCTGCATTTACCTACACATCGGCCGAGGATTTTACTACGGCTCCTACCTGAACAAAGAAACCTGAAACATTGGAGTCATCCTCCTCCTAATCCTAATAGCAACTGCCTTTGTAGGCTACGTCCTCCCTTGAGGACAGATATCATTCTGAGGGGCAACAGTAATTACTAACCTATTCTCAGCAATCCCCTACATTGGCCAAACACTGGTAGAATGAGCCTGAGGAGGGTTTTCAGTAGACAATCCCACACTTACCCGATTCTTTGCTCTTCACTTCTTACTCCCATTCCTCATCGCAGGCCTTACACTAGTCCACCTAACCTTCCTACACGAAACAGGATCTAACAATCCCCTAGGTATTCCTGCAGACTGCGATAAAATCCCATTCCACCCCTACTACTCCACAAAGGACATTCTAGGATTTGCGCTAATACTTATCCTACTCGCCTCCCTAGCCCTGTTCTCCCCTAACCTCCTAGGAGACCCGGAAAACTTTACACCAGCCAACCCACTGGCCACACCACCCCACATCAAACCCGAATGATACTTCCTATTCGCATACGCTATTCTACGTTCCATCCCAAACAAACTAGGAGGTGTTATCGCTCTAGCTGCTTCCGTACTAGTTCTGTTCCTAGTGCCACTACTCCACAAATCTAAACTACGCTCACTAACCTTTCGACCCATCTCACAAGTCCTATTCTGAGCCCTAGTTGCCAATCTACTCGTCCTAACCTGAGTGGGAAGCCAACCAGTCGAACACCCATTTATCATTATTGGCCAACTAGCCTCCCTATCCTACTTCACAATCATCCTAATCCTATTCCCCCTTGCAGCCATGCTAGAGAACAAAATACTGAACCTCTAGCCCACTCTAATAGTTTATAAAAACATT
>JAOTQZ010001822.1:0-12365 GCA_026546895.1 Pogonocichla stellata | reverse complement strand
TCTCTCTCTCTCTCTCTCTCTTTTATTTCCTGTCCCTCTATCGCATTTGGTTGGCACTAAATAAAGGTGCATTCTTTTGCAAAAGTAAACTGGTTTTGTCCCCTGCTGTGTCTTTTGTGCTTTGAGATCCCTAAAAGAACCTATTAGGACTCCGCATGTAGTGTGGACCCTGACATCTTGTAATAATTGGTTTGACAGTCTCTTCTATCCTCCTTCCCACAGAGTGGATTCAGTCGGGGACAACAATATTGTCATCATGTATTTTAAGTCATGTGGGGTCAGTACATGTGCAGAGAAAGTAGCTCTGATCAGATTATTAAAATAAGGTGATTCCCTGCCATATTCTCTGGTAGCTTTGCATAGCTCCTTCACTTCCCCATATACCAAAAGCTCCCATTTTGGGTTAGCTCCCCTCCCTCGGTGAATAACTGGAAAGGCAGTGAATTGTGAAACCAAGTCCCAGTCCCCCTCCTCCACCACAGCTTTGCGTACCTCTTCCCAAGGATCTTTGGTGTTACCGGATCTAGAGGGACTGTAGTTCCGGCATCCCCAGTGGGGGTGCAACACGACGCAGAGGATACGAGATCTGAGGAGTGGTCTGAGACGGGATCTGAGGTGGGAGGGGTGGAGCCAGAGGTAGGGGTGTCGCTCGACGCGCAGGGGGTGTAGACTGGAGCAGGAGGGGCAGAAGCGAGAGCGGAACGCTGGAAATTACTGGCATTTTGCAAGGGGTAGGAAGGAGGGCAAAGAGAAGGCGTGGGAAGGGGGGGAAGGGACGGGAGGGGTCCAAGATAGCGTGCCTATTGCCATCTTGGACCCCAGGAGGAGAGGTTTGGGGTAGACACAGGGCAGAGGAGTAACAGGGCACACTGGTGTTTCCTCCAAGCTCAGTGGCCATTTCAGCCCTGTATCTAACCGGGCAATCTGAAGGGACAGAAGGAGGGGGGCATGAAATGGAGGGGGTTGCAGTCTGCACGGGCCCTCGCGTCTGTGACGGGTTCTGATCTCGTGTCCCTCTCCCAGGGCTAGGACGGCTGGAGAGGTTTAGATTGGATATCAGGAAAAATTTCTTCGTGGAAACGGTTGTAAAGCATTGGAACAGACTGCCCAGGGAAGTGGTAAAGTCACCATCCCTGGAAGTGTTAAAAAATATGTGGATATGGCACTTGAGGACATGGATTAGTGGTGCACGTGGTAGTGGTTCTAGGTCAGTGGTTGGACTTGATGAACTTAAAGGTCTTTTCCCACCTTAACGATTCTATGATTCTATGATTCCTTGCCTGGCCATCCTGAGCAATTTATAGCCATCAATTGCAGTGCTCTAATCATGTGATTCATGCCACCAAGTTTCAGTGATAGTGATCAGATCATAGCTTTCCAGCTGCACAGTGGCTTCCAGCTCCTGTTTGTTGCCCGTGCTGTGTGCATTGCTATAGCAACCCTTCAGTTGGACTGTCAGCTGTCTTGTCTTTTTGGAGGGTTGGGGAGCATTCCTCACTACTCTGGTAGGTGTGCTCATCCACCCTGTTGCTTGTGAGTACATGAATTTTACAACTTTGAACACCTCTCTATCCCTGCCCCCCCAAGTTCCTTAGTTTAAAGCACGATTTACTAAGTCAATCTGCCAACAAAGATTCTCCTGCCTCTTCTCTATAGGTGGATCCCATCTCTCCCCAATAGACTGCATTCATTGAAGAACATCCTGTGATCATAGAAGCCAAAACCCTGGCAACAACACTGGCCACCAAGCCAGGTGTTGATCTGCATGATGTGTCGACTTCTGCCCACACCCTTATCCCTTACTGGCAAGACAGAGGAGAAGGCCACTTGGGCCCCTGTCCCCTTTGCTTGCACCCTCAGGGGTCTGAAGTCCTGTTTGATCTTGCCCAGACTATGCTTTACCATGTCATTGATGCCCACATGGAAGAGAAGTAGCAGATAGTAGTCTGTGCTTTTAGCCAGTTGTGGCAGACTCTCTGTGGCATCCTGTATCTTGGCTCCTGACAAGCAGCAAACTTCCCTAGACTGTATATCAGGTCAGCTGAAGCGTGTGCCTCAGTGCCTCTAATTAGAGATTCACCTGCTATTAGCACTCGCTGCTTTCTTTTGCAGATTTGTGTGTGCAACTGGTGCAGTTTCTCCCTGTGATAGTTGCCCATTACCTCCATCCACTGCCAAGACTTCATATCTGTTGCTGGTTGGTGCACACAAGGAAATGGGGGGGAGTGATAGATATCCTGATGACACAAGTCACCAGAGACCATGGCACCTCGGTCTCCAAGGTGCTGTCAGCTCACTGTTGATGTTCTTTGTCTGGTAGTCCTTGGAGGTCAGTGTCACAGGGCCCTAGTATTTCTTCTTGCAAAGTCTCAAATAATTATCTATTTCTTGTTCCCCCTCCCTAATACAGTGTAGCCTGCTGACTTCCTCCTTCAGTTCCTCCACCCACTGCCTGAGTGACTCCACCTGAACACACTTTGCACAGGTGGAGCTTGCACCCTCTTTCACCCAGAAGTATGGGGTACAGACTTTACAGCCCTCCACCTGGACAGCAGTTTCCCTGACAAGAAGCTCTGTCTGGGTGGCCACTTCCATTCATCCCAGGCTAGCCTGAGTAGGTAGATGGTCCCTGGCTGCTGCAGAACACAGCCCTCACCAGGTCTCTACCACCATGCTTCCAACAATCCCAAAGCACTACCTTCTAAACCCTTCTAATCCCCTGGAGTCCTCAAGCTGCCGGGTATGTTTGCATAGCCAACAGCTAGTTGGGGTGACCATCAGGACCACAGCCTATGCCTGTGGGTGAGCAGATCAGGCAGCAGCCCGACAACTGGTAGAGTGCGCTGCCCTTCTCAGGTGCCCTTCCACGCAAACTTCCACACCGCTTCTCTCAGATTACACTCCTTATTTGCACACCCTTCTTGCATCAGTCCTGATTGCTGGAGCTCCCTAGAGGCTGGTTATATGTGGCTTCCCAAAGTTTGAACTGGCCATGGGGAAAGCTGGCACCACCCAGCATCTACATGTTGCAGATGAGGTACAGAGTTGGTCATATATACCTATACTGCTAGCTTGTGTGCTATATAGTTGGGCACAGTATAGTGCTGCTAGGTTTGAAGTAGAAAAAGTTGCAAAAACATTCATCTTGAGTGAAATAGAAATGTAAAAAGCAGCACACGACTTAGCAGTGTTACTTTATACTGGTCCTGTTGAATACATTGGCAACTTTCCATCAGTTGAGTGCCTACTGTGTATAATATCTGATAGCGTGGATCCTCAGACCTGTGAGGAGAAATGCACTGTATCAGTGAACACTTCTGTGTAAAGTGACAGAAAGACCTGATCCACTAGTAAATGCTACCGTGGATGTGACTGTGTGCATGAGCAAAAGTTGCAAGTCCTTGACCTGTTCCAGATGTATTCAGGAAAACCTGAATCAGTATTGGCTAGTTTTACAACAAAGTTCTCATGACAGTCATGGAAACTATGCCCTTGTGAGAATGACAAGAAAAGCCCTATAATTTTTACACCTGAGGTACTTTTATTATAAAATGAATTCTTTGCGTGTGGAAACAAGCAAACTGAGAAACAAATGAAAAGCCTGATGATGCAGGCATGCATTGTTTCCAAAATTATTACTATGGCTCTGACTCTGTAATCAATGCTTACTCTGGTCGTGTGACTTCAGCAGCAACTATATGGTACGACTGCATGATCAGACCTTGTCCTGAAATCTAGCCTGCTATAGAGATACTTTAATGGACTGTAAATTGAAGTAATTAACTGGTGAAAAACTACATACTAAGAGAGAGGCTGTTTAAAAGACTGTACGTGTCTCTCTAATGAAATGGATTTCATTGTTTTACAGGCATTTTTAACTGCTGTAGGAGACAAGAACCGTAGGGCTGTCCTTGCACTGGAACATATGTTTGCACCAGTGTTGGATGGAGCTGTGTCCACTCTCTTTGGAGCGTTAATGCTTGCAGGATCGGAGTTTGATTTTATTGCCAGGTAAGGCATTTGTGTGTCTTGACTTTTATTTTTATGAAATAAAAATACGTATGCTTCTAATATTTAGACATTTCAGCGTATCTGTCATTTTATTACCATGCATGGTGTGTCAAGCATGCTTTTACATCATGGTCCTGTTTTCCCAAGGAATTCTATTAAATCCTTGTCACATGCTGGACACAGTAGTATTTTCATTGCTGCTATTAAAATCTGTTCCAGGAAAATCTGACTCCCAGCATGAAAGGAAACAAAAACGTCCCTCTTTAGCAAAGTTTTCTACTTCTGAAATTAAGTCAGTTTGAAGCAGCTAGTATTGTCCAATATTAGCTGGATCTTACCTTTAACCTTCCAGATAATAGGCCAGATCTTCCAGATTTTTCATATGCACAATGATTTGCCTGGAAAGGACACATGAAGTCAGCCCTCTCTGGGCCTTCTCTTGCTATTTTAATATGAGGATTACAGCAACTTTTAAATGGATGAGGGGAAAAGCCCTGTTTGGGAGCTAGGGAACTATAAGTATAAACACAGAGCTTCATGTTATAATTCTGTAAAGCGAAGTCCAAAGGCTCTTCTGTTTAGAACTACAAGCACAGTTTCTTGTGAATTTAATTAAGACTGGATTTGTCAAGCATGAGAGGAGAGCAAATTTTTGATAAGAACAATGAAACAGAATCTAAGCCATTCCAAGCAACCAGTGGAGCGCTGCAAAATCACTAATCTTAGAAGTAACACAGATTCTTTGTGGCAAGCTGCAGCACAAAAAAAACCCCAATTAAATCATAGCCTTAAAACAGAACTGAGGTAGAGCTGGGCCAAATTAAAATGCTTTGAAAGATGACTTAACTGCTTAGGTAAACATAAACTGGATAGGGAATCAGACTTAGCTGACATCCATTTGACAACAACTACAACAAAACATCAGAGGCAGGAAATGAGAGAAAGACTGCTAAATCTCATCAGGAATATTTGTTTATCTATGTAAGAGATTTCACAGAATCATTTAGGTTGGAAAAGACCTCCAAGATCGAGTCCAACCTTTGGCCAATCACCACCTTGTCAGCCAGACCAGAACACTGAGTGCCATGTCCAGTCATTCCTTGGAGACCTCCAGGGATGGAGACTCCACTCCCTCTCTGGGCAGCCTGTTCCAATGCTAACAACCCTGTCCATGAAGAAATTCTTCTTGATGTCCAACCTGAACCTCCCCTGGTGCAGCTTGAGGCTGTGTCCTCTTGTCCTGTCACTTGCTACCCAGGAGAAGAGACCACTCCCCACGTGGCTACAACCTCCTGTCAGGGATTTGTAGAGAGCAATAAGGTCTCCCCCGAGCCTCCTTTTCTCCAGGCTAAACACCTCCACTCCCTCACCTGCTCAAATTTGCAGAAAGCAGGGCTTACACTTAGGTCTAAATACATTAAACCTATATGGGGATTATTGCTATACAGATATTGCATGCCCTGAAATAGAACTTGGGGGTTTTTTTCAGATCAGTATATTTTATTTTATTTTTTTATTTTATTTTATTTTATTTTATTTTATTTTATGTGAAGAAATAAGATAGAATTATTATTTTAGGACCTATCTTGTAAGGGATAAGCACACTGACATATAGGTTGCTCTTAGATTTAGCCTAAATTTTGAGGGGTATATATGCTGTGCTACTTTCCTACTTAACAGATAAAATATTTGGCAAACATTTTTTTGTATCATGGCAAATGGGAAACTATAGCAGCCCTTCATTCAAAATTTGGACTGAATATTCTCTTAGTATATGAAATGAGCATTTCAACTTTTCAGCTTCTTTTATTTTACTTTTTTGTCCATCAGGTTCTTGTTTTCTAGCACAATCTGACTTTAGTTTGCATTGTTTAGAAAATAAAATATCACAGACTGAGCATTGTTATAGTGGGTGAAGATGACCCCAAACTTCCATAAGGGACAGATTAGTCCAACAGTGTAGAATATTAACGAAATTAACATGAATTGTATATACCAACTGGTCAGAGCTATAATGTTCTTGGTTATTCTAATGTTAGATGTTTAGAGCAGCACCTTTTTGTGAGGTTGTCTGGAAGACAATTTCCCAGCACAAATGGATTATTGGTATGTATGGGATAATTGGGCATTTGACCACCATAAAGATGATGGTCAAAAACAAGTATAAAAATCGAGGAAGAACTTTAACTACAGCAATTGTGAGTAATTTAACCGAGGCACCTGCAGAGATGGTCTCTGCACCACCTTACACTCCTTCCTTTTTATCGCTTGTTGCTTGCAGCCCAATTGCCTTTGCTGTTCCCACTGCTTCTACTGAGCTTTCCCCCGTGGTTTCTAATATTATCCCTAATCCTCTCGCAATGGAGCCAGTGGTGGGGATGGGGGTGTGTATCGATATGTGAAATGTTTCCCCCCCCTTCAGTGTTTCATGTATACATACATCTATCACCCCTGGAACCCCAAAGATTTGGTTATGTGAGGAAATCAAATGTCCAGGTTAAGGGAAGGTACAGGTTGATGTGCATAATTATTTTCTGACATTAGTTCAGGATGTGACCCATCCTGGGCCGATGTTGATTCGTTGTTGAGGGAGTCATTCCATCCAGACGAGCAGGATAAAATAGTTGTAAACAATGTGGGGTTAACCCTACAGGCAGGGGGAAGTCAGACTGCCTGCCCTCAGGTTGATCCTGATTTGGCTTGTAATAATGAAACAGATAATTGCCAAACAGTGGCTGCAAATCTGATAAACGTGATTTGAGCTTGTGAGGAGATAAGAGTAAATTGAACTAACAGGAATGTAGACAGAGGCCGGAGGAACACCCCAGTGACTACTGGGGAAGATTGCAACAGGCTTTGTTGACCTACGAGGGAATGGCTCTCCAGAATTTTAATAACGAATTAGCAGCAAGTATGTTTGTGGCCCAAGCCACCTCTGACATCTGCAGTTATTTTAAGGATCACATGTTGGGGTGACAAGGAAAAAATTTGAAAGATATTATATTGCCTGGAGATTCTAGACTTGTACAATATGTAAATGGTTTATTTCTTGACACCAAGGCATACAAAAATTGTTTGAAAGATGCTATTTGTCTATGTACTGCTTTAGCAGAAAAAAATGGCCACCCTGCATCTCTTTCTAAGCTTCAGTTGTGTCATCAGGAAGTAAAATATTTAGGATTTATATTAACAAAAGGAGAAAGATTAGCAGACCCAGAACAGGTCCGGGCTATTTTAGAAATACCTAGACCGGGAACAAAGAAACAATTGTGAGGATTTTTTAGATGCAGTAGGATATTGCAGACTCTAGTTACCGGGACTAAGAGAGTTAAGGAAACAACTGACAGAAGCTACCAAGGCAGAGGAAGTGGAGCCTATACGTTGTCTTCCAGAGGAAGAAAAGACTTCCTATGATATAAAAGGAGCTTTAGTTTCTGCTCCAGCACTCCAAGCCCTTTGTGCATGAGAACAAAGGAGTATCCAGCAGAGTCCTGTGAGACACTGGGAAAATTGATGTCTTGAGACATTTTGGGGTGCGTGTGCAGGGGGGAAGGGGTGGGTCAAGCCTAGCCCTGGTGAGGCGATGCACTGACCTGTACATCTCCCATCCCCCTAGAGCCGGTATCCCAGGCTGCCAATCACTGGCACAGCAGAGGCCATGCTCCATACCTGCCTCTGGAGCCCCTAACCCAGTTCCTGAGTGGCCAAATGACCAGAAGTCCCACCTGGGGGAAGGGCCCAGGAAGTCCAAGGGGTATTTAAGGCTGAACACAAGGCAAGCATACATCTTGACCCTACCTCCTCTTGAAATTTCTATCTGAACACTGCTGGAATCTGGGAGCTGATAGCTATATGTATGATTTCTATATCTTTTCTGTCTTCTTCTCTTTCTTCTTCTTCTAATTCCCTCTTCTTGGAATTTTTGGGTAACCTAAAATCGAACGGGCTTAGAGTTGGCTAAGTTAAATTGGCCAAGTTAAGGCTTTAAGAAGTGTTTCATGTTGATTGAATGCCGCTCTAAACCTTTCGCCAAAATTTCTTTGATTTTTAAAGTTGCCAGTAAAGTTCTTTTTGTTGTTTTGACCTCTTGAGAATATCTTGTTGGTATTTCTCCCATGCGTCTAACTGGGAGTACATGAACAACCGTAAGCCCTTTTAAGTGTCTTGTCGAGTGAGGTTGTTTGAGGCCTTACAAGTCCTTACTCCACAGCTAGGTCCACACTGCTGCTCTGTGACTTATCACTCAACTGAACTAGATCCTGTAGCAGCAGGGAATAATTCCTGTGTCAACATGACAGCAATAACAGCAACTGTCATGAAGAGGAGAAAACAACTGGTTCTGGATCACCCAACTACTGTGCATCCCCCACATTAAATAGAACTGATTCTTAAAACACATGCTACACAAACATCGCCCCCACAAAGAGCACAGGGTTATGAATTAAAAATTTTCAAAGCAGACAAAATTACTTTGAAAAGATACATTGTTTTGATTTTGGCAATTTTATTGCTTCTTCCTGTTGCGTCTGGTGTTGTTTGGGGTGATAGCAAGTAAGAAGCAGGAAGGGCCTTTGCAGGGGTTTCACAGAGCTCTTTATTTCAGCCACGCGTGTGCACCGTCCATGGTTCAGAGAACAAAGGCCAATGGGTTTTAGAGGGTCCAGGTAAGTACATGGGATGAGCTGGCAGGGAGAGCACTAGGGACTAATTACCAGGGGATATGGGGGTGTCACAAGGGTGGGGTCAGGGCAAAGGGCCAACAGGGAAACAGGGTGTGAGTGACCGAAAGGCTGACAGGCAGGGAGAGGGCACAGGGCTGGAGGCCTCTCATTTTCCCTAATTGGGAATGCCTTTCTCAGTCTCCACATCTTCCCTCTGATGCTGAGTTGCATCATGATTATGCTGAGGTAGTGTTTCAATCCAGCCAACTACAAAAAGATCTGTGAGATCACTCTCTAGAGAACTTGGATCTAACCCTGTTCACCAATGGATCTTCATACTACAAGAACGAAAAATGACACACGGACTATGCAGTGGTGAGAAACTTAGAGGTACTTGAAACAGAACCTCTACAATCCTTGGTGAGTGCCCAAGGAGCTGAATACACTGAATTAACAACATGTCCCTGATGGGCACATAATCAACGAGTGACTATTTATGCTGATTCTAAATACACTTATGGAGAGTGTCATGCAGCATCTGTGCTATGGAAAGAATGAGAGTTCATTACCTCGGCAGAAAAGAATATTTCTAGTGGAACTGAAATCTGAATGCTATTGGAAGCTATTAAACTTCCAAGGGAAATTGCTTTGGTGCACTGTCCAGCTCATACCAAAGGCTCCAATTAAATGGAAAGAAATAATAAAATTACTCAAACTTGTAGTCAGATAGGTTTAAAAAGGCCTGAAGTTTAGGAATAGTACCTAGGATATCAGGATACTGGAAATATCCCTCCCCAATCTCTAAAGTTGTCATCAACAGGAACAGTGTTTGGCAGACACTTAGTTATACCCAGGACCTTTGTTCCTGCTGGGGCCAGCCTCTTAGATGGAGATGAACGGGTTGTCAAATTTGCATGGAAATACAAAAACATCTACAAGAAAATAAAGCACAAGCCCAATGGTTTCAATCAATACCAGCAGGAATGCAAGGATAAGATATCCAGTCTGAGGATACAGTAATGATAAAACTCCACTCTTGCAAAGGAAAGTTGAACCATAAATGGGACAGTCCATATACTGTGCTCCTAACTTCTTATTTTGTTGTAAAAGTTACAGGGAAAGACAAGTGGCTTCATCACTCACATGTTAAATGAATTTCTAAGAATATCAGTTAAATTAATGCCACTGTCGCAGAACCCCATCAATCCTGCAGTATGGTCAGCTTTGGTTATTTTGTTACAATTGCATGTGATGTCATCCTAGAAGGTGTTCTTATAATTTTTTTAAGGTAATTTGGAATAATATTGGCAGGGTTTGAGTACAGGAAGTATAAGTAGGGAAGCTGCCTCCAGACAGAAACTGGTGCGACAATGCAAGATATTTATAATTTGAGAATAACATCCTGATGAAATGCCTTTGTTTTGCCCAACCTGTTTACCTCTAATTGTATAGTCTTTATATTGATTATATGTGGGAACTTATGATATTGATATTCTTGACACTCCCTTTCTAGTAATACTCTGTATATCCAGAATTGGTGACAACCCTAATAGGCCATTTTCAGAATAAGAATACTTCCTGTGTTTCTTCCATTTTTTGACAGTTTTTATTAATAGTACCGCAGCTGACTCTTATCTGGATATTGCCTCCATACAAGTAATATCAGACCAACTAAAATGGTGTTTTAAAACTGAACGATTTTAGAGTTACTGTTAGCCAGTCAAGGGAGTGCTTGTGCAGCTATTAGTCTTGATGTTTCTATGTTAATAACACAGGCAAGGTGTTAACAAATGCTAACTATTCAATCATTAGTCTCCTATTTACAGCCAGGCACCTCAAAAGATTGGTGGGAAACTGTTCAGCAATTGGGGAATTGATTATTGGTTATCAAGCCTATTAGCCACTCTTATTAAGATTTTTCTTCCTGTAGTTTTTATGCTCTTATTGTTCTGTTGTATTTTTCAACATGTTCAGACTTATTTATGAAACATAATACTTAGGAGCATGCAAGGGTTTAGATACACCCTTCTTGATGACCCCTTATAAAGCAGGCATGCCTATAAAAGCAAAAGAAGGCACTGTTGTGCAACTCTGTATACTACTTATAAAGAACTTGTTAAGCATAACTTGCTTAGCATTAGTAGCTAAATTTTCTGAAGCCTTAGGCTGCAAGCCTAGATACCCTGAACTTTTACCTAGCTTAGTAAAAGGAGGCTGCAGAGCCAGTTCATGATGAAAGATAAGGAAGCAAGGAAGGCCGCTACCCCTTCAGCAGAAGCTGCACCCTCACAGATAAGAGAAGAAATGGCCTGCCTAGAGACAATTAAGAGAACCAATGAAGAACAAGAAGACCCCAGACCTAAATATTATTATTGGACCAAACTGTCATGTAAGGTCTGGGAAACTTAGGCCATAAGGGTATAATAGCCCAGGTATTTCTTTGTTCAGGGTCCCTTTCTGGGGGCACCCAGTTTGAGCTGTTTCTACTGCTGTAGCACTCAAATAAATTACCTTTCCAGATTTAAAGCTAAATCTGCTACAGGATGCCTAGGGTAGAGAAGCGTCATTAACAACATCATTAACCAAGATAGGCAAATCTACTGGCTACAGGAGACAGATCTACCTTATTCTGAGTTGTTGTCAGGTATAATTTCTTCACATTCAAGATCTTGCAGTTCTGTATCTTGCATTTTAGAATTTCTTCTTTCATACCACACATCAAAAGGCACATGGGGGTCCTCAAATGGCCCAGGGTCAGATTCATAGTATCCCTTGTAGGGTGGAAAGCTCCCTCCCCAGGAGTTGTGGTTGTGGATGACAGAGTGGACAGCAAGAGTCACTGAAGTTGAGGCAGTCACAGTAGCAATAGGCTGGCAGTAGACTGGTTCTGAGCCACTCATCGTACCAAACACTGGGCTTTTCATGCTATAAGAAAAAGCCTTGTGACCCAAGCAATTCCTATTGCTAGGTCCTGTATGCTGTTCAGCAGACATTTCAAAAGTGTCACTGCAGTGGCAGTAAGGAGGTAATTGCATCCCTTCCCTTGTTTCCCATTTTGGTTGTCTGCCCTGATGCTGTGAATGTTGAATGCCAGCCTCTGGATTCAACTGAATTCTGGGACTTGATTGATACCTTGTCTCTGGCTGAACCACCTGAAAGGGAGACACATGGTTATGCCTCTGACAAAGCAGGGCAAACATATGCTACACTTCCAAGATACTGCTTCATCTTTTCAAATGGATGGATAGCAAGCACTTGATCTTCACTTGTTCAATAAGCAGAACTGCAGGCATTCATAAAAAGGCTCCATGCAGTGTACATACACAGTAAGTTACTGGGATACTTTGTACAGACTGTAGGAATCTGTTTCTGAATTTCTTTAAAAAGCATGAAGCACAGGGGCCACATCAATCAATAAACTGTGTCCAACTTCAAATGTGACTGTGCTTGTACCTATTTTTAGGCCTCTGATGAACAAAAAGAAATTGACACTGCAATTCAATATGCAACATCATTCGGAGCAGGAGATGGAACTTTTTATACTTTCTTTTGAAATCACAGTTGTCAACTCATTAGCAAGATGGAACAGATACAAGATTTGACATAACCCTGAAACTGGGTTTTTTTCCTGTACTCTGTAAGTCTTTCTCCCCAAGTGAGCTGTCCAGAGAAGAGGTATATGAGATGGTGACA
>JAOTQZ010001821.1:0-12406 GCA_026546895.1 Pogonocichla stellata | reverse complement strand
AGGAGAGGAGAGGAGAGGAGAGGAGAGGAGAGGAGAGGAGAGGAGAGGAGAGGAGAGGAGAGGAGAGGAGAGAAAAACCAAGCCCAGAAATCACCACAAGGGAAGCACAGAGGGAAATTTCACCATCCAACAGATCTGGAAGGTGGGATCATGAAGAGTTTTACCCCATGGAGGTGAAAAAACAGGCAAATGCTCCCTCTGATGGAAGCAGCCTGGAGAAGGGTGTGGGAGCAGTGGGATGGCTCAGGAATGCATCCAGATGCCTCTGGAATATCTCCCTCTCTCTGGATATATCCATATCTTGTTCCAAGATACATCAAATCACTCAACATATAAAAATATAAAAATGTTGATAGGGGCTCTGACAAGGACATAAATTCATTTATGGCCCTCAAAGAGCTTTTTCCTTCCAAGAGGATATTTAATATTTAACCTGCCCTGCTTGGAACTCCCACTTTGGAGATCTCCAAATGATGGAATCACAGTTGGAAGAGGTCTCTGGGGGTAAAACTGCTCAAATAGTCAGCCAGGAGCATCTTCATCTTATTATTTTCTATTTTCTATATTTTGCATTTTGGTTTTTTGTATGTATTTTGTATTTTATATCTTATATTTTATATTCTTGATCCCTTGTCCAAACTCATCTTGATTTCAATAAAAATCTGTGAAACTTCCAAAGCAAAGCTGGAGGAACCAAGGAAAACAAAATGTTTGATCCCCATCCTTGACTCCAAGACACCCACCCCTCTGCTGGGTTTGAGCAGGGAATTCAGAAGTTCAGGATCCCTTTTTCCTAATTCCCACTGCTCCCTGGATTTTGGCAGCCCTTACAAGGCTCAGAAGCAGAACAGGACAAGCTTGGAACCACAAGGATTTTTTCTAATGCTTTTTTCCAAGGATTTTCTTATTAATCTTTGTAACCTCCCTCAAATTCCGTGGCATTGCAGGTGTTGGACAGGCTGACCTTTCCAGCTACTCATTATTGACCAAAAAAAATAACACTCCCACAAAACTCTGCTCTTTGAGAGAGGAACCTTCCCAGCTAATTGTGAGAAAATGATTCTGCTGCAAAACCCAGCCTCAGGTTCTCGTTCCAAGGCAGACATTGGGAAATATGAATTCCTTTTCCAAGAGGATGAGAATTGATGGGGGCAGCACCTCTTAACGAGCTGGGATGATGAAGTGTTTTGCTCAGGGCTGGGGGGATGAGATGCCTGAAGGAGCTTTTCCAACTAGGAACAGATTCTGTGGGAAGCAGGAGGGAAACACCTCTGGACCTGCAGGGATGGGAGATCAAATCCAAGCTCTCAGGGGCCTCACAAATACAAAGCACTGAGGTTGGGAGTGTTGAGGGTTGAGGATTAGCAGCAGCTCTAAGGTGATATTTCCAATTACCAGTCTCTAAAATAACATGAAAAATTATAAACATCTGAAGGGAACTGGTGGGATTGTCCCAGGTTGGACAGCAGCAGGAATTTCCCCATGGAAAGGGAGCTCAGAATTTGGAAATGCCCGGGGAGGTTTGCAGTGCCCATCCCTGGGGGTGTCCCAGCAATTCCTGGAGGTGGCACTGAGAGCTCTGGGCTGGGGACAAGGTGGGCACAGGCTGGACTCAGTGATCTGGGAGGGATTTTCCAACCTCAGGGATTCAGGAATATTTGTGATCAGTTCTGCCCAGCCCTTCCCTGGCTCCAGGCGTCCTCAGGGCATTTTAGGGATGATCCTGGCTGGGTGTAATCAATATTCCAGAGCTCAATTTAACCCTGGGCTTGATGAGGGTCAGAAAATCCAGAGAGAGCTGAGAAATCTCCTCATTTGCATCTCCAGGCCGGATAATCCTGCTCATGGAGGATGTAACAGCTCATCAGGAATGCTGGAGAACAGAATCACTTCATTGTCCTAAAACTCAATCAATGAGAACAAACCCAGATCCCTCAAGGAGTCATTTCACTGTCCTAAAACTCCTACAATGGGAATAAACCCAGATCCTTCAAAGAGTGACTTCACTGTCCTAAAATTTGTACAATGAGAATAAACCCAGATGCCTCAAGGAGTCACTTCATTGTCCTGGAACTTGTACAATGAGAATAAACCCAGATCCCTCAAGGCCTTTCTGGTGGATAATTCATCTTCCTCGAAGACTGCGCTGATAAAAAAAATAAATAAGCTCCATGGAGCTGCTCTTCAAGGTCTTTGCCAGTCATCCATTCCCCAGATCCTGCTGCTTCCTCAAGGTGAAGCTCAGGAATATGCATAATTCACCAGCTCTCCGTGTTTATCTGTCTCACTATCACCCAGCACATTCCCTGCCTCCCTTTGAACACCTGAGTCTCCCAGAGCAAACATGAAGGGGAAAAACAAGATACCGACATCATAAAAGCCTCAATGTCTTCGGGGCAGGGTGTAAAGCATCCTGAAGTGCCAAGAGAAACGGGAGAGATGGAAAATAGCAGGAGAGTGGATTTGCATTTGTTTTGTTACAGGGAAAAAAAGTCCTAGCTGGAAAAGGCCTCACAGCTCATCAAGAGCAACGATTAAAGCAGCAAATTTGGGTGCAAAACTTTGACCCCTGGCAACTTTTTCAAACCTGCTGGGTGTGAAAAGAGGGAATTGGTGGAATCCCCATCCCTGGAAGTGTTGTGGATGTGGCACTCCAGGAGTTCAGGGCTCACCCAGAGCTGAGAACAAGCCAAAGTCACTCCCTGCTGCCAGGACTGGGCACTGAGGTGACCCAAAGACCTTCCAGGGGCTCCCAGGCCTCCCTGAACACCTGGGAATTGCTCCGAAGGGAGTTTGGCCTAAATGACCTCAGCCAGGGCAGAAACTGCAGGGAAAGAGAATCAAATCCAGGCCCAAATCTGTGCCACAGCATCATCTCCGGGATCAGGATAAAAGGGATCCAAGCACGGGGGCCAGGAGATCCCAAATGGGCTGAACTGGGAACAGGAGATCCCAAATGGGCTGAACTGGAGATCCCAAGTGGGCTGAACTGGGAACAGGAGATCCCAAATGGGCTGAACTGGAGATCCCAAATGGACTGAACTGAGGAACAGGAGATCCCAAATGGGCTGAACTGGGAACAGGAGATCCCAAATGGGCTGAACTGAGGTCCAGGAAAATCCCAAGGGCCAAGACGATCCCAAATGGGCTGAACTGGGGAACAGGAGATCCCAAAGGGGTTGAACTGAGGAATGGGATGGTTCCAAATGGACTGAACTGAGGGCCAGGAAAATCCCAAATGGGCTGAACCAGGGAACAGGAAAATCCCAAGGGCCAGGAGATCCCAAACAGGCTGAGTTAAGAGCCAGGAATATCCCAAATGAACTGAACTGAGGGTCAGGAAGATCCCAGATGGGCTGAGTTCAGAGGCAGGAATATCCCAAATGGGCTGAACTCAGACAAGCTGTGGCCACAGCCAGAGCTCTCCCTAGGTGCTCTGAGCCAGGGATTAAACTTCCTCAGCCAGACCTGAGATTTAACATGAAAACAGGAGAAAATCCTGGAGAATGCCATTCCATGAATGGAATTTCAGGCTTGTTGAAAGCTTTGCACAGAACTTCTCAGGGCGAAATCACAAATAAATCAGAGAGATTTGAAAATCCTCCTCTACCACGTCAATATTTACCAGGAACCTGGGCCACACCCTTATCTCATTTAAATTAACACAGAATCATGGAATACTTTGGGCTGGAAGGGACCTTAAACCCATGAGTTTGGAGCTGGAATATTTTTAAGGACCATTCCATGATTTTATGAGGCTGGAATGCTTCCAGGACAGTTTTCCCATTCCTGCTGTGACTGATGTTAAAAGGAACGACCCTGAGAAGAGAATCTGAGCTACAGGACACAAAATAAATCCAATTTTTACTGAATCCTCCTTGTGTCCACACAGCTCATGACCTTCTGAGCAACAGCAGCTCCCAGAATAACAGGATGGCTGAGAAATCCACGGACACACCGGGAAAAGCAGGAAAATGTGATTAAATAGGAATGTTTCACCTCTGAATCCCATGCTAGAAGATGCCTGGAGAGACGTGTGCTGGTTTTTTTTTTTTTTAGATTTTATTTTCATGGGAGAAAAGCTAAAAAAGAGACAGGAGAAAACTGCCAGGATAACTCCAAAGTTAAGGAAAATTTCTTATTTGAAAATATTCAAAGGAATGGCTGGGTTTGTTCATCAAAAGGAAGAAAATGAGAGGGAATGTTATAAACATGGGAGCACTTCCATGAGGAGAAGGGAAAAACACTTTAATCTCAGGAAGAAAGGCAGGATAAGAAGCAGCAGTTGGAAGCTAAAATCAGGGAAATTAAAAGTGGAAAAGGGATTAATTTTTTTTTTTCCAAACCAAGAATAATAATTACTGGAATGGATTTGAATGGGTTTTTTCCACATCTGGAGGGCAGCTCAACACAAGGGTCTGGAGGAGAAACTTCCAGAGGGAAAATCCCAAGATTTCTTAGGATTCTCAATGAATCCTTTAGGGAAGCAGCCCAAGAAGTGGATTTGTTAACATGGGATATTCCCCTAAAAATCTGTGGTGTGCTCCAGGTGGGAAGATGTGGGCATTGTTGGAGGAGGCCACCCTGGATTAGAGAGAGGAAAACCAGGAAAACAGAGAGGAACAGAAAACCTTTTCCAAGTTTAGGCCCCTTTGTGGGGAGCTGGGTGAGTCCCACCACCAGCAGGATGGGAATTTTTATATGGGAAAGTTGGGATAAAGCACGACATGGAATCCAGAGGAGTTTGGGGCCAACCCTACAGAATCAGCAGGTGGCTCCTGGGGGGACAAAGGACAGGAAGGTGGCACCTTGGTCCTGAGGCTGCTGTTCCATGGGGACCTGGTTTTAGTGGGATTCTGCAGCCCTTGGAATGTTGAGGCAAATGGGACCCCTCCCACCCCGCCATGAAACAAGCAGGAACGTCCTCAAACTCCATCAGGAAATGTTCATGCTGGATATCGAGAACAATTTCTTCCAGAAAAGTAAAACCCTGGAAGAGACTTCCCAACGTGGAGTCCCCAGCCCTAGAAGTGCTCAAAAATCACCTGGGTGTGGCACCAGGGATGTGGTTTGGTGGTGACCATGGTGGTTGGACTTGGTGATCCTGGAGGGCTTTTCCAAATCTGCGATTCCATGAAATGTTGTCCACATTCTTTGGAACTTCCCAAAAATTTATCCCAGGGCTTCACTGGCGAGTTGAAAGAGCAAGAGGAAAAATGGGAATCTTCACATCCACACCAACCTTGTCTTGGCTCTCCAGTCTCATCCCTGCTCAGGATAAAGGAGGAAATGAAATCCAAGTGCCCCGAGGTGGAAGAACAGGCAGATAATCCAATATTCCAAAAGGAAAAATATCTGGAAGCACAAAGCAGCATCAGCAATTTCCATAAATGCTCAAATGTGGGAGCAGATCTAGGGTAGGGACAAAACCAAGAAAGAGTAAATTTCAGGGATAAACTGAAATTCCAAGTGTTTTTCACAGGGTTCTGTGTCCCAAAGAATCCACAGGGGTGGGGATTGATTCCCAAAGCTCTGCCGGAGAGTTTATCCATGTTATTCCATGTAATTCCCATTAACATGTGATTCCATGTTTATCCAATTAATAGGTTATTCCATGTTTATCCCATTAACGTTATTCCATGTTTATCCCATTGACATGTGATTCCATGTTTATCCCATTAATGTGATTCCATGTTTATCCCATTAACAGGTTATTCCATGTTCATCCCATTGACATTATTCCGTGTTTATCCCATTAACATTATTCGTGTTTATCCCATTAACGTTATTCCATGTTTATCCCATTAACATGTGATTCTGTGTATATCCCATTAATGTTATTCCATGTTTATCCCATTAATGTGATTCCATGTTTATCCCATTAACAGTTATTCCATATTTATCCCATTGACATGCTATTCTATGTTTATCCCATTAACATGTGATTCCGTGTTTATCCCATTAACATTGTTCCATGTTTATCCCATTAACGTTATTCTGTGTTTATCCCATTAACATTATTCCATGATCATCCCATTAATGTTATTCCATGTTCATCCCATTAATGTTATTCCATGTTTATCCCATTAACAGTTATTCCATGTTCATCCCATTAATATGTTATTCCATGTTTATCCCATTGACATGTGATTCCATGTTTATCCCATTAACATTATTCCATGTTCATCCCATTAATGCTATTCCATGTTCATCCCATTAATGTTATTCCATGTTTATCCATGTGATTCTCATTCATGCCTCCACTAAATCCCTGTCCCCCATTCCAAACAAACCAAGGAGTGACCAAAGAATTACAAAACACCATCAAGAGGCCACGAAAGACGTGAATGATCTGTAAAGAAGGACTGAAAACTCCTCTTCATGGAAGCAAATCCCAAAAATTCCTTGTCCACTGGAGAGGTCAAGATTGGATATCAGCAAAAATTCCTTCACTGCCAGAGTGGTCAAACATTGGAACAGATTCCCATGGCAGCGGTGGAGTCCCCATCCCTAAAAGTTCAAAACCCCCATGGATGTGGCACTTCAGGATGTGGGGGGGTTCAGCACAAGGCTGGACTTAATCTTGGAGATTTTCCCCACTTTAATGATTCGATTTTGTTATTTTTCCAAGCACTTCCACCTCCTCAGTCTCCTCTCTCTCCAGCCTGGAATATCAAGGCTGCACTGACCTCCTTCTGTGTTAAAAAACCCCAAATACTCCTGAACCTTAACTCGAGGTTTTGTCTCCAACTCCAGAATTCCTGTGTGAAAACTCAGCTCTGCCTTTTATTCCCGAGCACTGGAGAATTCCACAAAGCACTGCAGTCATCCAGAAAGTCATGAAAAAGGGATCAGATTCCCACTGCAGCTCAATGCCTTGATGTGAACACAAAAAACCCTAAATATGAGGGGTTTTTATCTTCTAAACATCCCTGTCATCTTCCAGGGATTTATTTATTAATGCCTATTATGAGCACAAGGATAATACACAAGCACGGCCTTCTTCCATATTTTATAAAACAAGGAAAAAAGGAGTCAGTGCAGAGGAAACTGCCAAAAATTCTGCTTGAAAGGGAACCCAAAAATGCCTGGCAGCTTTAGGAAGGAAGAAGATGACAGTGACAATCTGTACAGTAGGCAAGGTTTTTCCACCAGACATCCTCTTTTTTCCTTGATGACAATGGAGCAAAATGGTTTCTTCATTTTGTTGAATCATTTTGGCACTTTCCCACCAGTTTCTGGCACTTCTCAGCTCCTGCTTTTTTCACAGAAGCATCCCTGTGATGTCCCAGGATGTGGATTTACACCAGGAATCAGCACTTCAGGGTCACTTCCCATTTTTTTTACATTCCCTTCTTTCCCAGAGCTTTACCCCAAGCACAGGTGTGAAATTTGTGATCACCAAAAATCCCAGTAACTCAGAGCAAAGAGCAGCACTCTCCTTTTCCAGCATTTCTCTCCATCTGGATCATCCCCTACTCATTTTTCCTCCCTGATGCTGCTGGTTTCTGCTTTGCAGGACAAAATCCTGGGAAATTCAAACATCACACCCTCTTCCAAGGGTTTGGCTCCTGGGATGAGGAGCAGGAGGTCTGATCACCCAAAAAAAAAGGTGATTATTAATGTATCTCCCCCAGAACAGCTCAACAGTGGTGGTTGAGCATGAGTGGCCTGATGCTGATCCCTAAATTACAGCTGGCTCCACCTGGGGCAGGATTTAGGCGGGGAAAAAAGGGAGAAAATGGATGGGGAGGGAGAGAGAAGGAGAAAGCAAAACCCTGGATCAGGATCCATCCCAACAACCGCATCAAACACATCCCTGTCCTTCCAACCCCTCTGCCAGCCTGGCACTAATTTAGGAAAATCTGGCTCTTGGCAGCACTGCCCAAGTGCCTGGAGGAGCTCAGAATCCCGGGAATTTCCTGCAGCTCCCAAGGGAGGTTTCCATTCTCACCGATTTCTGCAAAGCAGGGCCTGTCAGCAACGTGATGTAATTATCATCAAGCCTCAGCAAAGGATTTTAAATTAAAGCCAACTCGCTCTGTAAATACTTTGTGTCTCCATTATTGTTCTCTCCTCCTAATGGCTTTTGGCACGGGCCTTGTCAGGGGTTTATTGTGCAGACCCCCCGGCTGTGCCAGAGCTGCTGTGAATAAATCTCACCCTCCACTGAGCGCCAGACGATGGCAAAATGCAACAGCAGATGAAAAAAGCAATAAAGAGCCATAACAGCTGCCTGTTCTCCTCGGCAGGTTTACATCACCCCCTGATTTAATCTCGTATTTGTGGCAGCTCCTGCCACAGCAGCGGGAAATAAAACCAGGGATGTTCACACAGGGCTGTGCTACCTGGAGCACCGAGTGGTTTCCTCCTCAGAGCTGCTCAGCATCTTCTTGGGGCAGCCCAAGGGGGATTTTCTGAGGAGAAAAATCACTCAGAGGTGTTGGTGCCACAGCTGGAAGATCCTGTGTGTGTGATGCTGGTATCACATAAAGGGAAGGAATTGGAATGGGAGGGAATAAATATCCCAAAAGGGTGCTGGGCACTGGAACAGCTCCCACGGAATGAGCACAGCTCTGAGGCTGCCAGAGCTCCAGTTTGGACAGCAGGGATGCCAGGGTGGGATTGTTGGGGGGTCTGGGCAGGGACAGGGGCTGGGCTGGGTGATCCTTGGGGGTCCCTTCCTGTTGGAGTCAGTGAGTCAGGAGAGAAATCAGAGTGCAGGGATTGGATTAAAGCCTTTGGATGGATTGAAGTGCATTAAGCCACTCACACACAAAGTAGACGTTTAAGTAGAAGTGAGTTAGTAAGTTTTAGGGTGAGTTCTAATGCTTTTAGTAATTGAAAAGTTTAGGTTCCACAGCAGCAGTGAGTGTTCTAGTGAAGGTTAAAAACATCCTGATGTTTTCAGTGGAGGCTCCAGGCCCACAGCTGTAGACAGGACAGACATAACAGAGTTATAGTAAGAATATTGCTGACATTTTTCAGAAGAACAAGACAGGTTTTATGTGTAGTCTATACCTAACCTGGCATGTTGAGAAACTGGAATTCTAACAGGTTAAGGAGTGGTGGTGTGAGTTTGTGTCTCAGCTTGTTGGGAACATTCTATATAAGAGTTTGTACTGGGGAGAGTTGATGCTTTTAGCCGTTTGCCTCTTGCCATTTGCATTTGCTACTGCTTTTGCCATTGCCTTTTGAGACTGATGTGCTTTGTAATAAATAACCTTTTAGCAACTATCAGCTGCTTTGCTTATTTAAGATAACCCAACAAAGTTGGAGCCAAGCACCACCCACCCCTGCCATGGCAGGGACACCTCCCACTGTCCCAGGTGCTCCCAATGTCCAGCCTGGCCTTGGGCACTGCCAGGGATCCAGGGGCAGCCACAGCAAATCTGGGAATTCCAGCCCGGCCAGGAATTCCCAATTCCCCAAATCCCACCCAGACCCCCTCTGGCAGTTTGGAGCCATTCCCTGTGTCCTGTCCCTCGTTGTCCCTCTGCCCCTGGGAATCCTCCAGGCTCCCTGTCCCAGCACAGATCTCCTGGGCTCTGCTGACCCCTGGCCACCTTTGCACCCTCCATCCCCAAACCTGCCCAGAAAACCAGGGATTCACTCCAGCTGCTCTTCCACGTATGAAAAATTGGAAGATGAGGGAAATAAAGCTCAGCTTTTCAAAGGTCAAGCTGTGAGAGGTTGTTGGTTTTTTGGCCAAGACACCACGAGCTCCTGCTCAGGCAGTGAGGGTCTGGGGATCCTCAGCACTTTGAGAACAAAGTTGAATAAAATAAAGTTCACTCCCTTTTCTAAAGAGCACAGGAGGCAGGAGTTTGCTGAAGCCTCCTGCTCTTCATCCTTTCTCATTATCAGCTCCCTGCCAGCCTAGGGAAGGCTTTAGGAATGTCAATAGGGATTTCCTGGCATCCAATCCCCCTCTGCCTTTGGGTGCCACCAAATCACAGCAAACCTCCATCTTCTCCCTGCAAAAGGCTCCCCTGGCTAAGTGGGGCTGTGGCTTCACCTGGAAAAGGGGGTTTTAGGGGAAAAAAAATCAGGATTATTGTGCACACAGACAAGTGGCCAGCTGCTGGAAGCACCCAGGGCAGGTGGAGTCAGCCTTTGGAACTGCTGGAAAAGGTCTCTAAGCTCACCCATGCCCCCAAGTGCCACAGCCACAGGGCTTCCAATCCCTCCAGGAACGGGGACTTCACCCCCATGGGAGGGAACAATCCTTTCCGTGAAAAAATATTCCCAATATCCAGCCTGAACCTCCCTGGGTGCAACTGGAGGCCATTTCTCTCATCACTTGGTTTATTTTCATAGAGCAGATAAATATATGAATAGATTTTAGTAACCAAGTAATCATTTAAACCACTTAGCAACCATTGAAATGAGTTACTCCTCATGGCAATTAGAGTGTTGGCATTAATTATAACAAAACCACTAAAATTATTCCTAAATCTGCTGTTCTTAAACTCTTACAAGCAGCACATGAATTTCTGGGGTAAAAAACACTGCAATGTTCAAAACAGAAGGAAAAGCTCTAAGAATTAGCAAAGCTGGGTCAAATTCCTGCTGAAATAAGGGAGATAAATTCAGGATTCATGTGAAGCCCCAACAGCTACTTTAGGGCCACCAGAGTTGATTTGGGAGCAGGTTATTTATTAAATCCCACAGGAATTCCAGCTGGCTTTGACACTCTGGGCTCCCTGCACCACCAGGAAAAAAAAACAAAACAAAAAACATTTCCAGGAAGGTGTGAACAACACCTGGATGTTACTAGGGGAGAGTGAAAGGACCCAAGGCAGGAGAAATGGGGAAAATAAAGAGAATTTTGGCACATCCAGCCTCAGGGTGTTGCTGGGATAAGGTACAGGAAAACCAGGATTCTCCTGTGGCTGCTCAGTCCCAAAACATTCCCAGAATAAGAACAGGAATCCCCTCACCTCCATCCTGCTGCTCAGAGGTACAACAGGTTCAGCTGATGTGGGATCATTTCCCAAGCAATAAATGTGGAATTCCACAGAATCTCTTCACTACAAAACCATCACATTTAGGATTTCCACACAATTTTCCACTCCAAGTTCCCTGAGAGAACTTCCCGACATCTCCTGCTGACAGACAGAAATCCCCAAGGTGGGGAAAAGGCAATGAAACTGCTGGGGAAGCAAATAAAAACTGGGAAAAACTCAGTGCAGTGCATGGAAACACAGAGAAACCCAGGGAAAGTGGGCTGGGGGATCTCAGGTCTGAGGAAAATTATCATCACAATGAAAATGTGGAAATACAAAATATTCAGCTCACACCAAGCTGGTACAAGTTGCTCCTCGCTGATGTTTTCTCTTGTCACTATTTGATACCACTCTGAACTCCAATATTACAGGATTGTTAGCATTAAAAAAGGATCATTTTGGAGGCTCCTTTCCATCAGGCAGGGATGTAATTATTCCTTATCTTCCAAGACAGCCAAACCCAGGAAACACAATTACCCAAATTTATGTTCAGTGGAGTGTGAAGAAAGAAGTCATAAACTGAATATTGTATTTATCCCTTTGCTTTCAGCAGTTATTAAAATGCACCAGTGGCTTCCTGACTCTTCCTTTTGAAGAATTCCTGGCTGGAATTCATTTTGACTTTGATTTCCTGCTTGTTTACAAAGCTCTTCCCACCTCTTTGAATTCCAGAGGCTCCCAGCCATAACAAAGAACTTTCACTTCTCCTTGCTAAGGACCCTGCTCCAGTTGGTGGGGAATTGTTTGCTGCTAAGGTGGGAAAATTCCAATTTCCCAGGAACTGCTGTTGGTCCTGCTCATTCCATGCCCAAAATAAACACTTTTGGCAGCTGGATGGAACTGGATGAGCTTTAAGGTCTCTTCCAGCCCAAATTTGTGATTCCTCATCCACCAGATCTATTCCTAGAGGAGGATCCAAAGGAGGTGAGCCCTGCTGGAGCAGGAGGAAATCAGGAATGTGCCAGCCTGGGGGAGCAGGGGCCTCAATCAGCTCAAACTCAGCCAAAACAGAGGCACCAAAACCTGCAAGGAACCACAGGGAGCTGCTGGAGCAAACCCAGAGCGTGAGCCAAGGGATGGAGCACCCTGCTGTGGGAAAGGCTGGGAGAGCTGGGAATGTCCAGCCTGGAAAACAGACCAGGAGTGACCTCATTGTGATTTCCAGAGCCTAAAGGGGCTCCAGGAGAGCTGGAGAGGGATTTGGGACAAGGGATGGAGGTGAGAAAACTCCAATCCACTTGGAGCTGCACACCAGGGCTGTGAAAACTGTGTCAAATGAGATGTGGGAATAAAGAATTGGCTTTTTCCCTGCATGAAGAGACCCACTCCTGGCTGGTTATGATTGCAGCAGCAGCTCTGCTGTGGGAAAGGCTGGGAGAGCTGGGAATGTTCCCCTG
>JAOTQZ010001820.1:0-12407 GCA_026546895.1 Pogonocichla stellata | reverse complement strand
TTTAATTCTTATAGAATTAATGGGTTTTCCCCATTGCTTCTTTCATCTTTCAATATCCAGTTTCACTTATCAGCAAACCTACAGTTTGTTAGTAAAGGCCAATATCTTTTTCCATTCATCAATCAGTGGAATCCATCCCATTGTTTCTTTTCTCTCTCTTAGTGCTGGTTTTATCTACCAGCAGACCCACAGCTCGTTTGGAAAGACAAATCCCTCATTCCTCTCAGGTCCTTCAGCATCACAGCTGGCACAGGGTGCACGGTCCTGGCCACCCACATGTGACACCTGGCTGTGCCCACACACCTGAGCACAGAGTGGGGAAACTGAGGCATGGCATCCCTTGGGCTCAAACCGGGCTGAAACTCCCCAGGGTTTTTCTCCTGGGCACTCTGCAGGTGGAATTCCCAGCCTTCCTCTCCAAATTCCTGCGTGGAATTCCCCCCGTTCCCCCCAGAACAAAGAGCCCCCCAAGCCCAGGAGTTATCAGGTCCTTAAATCGCCGTTTTCTTGCTTTTAAGCACTCAGGTTCTCTGAGAGCACAAACGCTGTCACTTAGCAACCTCCCCAGCCTGGAGGATGCGATGGGAGCTGGGCAGGGGGATTTTGGGCTTCCTCCTGCTGGAATTTCCAACTCGGTTCTGGAATTTCTGCATCTGTGAGATGAAGATGCCGGCAAACAAAATCCCCATTAGAGGTGGCAGGGAGTGGATGAATGAGAGCCCTTCCCTTCAGGATCTTCTCCGGCCCTTGATTAATGAATTCCATTTGCCACAGTAACAACTTCACCTCCATCTGCACGGTCAAGGCAGCGAACGGCCCTGGCTCAGCCTCGGCTGAATTGAGATGTGACAGACAGAGGGATGGACAGAGGGATGGACAAAGGGATGGACAAATGGGCTTGGTCCCAGAAAACAGAATCAGTTTGGGGTGCATCCCTTGTGGTGCCTTCCATGGATGAGATGAAAGGGCAGCTACAAAATCCCAGGATGAGTTTTTTGTCCCTGCCACCCAAATCTAGAGCATTTCCATCCATCCAGGCTGTTTCAAAATGACTGCAGAGGGACGTATCAAAGGCCAAGGGCAGGTGCTGGGGAAGGTCGTGGCAGTTCTGGGGCCATGTGGGTGAATTAACTTGAATTATCTGCAGGGTGAGATAAAAAATAGGGGATAAAAACCATTTACAGGGTCTTGCACGGGCACAGGGTGGGTTTAGGATGGGCTTCACCCGAGGGAAGAGAAGCTGGATGAAGTTGAAGGCTCTTGGATGTGGGATCAGCTGTTTCAGTGGGGATGAATGTCCCCAGCAGTCACAGCCTCGGCTGTCACTGCAGCCCCTGGTGGGGACACTGGCTCTGCCACACCCCACAGCACTGGGACACGAGGCACCCCTGAGGTGCCACCCTGAGCAGCCCGGGAGCCCCAGGAGGTGATGGAGGAGACAGGGGTGATCCTCCTGCCAGGAGCAGGGACAGCAGCGATCCCCTGGATGCAGGGGAGGATGCAGAGAAGCAGAAACGATGCAGAAATCTCCCAAATTTCAGGGTGCAGGGCAAGCACGCAGACCACGGCGAAGGCTCCCATCATTTCTCCTCTCCCTGCTCTGACTCCCGTGGGTTTTTTGCACAGTGGATTTACTCAGATTTACCCCAGCTACCCAACACACAACCACAGGCTGCTCTAATAAATCCCTTTCTCTACTCAGCGAACAGAACTCCAGCTCGCCGTGCAAACCCAGCTGGAAGCACCGCTGCTGCGGATCGTGCAGCTGCTGCAGAACCTTCCCAAGAATTAATCGCGGCGATTCTGGAGGCGAGGGCTCGCCCAGCGCGCACAATGCGCAATTAGCTCCATTGGAAGCGCTCGCTGCGGGGCTGCATTCGGAGAATTTGGCTGCACCTCGCAGAGAGGTTTAAACTCGTGCTAAACTTTAAACCGCGTCCTTTTGTCCGGCGGAGCTGGGATTAAGCGCACGCCCAACCCTGGCGCGGGTTCTGAGCCTGGCTTAAAGCCAAGCTCGGTTCCAGGCTGAGGGAAAGCGCCGAGTTCTCGGCAGCATCACCGCTTGATTCGCAGCTTTCTCATCTCCAGCGAGGCTTTTCCTCCTGAAAACCTGGAAAAAAAAATCAGAGAGCTCTCTCGTAAATCCAGGAGGAGCTGCACCCACAGCAAATTCAGCCCCCGAGGGGGAAAAACCTGGGATGGGAGGATTTAAAGGCCAATTCCTGCCCAGGCTGGGGGTTTTGCTGGTGCAGAAAGACGCTCCTTGCTCGTGTCAGAGCAGGATGAATCCCTGGAAAAAACCTCTGTGCCAAGCCTGGGGCTGCCACCCGCGGCGGGGACAAACCGAGCCAAGCCTCTCCTCACTTTGCTGTAAATACTCAGAGATAGCAGCCGTAAAAGCACCTCAGAGAGCAGGCAGCAGTAAAATTACATCAAGCCTAGGGGCTTAAACTGATTGAAGGATACATTTTCCAAGCTGATCCAGCTAATGCAGCAGCAAAGTCCCCCGCGCTGAGCAGCTGCTGGAATTTGATCATTTTTTGGCCCTTCTAAATGGTCAGACAGCTCGAAACCACCCCGAATATTTTGGGAATGCTTTCAGAAGAAGTGCAGAGATGGAGGGGGGGTTGTGTTAGCCAGAGGCAAAGTTCTCTTGAGATTTTCAATGCAAATAATTGCAGGGAAAAGAGGGGGGGAAAATAACGATAGTGTTAATCCTGCCTTCTGGTCCTTTTGGGGGCTGTGAAAGGGCAGACTGGGACGGGAAGGGAGAGGGTGACAGCAAGGGCACGCTCTGATATCTGTGCTCTTTAAAAAGCAGGTGTCCAAAAAATCAACATTTTCCGTCTTCCTGCTTCTCCCCTGGGCACGGAGGGGCTCAGCCTGGGTTTGACAGCCCAGCCGAGCCGGGGCTGGCGGGCTCCGAGCCGCCCTGGCACGTCTGATGGAGATTAATGACCGTGATGAGGGTGACTGGGGGCGCGGGGCTCTGACCCGGCCCGGGGTGACACCGGGGATCGATCACAGCATCGCCGGCAGCAGCCAAGGGACAGCGGGGACAGCGGCGAGGGAGGGGCGGCTCGGCTCTGCAGCAGGAATTTCCCCCGGGGAATATCAGCAAATGTGCCAAAAACATCCTGGAGCCTCTTCCATTACTGCCTCTGCTTTGTCTGTGGGTGACGGGGGGATGGGGGATTTTGACCCCAAACAGGGCCACAAGCTGGAGTGATTCGTGTAGGAGCCCCCAAACCTTCTCAGCTCCCCAGCCACAGAAATCTGGGATTAAACATCCCTTTTTCCCCTGGAGAGATGAGGGGGGGATGCAGCTCCCATCCCATGTCTGATGGACCTGAGACCCTCCTTCTCCCCCAGCCCCTACAAGGACAAAGCAGGAGGGTGTGTGTGCTCCAAGAGAAAAAAAAGAGAACATTTTCTGGGGAGAAAAAACCACCTGTGTGCCTGTGCTGACCCATCCCCAGCGCCTCTCATCGCTCCTGCTGGCACAGGGCAAGGGGAGGCAAGAAGAGAGCAAGATCAAAGGGCAAAATGATTAATTTTGGCTGTAAAGGGCAATTCCAATCATGCTGTGGTGTCACCTTCGCGGAGGAGAAAACAGATGGGGAAGGAGCACCAGGGTGAGATAAAGCACAAGGACCTGGCCACGGCAAAACGCCGATAAAAGCTCATTTCAACTCGATGGAAGCCAGGAAGAATTGCCCCAGGATGTATTAATTAGCGTGATTAGGCGGTGTTTGAAAAGAAATGAGAGCGCAGAGCAGAGGCTACGAGCAGGAAAGGTGTTTGGGGAGGGAGAGCCTTTGAAGCTCTTCCCAAGACGGAAATAACAAAGGAGCTTTTCTATCTTCTAAACAAACATCGTCAAAAAGTTTCAGACCAACTCGATCCCAGAAAGTTTCACTTAAAACAGAATCAGGATCTACATTTGGAAAATTCTTTCTAACACACATTAACAATTCTCTTAACTTTTTATCTGGAACACTAAAACCATTTCTCCTTAATAGAGATTCTAAATAATCACACATATATTTCTGCTCCTCAAATACACTTTCCCCCACCTCTATACTTCAACACCTCACTATAACACACACCACTTCTACACCTCAACACTTAACTTACTTTAATATGTCATTATAAATTCCGTATTCTTTCCCACACTCATATTTCTGTTCTTTAAATATATCTTCCCCTTATCTCTATGGATGTATCTAAACACTCAACTCAAATGCATCATTATAAGTTCTAGATCTTTTCCCATACTCTTCTTGCTATTCTCCCCCTCCCCTGCCCGGTGACCACCCCGAGCCAAATCCTGGCCACTCACACTCCATTTACGAGCGGGAATTGCCGGCCCAGCCCCTCTCCCGAAGGGGTTTGGCCCCACAAAACTCCGCTTTTCCCCGCAATCCTTCCCTTCCGAGCTCCTCCTGCCGGGAGCGCACGGGGGCTGCGGCGGGGCTCGCACGCGTTTTTCCCCTGAAGGGGAATCTGTTTTCAAAGTGAATCCTAAATCAGCCAGCGGACGGGCAGCCCTGGCTGGTTCTCTTCGACTCTCTCCGTTATTGATGTTATTTTACCCCCAGTATTCCGAGCTGCCGCTGCCTCCCCGCTCTGCAATTCCCCAAATCGCGCAGCGCGCATCCAGCTCGTTCTTCAAACGCCAACCCCGAGCTGGAGCCGCCTCTCTGCTGCAGGAACCTTCCCCCAGGGTGGGAGCCCAGGGAGGAGAAGGAGAAGCTGCAGCTCTGCCCTGGCACCGTGAGCATCGCTCTGGGATGGAGCAAACCTGGGCTGGGCTGTGACACCACAGAGTGCTTTAAATTAACACCCCTGAGCTCCTTTGGTGCAGATCTGAGCAAGGAAATGATGCCCAGCAGCTCTCACACGCCCCAAAATGCCACCTTGCCTGTGGCTGACGGTTCCACGACCATCCCAAATAAATCCCTCCTTTTCTGCTGCCCTTCAGCTGTGACAATGGCAGTGGGACAATTTCCCACTGCAGGATGGGGCAATCCCAGGCTCCAGCTGAGATCCCACCTCTGCTCAGGGCTGATCTGTGTCCTGCTCACCATCCCCATTTCCAGGGAGTGACAGATGTGCTGGGGGGTTGGTGTGTGTCTGGAGAAGGGCAGGAAGCAGAAACGGGGATGGATTGTGGTGCTTTTCCTCACGGCACCATGGACATGGAATTGCGGGGTCATTTAGGTTGGAAAAGCCCTCCCAGGTCGTGGAGCTCAATGTCAGCCACTGATAGTCCCCAAGTGCCACATCCACGCTGCTTTGAGATCCCTGCAGGGATGGTGACCCCACCACTGCTCTGGGCAGCGGCGCCAGAGCTTCACAACCCTTTAATGAAGACATTTTCCCCTAATTTCCAACCTAAACATCCCCTGGAGCAACTTGAGACCATTTCCTCTTGTTACCTGGGGGAAAGGACCGATCCCCATCTGTCCTCCCTGTGGCCCTAAAGCCCAGGACTGAGCCTCAGCTGGAAACAAGAACCTCCCTGCCCTGTGTGGGGTGATAAACAGCCCAGCCTGAGCTGTGCTCCAGATTGAAGTGGAGGCAGGAACACCCCAAAGCCACTTCCCTGGATCTGTCACCAGGCAGGAGCCTGGCTGGGGGACAGTTATCACACAGCAGCTTGTCCCCTCCCATGTCCCCGCACAGAGCTGAGGGTGGTGACCCCACACCCCATTCCCACCTTGCCTGAGACTCATCCTGGAGAAGTTCAAAAAGAAACAGGAGAAAACCTCCCCAGACCTCACCAGCCTGTTCAGAAAGGATAAACTTTGACTGGAAGTGACTGTTCCTTTGGAAATTTCCTGCTGCTGAAGGAGAAACACAAATAAAACCCTTTTTTCTTTGCAGAAAAAAAAAAAGAAAGAAAGAAAAAGAAAAAAAAGCCAGGGAACCCAAGCCCAGATCAGAAGGGAAAGCTGGAATGGGAGCAGACACCGGCCCCTGCCACAGCTGACAAATCCTTTCAGGTCAGTGCAGAACAACACAGGCTCCTCTCAGAGCTGCAATGCACTGGTTAATTGGGGTGTTTCTAATTAGGGCAGCACAGGCAGGCTCAGTGCTGTGGGGCTGAGCTTGGGGACAGTGGGGTGACCCCATCCCTCCTGTCCCACGAGCTCCTGGCCCATGGGGACCTTGGTGCTGCTGCTGTTTTGGGGTTGAGGGAGAGGAGAAGCAGCTTTTGCTGCGCTCAGGTGGGGTGAGGAGCTCGAGGATGGTGAGTGAGGAGCTGCCTTTATCCTCTGGAGCAGCACTGACAGCAAAACCATGGCCAGGAAGGATGGCCAGGGGTGTTGTCCCCCTTTGCCAGCACTCCCAGGGGTGATGGGGCAGGGACAGAGTTTCCAAAAGGAGAGCAGGACACAGCACCTGGGGTGGCTGTGGACAGGGGTGGGGGATTCCCTGCCTGATGAAATCCTGGAGACCCCACAAGACCCCTCATCACCCCCTCTTGCTGGGTTCCAGCCATCTCAGGGCAGCTCAGACGGTGCAAGGAGAGGGAAAAGGAGGGTGCCAGCACCCAGAGATGCTGGGATGCAGCCAAGCTTTGCCAGCCCATCCCATCCTGCAGCTGAGCATGGAAGCTCTGGGTTTGGTTTTTCCCTCCAGGATAACCCTGGTGCAATGCTGTCCCCATCAGGACTGGGGGCTGAGGGTGCTGTGCTCCCAAATTCACCCAGCTCCCACTGATCCCTTCGGATTTTAGCTTTTATATTTTCATTTATTTGTAACCCTGCAGTTCTCCAGTGGATCTCTCTAAACTCCATACCCAGTGTGAGCTGCTGCTCCCATTCTGGGCAGACACAACAATTCCTGCCTGGGCCTGGCAATCAAGGACACCTCACTGCTTCAGACCCTGAGAAATGGAAACAAAAATGAGTTGGGGGGAGCCAATTTAGGGTAAATGACTTCATCACCTGAAGCTGTAATTGGGAGATGAACCCTCAATATGCAAATGGACCAAACTTCTAAAAGTGTGAAACCCCGTGACCCGTGGTCCATTTTGGGCGTAGCCCCTTGAGTGGGAGCTTCACCTGCCCTAAATGTACCTGAAGGCCCTTCAATAAAAATAAATAAACTGATTTTTTATTCCATTAATCCTTGTTTTTTGGTAACCCAGCAAGGCACCAAAAGGAGCTCCTGGCAGGAGCAGCAACGCTGCCCAGCTCCTCTTTCCCCTCCATCCCTGCTGGAAAGCTGAGAGCAGAGGCTGTGCCCTGCTGAGCAGCTCCAGGCACGGCCCAGGGAGCTCCCAAAGCCCAGCTTTGCAAGGCCCAGCCCAGGGGAGCAGTGTTCAGGCAATGCCTTGGCTCGTGTCCTCTCCTGGCAGAGCCCCAGCACAATTCCCGGTTTTTGGCTGAGCCCTGGAGCAGAGCAGAGGATTTCCCTTCAAGGGCCCCTTCCCCACCAGCCCTGCTCTGCTCCAGCACAAGGACAGGGCTGCAGACTGAACTGCAATCCCTAAAAATGGGAATGGGGCTCGTGGCACCGTGCAACCCACAGCCAGCCCCGCTCCAGGGGATTTGTTCAGCAGGAAAAACAAGGAAAGAGGCACCAGCCAAGCCCTGCCCGCCCCAAAAAGGATGGGGTGTGAGCTGGGGAGCACCAGGTCCTGCTGCTCTGGGTGAAGAAATGGGAATTGGTCAAACCCAGGCATAAATGGGAGCAGGTTGGGATTAGGATTTGTGTCCCAAATCCAAAGATAAATGGGAGCAGGCACAGGCTGGGTTTGGGATTTGTGTCCCAGTCCCAGAGATAAATGGGAGCAGACACAGTTTGGGATTGGGATTTGTGTCCCAAAGCCAGGGATAAATGGGAGCAGGCAGAGGCTGGGATTTGTGTCCCAATCCCAGGGATAAATGGGAGCAGGCACAGTTTGGGATTTGTGTCCCAAATCCAAAGATAAATGGGAGCAGGCACAGTTTGGGATTGGGATTTGTGTCCCAAAGCCAGGGATAAATGGCAGCAGGCACAGTTTGGGATTAGTGTCCCAAATCCAAAGATAAATGGGAGCAGGCAGAGGCTGGGATTGGGATTTGTGTCCCAAAGCCAGGGATAAATGGGAGCAGACACAGTTTGGGATTGGGATTTGTGTCCCAAACCCAGGGATAAATGGGAGCAGGCAGAGGCTGGGATTTGTGTCCCAATCCCAGAGATAAATGGGAGCAGGTTGGGATTAGGATTTGTGTCCCAAATCCAAAGATAAATGGGAGCAGGCACAGTTTGGGATTTGTGTCCCAGTCCCAGAGATAAATGGGAGCAGGCAGAGGTTGGGATTTGTGTCCCAATCCCACTTTTGCATTTGCAGTTGAATTTGGTACAGAGCTCTTTCTCAGGTGAAAACAAAACATCAATGAATGCTCTGAAAATCCTGGTAACACTCCCAGTGTGTCAGAAAATCAAAACCAAAGCTAATTTCCTGGGAAAAAAAAAAACCCAAAACCCTGCCAAACCTGCAGGGAGCCCTGACCCCATGGCTGAGGCATCACCCAGCACCTGCACTGTTTTCACCACCCCTGGTCCTGGCTTTTCTGCTTTTCTGTCCTTGGAATCAGAGGGATTTCACCAGGAAAAACAACCCTGGGATGAGCAGGGCTGTGGTTCCACGGGGGATAAATAGCCCTGGAGTCACTGCATCACCACCTGGGCAAAATTTGGGTCCCCAGATTGGACCAAACTGCATTTCAGGGCTGCTCCTAAAGCCTGCAAAGCCTGGTGATAAAGATGTTATTGCAAATTAATTTGTTGTCATTAAAAAATGAATCCCTGGGGACGGGCAGAGCCCTGGGGGGCTGCACCAGGGCCAAGCACCGTGGAAAAGAGGCCAACATTAATGATTAAAGAGCCTTGGTGGAGGATTCCTGCTGCAGCACAGCAGGGGAGTGACCCAAATTAGAACAATTAGCCATTGTCTGGGGGCTGCGAGGAAGCAACAGGATTTTTATTTATTTTATTTTTTCGGGGCTTTATTACACAGCTCCCGCGTTGCTGTCACTCACAATCAATCTAAAAAAAAAAAAAAAAAAAAAGAAAAAACAAAGCGTTGTCCTGCAAATCTTAAATATGAGAACTCCCTGGCCTTCCCAAATCCCTTAAAAATTAATTTATTTTTTTCTCCCACTCCCCTTTTGTTGTTCTTTTAGAAGACTTCTCACACTTGCCACATCCCTTTCTGATGCTGCAGGGTTTGCAGCTGTGAGACTCGAGGTGTCCAGGCACAGACCACACTTATCCTGGGAACACCATTCCCTGCACAGGAAATATTTGGTGTGGAGACCCCTCAGCCAAGAATTCTGCTTTTCATGCAGTTCAGCAGACAATGAACCTTAAAACATGGCCTATTTCACACCTGAAAAATAAAGAGAATGAGAGATTTCCTTCCAGATCCTCCTCCTCGGGGGTTGTTTTTGTCTCGGGTGATCAGCTAGGACAACAGGACAATAGTTTGGATTATTAAGCAAAAAACCTCTAGCAGTTGAAAGACAAAAACCCACCACGTTCACAATGATAAATGGAATTATTATCCAGTTAAACAAAGGCATAAAGCAGTGAGACATGCCCTGGGAACCCCAGGGGAGAAAATCCTCGATGGTTTAACGTGTATCCAAGCAGTTATCCCAAATTAGCAGCAGGCAAAGAGAGCAAATCCCCGAGGACAGACCCTGGAAAGGATGGCAGCAAAACGGAGAGGAAAGGTGAAAATGTGCCCAGGTGTGAGGGATTCACACCCTGTGGGACCCCAAAGTGGGAATGGGGACCCCAAGCACTCCGGGGACCCCCAAAGTGGGAATGGGGACCCCAAACACTCCGGGGACCCCCCGGTCTCAGGAATCAGGGGGTGAAAGCCCCAGTGCAGAGAGGATGAACCCCAAACCTGCAGCTGCAGCCCCAAAAAGGCTTTCCCTGCTTTCCCTGCTCCCCCCAGCATTTAACGGGATCCCAATTTACGACTCTTCCCTTTTGATGTTGTCACAGGGGCTGAAGCCATCCGATGATTTTCTGCTTTGCTTCTTCCCTTCCCCTCCTCCTCCTCTCTGTCCCCTCTGCCCAGCCCTGCAGACATCTCTGCTTGCAGACATCCCAGTCCCACTTCTCCCCCTGCAAGCCCTCCTGGGGTTTCCTCCAGAAAATCCTGGGAGACCAAGAGGTGGGAAAAGATTAGAATCCATTAAATCCACCATTCCCCCAAAACATCCCAGCAGGCAGGAGGTGAACACAGGGATTGGTGATTGTTCCTACCTACAGCCCCATCCAGGTGTGCAGGGGGGATCCAGCCAAATACCAAATGTCAAATCCCAAATGCCAAATCCCAAATGTCAAACCCAAATGCCAAATGCCAGATACCAAATGTCAAATCCCAGATCCCAAATCCCAGATCCCAAATGCCAAATCTCAAATCCCAAATGTCAAATCCCACCAAATGCCAGATACCAAATGCCAAATCTCAAATCCCAAATGCCAAATCCCAGATCCCAAATCCCAAATGTCAAACCCAAATGCCAAATCCCAAATGTCAAATCCCAGATCCCAAATGTCAAATCCCAGATCCCAAATGTCAAATCTCAAATCCCAAATCCCAAATGTCAAATCCCACCAAATGCCAGATACCAAATGCCAAATCCCAAATGCCAAATGCCAAATCTCAAATCCCAAATCCCAGATCCCAAATGTCAAATCCCAATGTCAAATCCCAGATCTGAAATCCCAAATGCCAAATCCTAAATGCCAAATCCCAAATGCCAAATCCCAGTTCCCAAATGCCAAATCTCAAATGCCAAATGACAGATCCCAAATCCCAAATGCCAAATCTCAAATGCCAAATGCCAGATCCCAGATCCTAAATGCCAAATCCCAAATCCCTCCTCCTGCACGACATGAAAAATCCCCCTGGCAGAGCTCTCCAGGGAGGTGTCCTTAAAATACCACCAGGAGGGTTTTTGCAATTCCCCTTCCCTCACTTCAGGCTCAGGATCTGGTGTGAGGAGGAGCAGGGGTGAGCTGGGGGATGCCCAAAGGGAAGCAGATTTGGCACAGTGGAATGATAGATCCCAAAAATAAATTCCAAATAAAGTGACAAGGTGGCTTTGGGGCTGATCACTTTGACCACCCCACGGCACGGAGCAGAAAAGCTTTTGAAAATAAATCATGTCTGGTTTAATTCAAATTAAAGGAGGAACTTGAACAATTTAATAAAGGGCATTTTAATAATGAGGGTGATTTTTTTGGTCATATTTTGCAGTGATCACAGCGGAGCCACAGGGGTTACACACAGAGCCCAGCATCAACTCAGACCCTACACCACCCATTTCAGGGGGGTTTTCATCTCAAACCACCCCAAATATCAGGAAATCCTGGTGGTTTGTGGGAAATCCTACTGAGAGGATGCTGAAAGATGCACAGAAACAGAAATAAAAGACATTAAAGCTGCACAGAAACGATGCAAACCCAGCAAACAGCTCCAGGTGCTGCTTGGACAGGGAGGGCTGCTCACAGTGGAAACCTCACTCCCTCCCTTCTGCATTGTTTCACCACCAGAAATCCCCTCTTGAAGAAGGTAAAAGAGGAAAAAAAAAAAAAAGAAAAAGAGGAAAAATCTGAAGTAGCATAAATAAAAGCCAAAGAAAAAGTTTTTGTGCTTTTTTTTTGTTTGGTTGTTTGTTTTTTGTTTTTTTTTTTTGAGGAGAAGACCCAATCTTCTCTCAATAAAAAAATTAGACTTTGAGAAAAGCTTATTAGAAACCCCACTGAACTTCCCTTTTGCACAGGAAGGAGCATTCTGGAGATGCTGCTCAGAAAACTCACCCCCATCACCTGGCAAACCCCAAAACCAGCTACAAAACCACCCAGTGAAACTCCAAACCCAGGTCTGCAGGACAGACTGAAAATGAATTTGCATTTTAAGGACAATTCCAGGTTGTGGCTGTAATGAGCTGCAAAGCAGGCTGAGAGCACAGAGCCTGAGCAGCACTTTTGGCCTCTCAGCACCTTTCTGGAGATGCTCTGGCAGCTGGAGGTGTCCTGCAGCAGATGGCAGGGGCTCGGTGCCAGGGCAAAATTAACATTTTGTGGAGTCCTGCTTGACAGCAGCACAAAACTCAATGAGGGGGAAAGGCAGCAACTGGTGCAGACTGGGAGAGGGATCCTCCCGTGGGCAGAGGGAGCTGCAGGGACAGCCAGGGACACCAGAGGGGACCTGCCAGAAGGTGCCATTAACCCCTTGGCTCCCACCAAATTAACCCTACACTGAGCATGGCACTTGCTGTAACTTCAGGATTAAAATAAAAAAAATAATTAAAAAAAGCGAAAAAAAACCAAACCAACAACAGCAGCAGAACAGCCACCAAAACAAACAAACCAACCCAAAAAAA
>JAOTQZ010001819.1:0-12442 GCA_026546895.1 Pogonocichla stellata | reverse complement strand
CAACAAAAACAAAAAAGAAAGGGAAAAAAAACAACATAACACCAAGAAAACCCACCCCAACATATTCAGGAGGTTCTGTCCTCAGGATCTCCCAGCACAGCAGGACAAAGGCACAGAGGCACAGCAAAGGGATTTCCCAGGATTTCAAGGCCAAGGGACAGCCTTGCAGCTGTAACACTGGAAACAATCTGGCTTCATGGCTGTATTTCTAGGAATATTGTTTTCAGTGCCACAAACCATTCATTGCCTGGGAAATGCAGCATCAGAGAACAGAGTCAAATAAAGAAACAGGAAGAAATAAAGCAAAGCGAGATGGAATAAACTCAGCAGCAAAGAGGGATAAAAAAAGGAAATTTTGAGAGGAGAACTTAGAAGATGGATGTGATCCATCCCTTTAAACACCAACATATGTTCCTGAGAGGAGAGCAAAAGAATTCTGTCTCCTGTCCTGGCAACTGGGAGCTGCCAAATGAGTGTCTCCAGGTCCCCTCTGTGCGAGGGTGATGGGGAGGAACTGCAGCCTCACATTCCCCATTTCTGTAACCATTCTAGGGGGAGAAGCTGCTTACAAGGTCAGTAACAGCAAAAAAAAAAATAAAAAAAAAATTAAAAAGTAGTAATAAAAGGCAGCTGATTATCTGGAGCAAACACCTCAAACCCAGCAAATGCTCCTGAAATAGTTTGTACCTGTAGGGTCAGTTTTGTTTTTAACAGGGATTGACAGCAGATGCTCCTTTGTGTTTCAAATGTTTGTGTGTCACAGCTCTCTTCAAAGGCTGAGAGAGATCTGGATTCACCCTGAGATCTGTGTGCACCCCAAGGGCTCTGAGTGCTCCCTGAGAGCTGCCTGTGACTCAATCACACCATCTCCCTGAGATGACAAAATGTTCTTTGCCATCTGTTTTACCCTATCCATGCCTGAGCAGAAAGCTCAGATCAGAGGTTTGCAAAGAAATCAGAATATTTACGTCATTTTCAACAAGGGCAGAGCCCGTGAACACCTAGAGACAGATTGGCTGTTTCTAAATCTCAGAGACTTCCCAGAGTTACAAAAGGAAACTGGGCAGAAAGGAACTTTCCAGAGTTACAAAAGGAACCCAGGCCACAGGAATGAACCTTGCACTCGCCCTTGGGGTTTTATTGGGAATTTCTGCCCAGGACAGGACAGTCATTGCATGGCAGCAGGAGCTCCCTGCCCACTCTGACCCCGGATTAGGGCAGCAGGCTGTGGGACCCGAGGCAAGGCAATGTGGAACCAAACCCAATTTTAACCCCAGGAACTCAGGAGCACGGCATTGTTCAGGTTAATCATGGGGAGATGATAAAATCCAGCTGCAAACTCCAACACAGGTAACAAGGGAAGGTACAAAGGCACCTCCCCCCAGTCTCAGAACGAGTTTTTAAGTAGCAGCATCACAAATCAATTCTCACACTCAGTGCTGCATCATTTATTCCCTTTAATCTGCTTTGCCTCCCATTTGTGAGCAGGTTAAAGATGCTCACCATGGCATCTTCTCATCCTGGTGGCTCCCAGATGAGAAATCTTAGGGAGATTTAGTTAAATTCCAAATCTGGGCAGAATAAACACATTATAATCCAAAATCTGAATAACTGAGCTGGCAAGCCCCTTATATGATAGCTGGGAAGGAAGAGAATTTGTTTTCCAGGTCAGGTTTACTTTTGGTTTTTCATTCAGCCTCACACAGAATATCCAACATTAGATGGGTTTTTTACTACTAGATACATTATTATTATTATTATTATTATTATTATTATTATTATTATTATTATTATTACTATTATTACTATTATTATTATTCTCATAATCATTTGAAGAGTGGGAAAATATGTATGAATCATGCCTGAATGAATCATGGGAAATAATTATGTGCTAAATAATAATAATAATAAACAGAAAATGCAATTCCTCCACTAATCCCTTACTTGTAAATTCCTCAAATCAGCTCTGTAGGCTCAGCAGGAGCAGACATTGCTCTCAGCCAGGTAAAAGCAATAATTTATTATTAAAATGTGCAGTGGAGTGCAGCAGATTTTGAGCCCTTCAAGCAGGGTGATTTGTTTGGTTTTTTTCCTGCTACAACTGCACTCCCAGCAAACCAAGAGTTAATTCCCTACCTCATAAACTGAGGAATCTCTGCTGAGCACAAAACCTTTTCTTGCTCCAGCCTCAGCCAGACTGGGCAGGTCTGATGTCCCTGCTGATTGCCCTGAGCTTCACAGCTTTCCTTCACCTCCTTTTGCTGAACAACATTTTCCTGGCACAGTTTCCTCCAGTCTGAACCAGCTCTCACCCTCTCTCCCCCTCCCAGCTCCAAAAAAATCCCAGCACTTTCCCCTTTCACCTCGGGGTCACTGACAGCTCCTGCAGGCTGCTGAGGAGCCAGGAGAGAAGGGACAGCTGGCTTGGGGCAAAGGGAGAATTTGTGGCCAAAACTTTGTGCGATGCAGCTGTAAAACTCTGTCTAGGGGGGTGAATTATGAATTATATCTGCTCTCTCTTGACCCTCAAAAATCTATTCATAACAAGACTTCATGCTGCAGTTAGTGGGATTTTAGGTCCTCCTTCCAAAACCAGATTTGGAGTGACTCAGAGGTGTTGAGCTGTGTGTCCTGGAGTGAGTCAAGCTCCAACAAAACAACTCCTGCCCTCCATCAGAGCTGTGGCAGGGCTGGATTCCCGTGCGTGGCAGGGCTGGATTCCCCTGTGATCAAACCCAAAGGGATTTTGGCAGCAGAGCCTCGTGTGCTGTCTCAGAATTTTCAGTGGCATCTGCAGAGCTCATTCCCTGCCCTGAAACCAGCCTTGCAGCCCTCCTGTGGGACACTGAAAATGACTGAAAACCAGGAATTCCCTGGACTGCATTTTTAACCACGGAATATCATTCAAGAGATGAAAAACTGAGAGAATTTGTGATGTTGAGATTTCAGTGAGGGCTACAGGAACACAGCCAGGGTTTGTGTTCTATGAAGTGAGAGTGCCTTCAGTGTCATGAACTTGTAGGGAGGAGTTCCCCTTTTCAAATGAAAACTGCAGCAAAATTATACATTGAAAACTCTTTTTTTTTTTTCTAATGCACCACCTCCAGTGCAAGAAATCTCTTTGGCAGACACCAGGGCACTCCTGACCCCTGCTTATCTCTGCCAGGAGAGGAAGGAAAACACAGAAATTCACATTTCATGCAAACATTTGCAGACAGCTGTTCTCACTGCGGTGACAACAGCCACTGGAAATAGAGCTGGTCACAGGGATGCTAAAAAGTCACACCCAGCTCACAGCCTGGATTTATTCCTGCACTTCTGGAGGTCACTGGGACAGCCACTCCTGGGGCAGCCCCTTCTCTGGGGGTTTGTGGCGCAGCAAAGTAGAATCACACCAGCACGTGGGCAAAATGTGAGGAGGGAGACAGCATTCCATGGGAAAAATGGGATTATTTTGCCACTCTTGGGCCTTCACACCTTGTCAGGAATTCCTTTAGCATCACATCCTGCTTCACAGAGACCCCACTGAGCTGCTCCAGCCCCATCCTCTGATAGCTCCCCCAGATTTCCCTGATTCCTTTCTCCAAGGGAAAACCTCTCCTCCTCAGGCATGCCCTGTTTCACCTGCTCACACAGGTCATGTCCATGCCCTGTTTCACCTGCTCACACAGGTCAGTTCATGAACTTTTCCCAAAACATTATTTTGCAATGAGTGAAAAACTGGTCCAGACCCACCAGCAGGAGGGACCTCCCCAGGAGCAGGTATTTTCTGGCAGCTCTGCACACCCCATAATCACCCAGCCCATCACATTCCAGCAGCAGTGAGTTTGCATTTGTGATAACTCTCAGTTCCTTGCTCAGATCATGGCTGAGATACCTTCAGCTCCACAACATAAAAATCTTCTTTCAGCTTGAACATGAATTTCAATCTGAAGGTGCAAAATCTGAATGAAACCCAAACAAACAGAGAAATTCCAGATATTTACCCCCAGGAGATCCCTGGATTAACCCCAATCCCCACAGCAGCACAGGTAACTTCTGGAACCTCAGAGATGTTATCTTCAAAGCTCCTTTAATGCTCCCATTTCTAAAATGCTATTTAGGAAACAGGGCTCAGCTGGAATTAACTTCAGCTGGTTTGGTGCTGCTAAAAATCCTTGGGATGTTTTCCTGGCAATTTCAAGGAGAGTGCCCACACAAAATGTTGAACTTAAGGACAAAGATGATTCTCCTTCTATAAGACCCATACAAAAATCCAGACTAGAACTGTGTCTTTTATTTAACAACCTGCTCTAAAACACCACTGTGATTTTTAACTAACACCCCTTTAACTGGAAAAAGAATAGCAGCAGGTGATGACTTTTTTTTTTTTTGCATAGATTTGGAAGGCTGATTTCTTCTGTTTCTTGAAAATTCCAAGCAAAAAAATCTAAAATGAACAAGAAAAATAATTGGGGGTTTTGTTTTTGGCTTTTTTTTTGTTTTGTTTTGTTTTGTTTTCTGAGACAACAGAAGGATCTTGAAAAATAGCCAAATATCTCTGAGAGGGAGTTTAGGAGCACAACTGCTGAAGGTTTGTGCCCAGTTTGGGTGGCCTGTCCTGCCCATCCCAGCCAGGACTTCCATCCCTCACTCTGACAGGCTCCTGTGCCCTGTTTCCCTAAATAAACACCTTCTGCAACAGATGTATTTCAGCATTTATCCTCCTAAACCCTCCAGCTGAACAGGAAGTTTTGTAAAAGATACAAAAACCTTCCCAGGACACCAGAGCCCTTCCCAAAGAGCAGCAAAGGCTGCAGAGATGGGCAGTGAGCAAATTCAGACTCTAATTCTGAATAGTAATAATAGTAATAATGTGTCCCTGCAAGAACACAGCCCCTGGAGCTGCCTGCAAGGCCAAAATCAGAATTCTTGCTCCAGCAAGACTCACCAGCCCTAAAGGAGAAGCTTTTCCTGTTGCCAGGGGGGATGGAATAAATATTCTTCAGGACAAGGAATGTGTAGTGAGGTGCAGAATAGGCAGAGAAGATAAAAAATTCTAAAAGTGGCAGCAGATTTCTCTGCCAAAGGAAGGGGCTTGGGCAGCTGTGAAATCTCAAGGCACCAAACCCAGGGCTGGGCCCACGCCTGGGGTCTGTGCAGTGAACTTTTCTAGCACCAAGAAACACAGATTTGGCTGTTTCTGACTGAGACAGCAGGGCCTGCAGCCCCACACAGAGCTCAGTGTATTGCTGAGCCTCTGTCCCTACAAATGGCCCCCCAAAAAATCTGTAAGTGTCCTTTTGTACTCCACTGTTAGATCAATAAGCCAATCTCATTCCAGGCTCAGGGGGATAAAATAAAAAATATTTTATCAGTCACCTGCTGCCAGCAGGCAAGAAATACCCTAATCTTAAATCTTGACAATAAAAATATTGGAAGTTGTTGCATTATTTATTTTTCCAGGCTCTGATTTCTTCAGCCATTCGAACCCTGCATATTCTCCATGCTTCTCCAGCCACCACTCTCGTAAAACTGGAAAAAAAAGGACAACTTTTGGGGCTGTGCAACTGAGAAAGGACAGGAAAAACCACATTGTTCCGTGCAAGTCTTGCTTCTAAAGCAGAAATTCCCACCCTGGGCACCCTGAAACCCTGTGAGGCTGCTCTCCTCTCCCAGAGCAGGATTTCTGATGGAGCACTGAAATTATCCAGGTGTAAATCCAAAATCTCAATGATTTTCTGAGAGGTCTGTAAATCAGAGTGAGCCCTTCAACAGCAACAGTGAAGTGTGAATCCTAAATAAAGCATGAAATGCATTTAGCTGTGCTCTGCCTGCAGGGAGGGCTGGCAGCAGAGCTGCTTCTGAGGCACTAAGAACAAGAAAAACACACAGAATGCTATTTTTGAAAATGCCTGCAGCACTGGATCCCTCCATCCTTCTCCTTTTTTTTACAGAAGAGGCTGCTCAGTGAGAATTTCAGTGTGTGAGAGAAGAAATGTGAGCACAGCACTGACCAGGGCCAAGCCAAAGCAGGGGCACCAGAACACAGAGATCCCACCAGAACCTTGCAGAAAGCAAACTGGAGACAGCAAAAGCATTTGCAGACTGCCCTGCTCACAAGGGGCACCACAATCAGGTCACTGCTTTAACCAAAAACCACAAAAGTGACAGTGCAGGGCATCCTGACAGATTATTCCAGTCTAAAACTGCCAATTCCTAAATTTCAGCCATTCAGGAGCTTCCCTTGGATGTAATTTGATCATTTCCACCATTTTCACTGTCCCTAGCAACCCAAGTCTCTCCAGTAAAACCATCTTTTCCCCCTTGCAGTGTTTTACTTTTCCCCCACAAATGAAATGGAATGAGTGACTTAAGGGCAAAGTACACTTTAAATGTAATTTCCTATGGGATTGTAACAGGAGATAACTGAAGTCCAGACAGGGATTTTATAGCAGGAAAAATTCTCTCTGTGTGCCTGGTACACAAAGGAGGTGCCTGTGAGCTGAAAGGGCTAAACCAGCTTTTTTTATGATTTCTGGGAGTTCCAGTGCTGTCCCACAGAGTTCACTGGCTGTGCTGGCAGGACACTGATGCCTCAGAGATCCACCTGCACGGAGCCTTTCATGTGAGCTGAGCTTTCCAGCAGGAATCCCTGCCAGCTTTGGAGCCACAGTGATGCAATGCTGTCACCTGGCTCCATTCACCTAAAAACCAGCTGGGGACCTGTGCCAGCAGCCCAAACAACCCAGTTCCAGATGCTCCCAAAGCACAACCATGGACAGCTTTAGCAGCAGAGCCAGAGAGAGCAGCTACCAGGAGCTGCTTCCCTCCTCCCAGTGCAGGTCCTGCAGGGAGGTTGATGCCTTAGGATTTCAGCTTTTCTATTTTCCATCCATTTGTAACCCTGCAGTTCTTTAGTGTAGAACTCTAAACTCCACATCCAGTGGGAGCTGCTGCTCTCCCATTTTGGGCAGACACAACAATTCCTCTCCAGGCCTGGCAATCAAGGACACCTCACTGCCTCAGGCCTGAGAGACGGAAACAAAAGTGAGTTGGGGGGAACAAACTCGGGGTAAATGACTTCATCACCTGAAGCTGTAATTGGAAGATTAACCCCATGGACCAAACTTATCAAAGAGTGAAATCCATTGTGTGGATCCATTGTCCATTTTGGGTGCAGCCCATGGGGGGCTTTGTCTGCCCTAAATGTACCTGAAGGCCCTTCAATAAATAGAACTGCTTTTTATTCTCTTAATTCTGTTTGGCCTCTGGTTTTTAGGTAGCCCCAAAAGGCATCAATGCATTTCCTTTTTTTTTGCCTGGCTGTCTGGGAGTGTCTCTGTTGTGTTTCTCCCCAGGGGATCCTTTCACTCGGCCCCTGGAGCAGAGGTGGCTGCAGACTGCTCCCCCTGTCCTGGGGGACATCACTGCCCCGAGCTGGGCACGGTCACCCCTCGGCCCTGTGGGGCTGGCAACTTCTCAGTACGTAGCAATCCTTTTATCCTGCCCTCCCTGCTGCACAGACCTGGATTTTGGCACAGGGGGAGCTCCCAGGGGAGGCTGTGAGTGCGCCGAGGGAGCACTGGGATGAGTCTGGGGATTTGGGGTGGCTGTGTGCAGAGCCAGATGGTGACAGAATACACACTTTTGGTCACATCTTGTACTGCAACCTGAGACAGTGCTCCAGCAGTGACCCAGCATCCTTTCCCATTCCAGGAGCCCGGCTCAGCCTCCTGCTCGCCCTGCAGGGTTGGGCACTTCTGTGCCAGTGACAACACCAGCCTGGAGCTGATGCTGCTGGCCATGGTGTGCCCAGCAGGGCTGCTGTGCCCGGGGGGACAGGCTGATGTCCCCAGTGCCACTGCCAACGCCTGCCCACGGGGACACTTCTGTCCCCAGGGAGCTGCTGTGAGTGACTCTGCTCTGGGGACTCGCCATTCTCTCTGACTGGGGTCATTGCTCTGCAAAAACCTTTCCTAATAATATTTTGTTACTGATTTCTGCACTCTTTGTGTGTTCATGGATCTTAGTATTTGCCCCAAAGAAAAGTATTAATAATGTAATAATAGTAACATAATAATATAATAGTAATATAATAATAATAATAATAGTAAAGTAATAATATCAGGATAAGTCTTTCTGATAACTTAATGATATCAGAATAACACAATTATTCTGAGTTGTTTTCACAGCTTTAACTGCTGCACCTTGGCCCTGTGGGCTGCAGGACTCATTTTAGGGTGTCAAAGGCCCCTTTTGCTATTTCACTTCCAGGCTCAGCCTTGCCCCAACGGCACCTATGGTGAGCAGAGGGGGCTCAGCAGTGCTGCTGGGTGCTCACCCTGCCCTGCAGGGAAGTTCTGCTACACTGATGGGACAGAGCCTCCAGGAATTCCTCACCCTGTAAGTACAGCCCAGTTTACCCCAAAATTCTTACCCCAGGCTGTATCTGTTAATGGAGCCAACTTTGTTTTCTGTCTTTAATTTACCTTCTGCCTGTCAGTGCAGGCTGGGGAAGAGGGTTCAAAGGTGAGGAATTGCTGCTGCTCCTCATCTAATGAGTTTTGGGATTTTTCATTGCAACTGTTTTGTCTCGGGGAAGGATGAACTCGTCAAATATTAATAGCTTTAAAAAAAAATGCAGATGGTTTCTCTTCCACATGGATGAATGCATGGTTTTATTGAAGAATAAGGTGATAATTCTGTCGCAGTTACAGCTTTTCTTCAAGTGTGGAAAAGCATCTTCCCCAAAACTACACAGGCAAAACTTGCAGGGTTTGTCTCAATGCCAAGATTTTACCCTAAACCCACCCTGCCTACAATAGTTACCCCACATGGTCAGAATTTTACTGGTAAGAGTGTAAATTCCCTTTCCTCCCTTCTTTCCTACCCCATTTGCATGCAGTGAAGAAACACCAGGTTATTTAAACTGCAGGTGAAGCTGAACAGATTCCTCTCCTCCGGACAGAAAAGAGCCAAGCCTGAGTGTGTGTTTTGTTCCCAGACAGGGGATTGCCCAGCTGGCTACCTGTGCCCTCCAGGGACTGGATTCCCCTTCTCCTTCCCCTGCATGCCTGGCAGCTTCTGGGATAACTCCAGCACGGGGGGAGAAGGGGTTTGCAAGCCAAGCCCAGCCGGGCACTTCTGTGACTCCCCTGCCCTGACCCAGCCCAAGCCCTGCCCAGCAGTGAGTGCCTTTCCCTGCCTGCATGGAAGAAGCTGTTCCGTGGGGTTTATTGAATAGAAAAGCCTTGACTGGATCCATCTGGCTGTGTTTTGTAGGGTTTTTACTGTGCTGAAGGCAGCTCCAAGCCCGAGCCCTGCCCGGAGGGGACATTTGGGGACAGGCAGGGGCTGTCGGGACCCTCGGGGTGCAGCCCCTGTGCTCGGGGCTCCTACTGTGCTGGCCCAGGACAGACTGGCCCCAGTGGGCCCTGTGAGGCTGGCTTTTACTGCCAGGGCAGGGCTCTGACTCCAGTAAGTCCCACTGATGAGTTTTTCTCTTTCTTTCCTAACTCTGCTCCGCTCTGTTTTATTTTCCCCACTGTGATGCCTTTTTTTAACCCAGTGATTTGGGCAGTCACAATTTTGTGCTGCTCACGCTCAAGTTGATGGCATGAGGACCCTCAAAGGGAGGGTGCCTGTGTCATATTTTCCCCTCTCAACACTGACACCCTCTCAACTAACAGGTCACAGGTTAAAAGTCCAGTGGGTGTGAATCACTGTTAAATTTCATCCCTATTTATTCTCTTTGAATTTCTTTAAGTCAGTGTTTTCTGTTCTCTGCACAAGAGCACGTCTCTACTTTTTTTTCATTGTCTACATCAGTTTAATGCCTTAAATACTTTAATCTCATTTTCTCCCTTGTTCTAATGATCCCTTTCCCATTTTCAGTGGCCCACGGATGGTGTGACAGGAGCTGTGTGTCCTGCTGGGTCCTACTGCCCACCTGGCTCTGCCTTCCCCATCCCCTGCCCTCCAGGGACTTTCAGCAACACCAGTGGGCTCAGGAGCCTCCAGGAGTGCTTGGATTGCCCACCTGGGTGAGTGTCCTCCAGGTCTGGAAGCAAAAAGGAATCAGGTCTCTAAAATTTTAGGGACTTTTTTGTATTGGGACTGTGCTATCCAATGGGGTGCTACCCAAGGATTTTTTTTTTTCCCCATTTTAGCTTGTATTGTGATGGGACAAACAACCAAGCCCCCTCAGGACCTTGTGAACCTGGATACTTCTGCACAGGAGGGGCCAAAAGTGCTCTACAGCACGTGGTGGTGGAGGGACATTATTCCTTAGCAGGAGCTTTCAAACCAGAGCTGTGTCCCCCTGGCACCTTCCAGCCTGTGAGTACCTTGGGGTTCCAGCCTGGGGGGTCAGCAGAGCCCTTGGGAACTGGAAAAATGTGTGAGTAGAAATTCCTGAGGTGTTTGGAAGTGGTCAGCTTGGAAAAAGGGAGTTTGTGGGATTTCTGCTTATTTGGGTTATCATCACCTGCTTTGCTTCTACCCTGAACAGAAGAAGAACCAAAAGCCTTTGGGTGAAGACAGCAGATCCATCAGTCCAGGGCTGTCACCCACACCTCACTTGGCAGTTTTTGTTAAGTTTTCTTGCACAGTACAAATTTGGGAGGGCTGCTGAGTCTTTGGCCTGGCAGGGGTGAAGTCACTTGTGCATTTCTCTCATTTCTGTGTTTGGTCAGGACCACAGCTTTAGGGATGCAGGTACCCCAAATTTATTGCTTTTGGACTGCAGGTCATTCCCTTCAGTGTTTATTTTGCAGCAAGGACTTCCTGGGAGCTGGTAGAACACAGAAAGTTTATTTATTCTCATGGTAAGCAGCAATACCCCACCCCTGCCAGGTCTGTGCTCTCTTTCAGGGCCATGCTCAGCCTCTTTGTAGGGACTGCCCTGAGGGGACTTTCTGCAGTGAGCCAGGCCTGGCTGCCCCCCAGGATTGTCCCAAAGGCCATTTCTGCCTGGCTGGCAGCTCCTTGCCTCTCCCGTGCCCGGCGGTAAGAGTCAAATACAGATTTGTTCTCCAAAGCAGCGACTTCCAGGGGGCTCCCCATGCCCTGGCAGTGGCTGTCTCTGTGCAGGGAAGTTACTCAGACGTGGAGAGGGCAGGTTCCTGCAAGCCCTGCCCTGCAGGGATGTTCTGCAGCAGGGCTGGGCTGCCTGAGCCAGAGGGGCACTGCCAGCCTGGGCATTACTGCAGCCAAGGCTCCAGCACCTCCTCACCCGTGAGTGATCAACACCTGACATTGCTCAGGACCTTCCAGCTCTACCAAAACCTAAACCATAATCACCTGAATTTCCACTCCCTGCAGGTGGGGCTCCCATTTGGAGATCTCTGCCCAGGAGGGCATTACTGCCCAGCTGGCACAGGGCACCCCAGGGCGATGCCGTGTCCCGCTGGCACCTGGAATGGCCAGAGAGGAGCCCAGGATGTCACCTGGTGCCTGCCCTGTGCCCCTGGGTTTTTCTGCAATGTGTCTGGCCAGGATGCTCCCATGGGACTTTGTGCACAAGGTGAGGCAAAGACAGAACTCCTGCAGCTTGTTAGAAATGGGTTTTGCCTTGTGGGAAGAACTCCAATGTTTTCTGTTTGAAGGCTATTACTGCACGGGGAGGGCCAAGACTGCAAAGCCAGAGGATGGCATCACTGGAGGTCTCTGTCCTCGAGGACATTTCTGCCCTGCAGGCTCTGCAGCACCTTCCCCCTGCCCCAGTGGGGAATACAGCAATGCCACAGGTCAGGAACTAAACTGCAGAAATGCAGCAGGTCAGGAGCTGCAGAAATGCAGCAGGTCAGGAACTTTAGCAATGGAATAGGTCAGGAACTTTAGCAATGGAACAGGTCAGGAACTGCAGAAATGCAGCAAGTCAGGAGCTGCAGCTTTGCCACAGGTCAGGAGCTACAGAAATTCAACAGGTCAGGAGCTGCAGCTTTGCAACTCCAATGTGACTCAGGGGAGATGGAAACACTGCTCTGGCTTTTGTCTGTGTCCAAGAAGGTCCTGAAAGCTGCTGGCCACAGGGAATATTCAATATTTCAGGGAGTGGGGTACAGAAGGGGGTCGAGCAGGGATGTTTTGTTATTTTTTCCCCATGGTGTCACATGAGGAATGTATTTCCCCTGCAGCAGCTCCTGTGTTTTTAGGTCTGTGCAGTGACACTCAGGGCTGGCAGCAGTTTCCAGCTTTCCCTCTGTTCTGCCTGCCACCTAATGGGGACACGGGGAGGTGACTCGGGCTGGTGGCATTTGCTGAACCAAATGGGAGAAATCCACATTTGAGGCCAGGTACTGCGGGAGAGCTTAAAAAACAGCTTTATTTCCATTTCTGCTTCTTTAAGTGCACAACCAGGCAGAGGGAAGTTGTGCACGTGGTCATTCCATTCCATTCCATTCCATTCCATTCCATTCCATTCCATTCCATTCCATTCCATTCCATTCCATTCCATTCC
>JAOTQZ010001818.1:0-12445 GCA_026546895.1 Pogonocichla stellata | reverse complement strand
GTGTTTAAAAAAAGACTGGATGTGGCACTTGGTGCCATGGTCTAGTTGAGGTGTTAGGGCATGGGTTGGACTCGATGATCTTGAAGGTCTCTTCCAACCCAGTGATTGTGTGAATTCCATAAACTTTCTATTGATGCAATCAGGGAAAGAGGACAGCAACAATGTTTGTATTAGGAACTGGTGCAAGGCATTAATCATCAACATATTTACTACAAGCACAATGGAATCCAGATCTTAGCTGGCAGCACGCAAAGCTGTACCTTTACAAAAGTCTTTAGAATTGTAATTTGCCATTTCTTCCCCTAAGTACCATCAGAAAGTGCCATTATTTGGGAAAATGAAAGGGAAGAAAGAAATAACACATCCCTTCCTCCTTACAGCACTTCACAGGGAGGAGCTGGTGGTGGATCTTCAGGAGGAGGAGGAGGTCATGGAGGAAGTAGTGGAGGAGGAAGCTGTTGGTCCCCAAGAAGCAGTGGAGGAAAAACTGGAGGATCATATGGAAGATCTTCCTCTTCTGAAAGTGGAGGAGGAGGGAGTGGAGGAAGAACAGGAGGTGGAACCTGTGGTAAAACTTCATCTGGAGGAGGTGGCAGTGGTGGAGGAGGGGGTAAATCCTGCCTCTCCCGCTCTTCATCTTCCCAGTCCCAGCCTGGTGACTCTTGTGAAAGCCCAGGTAAAAATGCAATTTAAAAATACATCCTGCAATTCACAACTCTCTCTGAATAGCAGGAAAGCATATAACAAATTCCTTCCTGGCAATATTTTTGCTATTTTTTTTCCAATTTTGTTTTAAGGCCACTCTGACATTTGTTCTTAGACAGTGACAAATCAACATGAGCAGCACAAAGGATGGCACGAAGAGTTGTGTCAGAGGATGGGTGAAAAGAGGAAATGGAGGGGGAAAAGAGAAAATAGTGCCAAATCCAAAGTATGCAGGGAACCAGGAAAGTCAGAAGTTAGAAATGTCACTGGCATTAAGCAGGGGTTGGTTAAAGCAAGGTGGAACAGTTGGAACACTAGAGACATTTGAAGTATTAGGGGCATTGGCTGTAAAATACTGAAGCAGCAAAAGATGGAGAGTGACCAAAGGGTCCGATCCATAACTGATTTCCTGGCTCTAGTTCCAGGAAGTGCTGAAAACATGAAGCTCTGCCTGGAAGGAAACAAAACATTGGAGAGAGGAGCAACCATGGAGGAGGTGTCTGAAGCCATAAAACAGATGAGACGGGGTAAGGGTGCAGGTCCTGGCAGCACCTGGCAGACAAAAGCCTGCAAATGATGAAAATGAGCAGGAAGATGTAATTTTTAAAAAGATTCAATTCCACTTTCGATTTTTAATGAAAAGATGGAAAACTGTCCTGCTCCCTACTCCTCCTTTACTCCTTATAATGACCAGGTTCAGTCAGGCTCTGTCCCAAACACAGTTCCCACTGCAGACTGACAGTCAGTCATGACATGAGAGTTGGCTCTCGCCCAAAAGGCCTGAAGCCATCAGTGCAAACAGCAGAAACACTGCACAGACACTCCTGATGCTGAAAACAAGGCAGTGAATTCAGGATTTTGTGTCATGAGGAAGATTATTTAGTAAAATTTGGTGTAGATGAGCTCTAGTTTTTAAAAAAATCCTACATGAGCTTTGCAAACTCCTCCGCAAAATTTTATTCCTCTGATCAAACATCCTCTGCCCTGCAACACTTCAACATACATTAATGTTTAGTAGGCAAGATTAAAGCATATTATGTGCCATCTCTCTTTAATTTATAAAAATCTACTGTAAATATCTAACAAATATCTAACAATATCTAAATATCTAACAAATGCAGATTTTAAGTTCACCTGTATTTGTTTTGTGTGCTGCAGCCACTCTAAATTTGAAGTGATTTGATGGCTGAGAACAGAAGCAGATCCATGTAGTCAATTGCTAAATCTGCAGACACACTGTATAAACTCAGGTCTGACACTGTCTGACAACCCTGAGAACTGCACAGGTGATACTTAGGAAGTAGCACAAGGTTAAAAATGCTGAATACTTTGAAGAAATTCTTGTTTTCCTCCATCTTTCAACAGGGAGTTTTAGAAAGGCTGAGGAGTGATCAGCAAGACCAGCATCTTCCACTGCACCTCCCAGTGAGGTGAGGCCTTTGGACCAAGCAAGACTCCACTGAGCACAGCTGAACATCCCCTGCCACGAGCAGGAGCAAACACTCATCCAACTGACTCAACTCCAGGGGCTCCTCAGAGCTCTCTGGATGTCCTCTCTGCTTCTTCCATCTGGGTTTCTGTTCCAAATCACTGCTACCTGAGTTAATCTCTACTGTGATTGGTGTTCCTGTGGAATAAATGCTAATAAATCTTTGCTTCTCTCTGATACAACCAGAAAGTTGTGTCTGGTCCAAGTTCCTTTGGCAGAGTTTTTTTATGAATCAGTTACAAATATCAAGCCCTACCTCTGGATACACAATGATTTGTCAAATTACCCATAAGACCCAAAGTTTTCAGTGACATATTCACCACTTAAGCCTCACTGGGCAAAACTTTGCAGTCTGCACTGCCAGGAACAATGTTCTACTGGTCCCTGCAGTGGGAAAACTCAGTCAAAACCCTTCTGCTATTGGCTTCCATCAGGGACAAGAGAGTGGGTTTAAGGAACTGACTATTTCCTGTAAAACCCCTTTAAAATATGGGCTCTGTTGGGAATTTCACTTGAAAATAACCCAGAGGGTTTCTCACACAACACCTGTTCACAGATACATCCTTCCTCCTGTGCACTTCTCCCCTCACCTGCTTAAGCCCAAACAGAAGGATCACTCCATGAGTCTTTCTCTCAGTTTTACAACCATGAGGTTTGTTTTTTCCCTCTGAGGAAGGCATCAGCCATGGGAGAATGTTGGGAAACACAGACTGAGTGGGAGACCGTGGGAACAGGAATCCTAAACGCCTGAGTTCCAGCAGATCTGTGCCAGTGATTCACAGTGTTGCCTTGTGCCGGGCTCTCAGCCATGAATTAGTACTGGAAAACAACAAAAAAAAATCAGATTTCTTTTTCCTGACCAGTGTCTCTCTGGGGGCTGGAGGAGCCAGCTCACCTGCATGAAGGACTCCTGCACACACAGGTGCTGACAGACCTGGCCTGACACCACAGCAATGGCAGGGATTGTCTGCCAGGATACCCCCAACTCCCACCTGCTGCAAAATCACCTTCTTCATTTTTAACCCCTTGCAGCATCACATCACACTTGTCTCTGTTTTGCTCCTTGTCCCCTGAGCCTACTTTCTCCAATTGCTCTGCTCCTTTTCCACCTCTGGCAGGTGGTGACAGCTGTTTCTCAGACCTGTCTGTTCAGGGTATTCAACCAGAAGCCCAAATTAAGGAATACTCCCGATCCAGGAGCCCTGCTTTTCATACCTACCCTAGGAGCCAGCCAAGTTAACCTTAATAATGTTCCTGCTCAGTACCTGCTTCCTGTCCCAGGGTGATTTACAGCCATCAGCTGGCCTCTGGCCTCACAGGGACACCCAGGAGGCTGCTGGGGTGGCTGGATATGATTTACTCAGAGGAGCAGCCTGTCCAGGCTGGAGTTCACTGCTCTCTGTCACTGTGGTACCACTGACACCTCTTGCTCCTGTCTTTCTTTCCAAAAATGTAACTTACTTTTAGTATTTTATAGCCAGTTATCGAATTCTCAGGCATCTCTGCACTTAACCTTGCAGAAGAGATTCTCCTGAATTGATCCCTGGGGAAGCAAAGCAGAAACTGAATTTGGAGCGTGGGAAGGGCAGTGAGGCAGTTCAGGGGCTGAGAACCCAGGGCTGAGCACAGACATGCACAAGGGTGCAGCGTGTTGCAATACTCAGTGCAGTTCTGCTGCTGATTTAAATGCTTATTTTGATATGTTATAATAAGTAAAGAATTTCTGAGCCATAAGGATAAATAATATACTACTACTACCACCACCACCACCACTACTACTACTACTACTACTACTTTTGCTACTCAGCATTGATTGTGCAGTCTTTTCGTTATCTAAAATCTGTGGCTTTCTTAACAAGATGTTTTTATAATGGTTATACATTTCATGAGTCTGCATCTACAATCAGCTTCATAATACGGTTTATTGCATGCTACAGTATGTGACTAAATACAAACCACCAATAAACTCATGAAACCCCCTACTCAATCATGGCATCAGCACTCATCACAGACAAAAAGCAGACTAAAATGAGATGGTTTCTTACCAGACCCCAGAAGAAAAAGCCAGTTTTAAGGATTCTTTCCTTTTTACATTTTGCATTACCAAATCTGTACCTGGCTTATCACTGGCACTTGCTTACTGAGAAAACAGGCTTATATGGAGGAACAGAGCTGGAAAACTCAAAGCATTGCAAAGCAGGAGTAAAAAATACAAACATTGTAGTAGTGTCAGGTGTCAAAGTTTAAGCAGGCTCAAAGTGGGACAACAATACTGAGGAGTGAGGAGAACTCTGCACTTTTTATTTGCATGCATCTCATTAGTCATTAATCAGCATAATAACCTTTAATTTTATGAGCACAAAGTGTTGCAATTCGGATACTTATCTGGTGTTCCTATTAGCACTCTGAGGAGATAATTGTGGTACGTGTTGGAACAAGACCTTCAGAGCAACCTTAGGCAAAAAGCAACGTGCACCCACTCCTGCGTGTTTGGCTTCAGAGCTGCCAAGCAATCCATGGCTCCATTTGAAGGCACAGATGTAATTTCCAAATTGCCTGTGCGTATATTGTGCTGATGCCTCCTTTATTGAGCATTCATTGCCAGCCCTGCTAACTGCCAAATGCTACCCAGGCCATCCTCATGGGCTGCAGGATGAGTACAGCAAGTACATCATGTCACCGAGCTGTGGGGGAAGGCAGAGCCCACCTGGGCTGTCCCTGAGTGTGTAAATCCTCTGCAGAGCTCAGACAGCAGGACCTTCCTGCCCGGGCTATGCTGCAAGGAGAGCAGATGCCATGGATGGTCTCCTTCCCCACCCCACAGGAGCTGCAGCAGCAGAACCAGGCCATGATCCCACTGTCCATGTCCTGGACACTGCACTGACCAGCTGTGGGTGCCCACAGCTCCAGGGGGCTCTGAGGCTGCACAGCCCAAAAGGACTGAGGTATGTGAACCTCAGAGACAGGCAGGAACCTTGGCAGGAGTTCTGTTTTGGTACCAACAAAATGAATTATTCCAATCTAACTGCCTTCACCCTCTAAGAGACTGGGGAAATGACAGTGGGACCACTCTGATTGTGGCTCAGAAACTGCTAGAAATGCTGACAGGAGGGAATTAGCAGCCTGCAAAGTGTCCCCAGCTGTGGGACACACACACCCTGACCCCCAGCTCTCACAGCTACGTGGCAAAGCCCACATGTGCATTTTTGGGATCTGAGAAACAGCTGTTCTTCCCATCAGCCTCCTTGCATGGAAGGTCCATGTTATACTGCACAAAAGAATGCTGGAGGTTTTAAACAGGCAAGCCCACTGCTTCCTTGTTTGCTTTGCTGGTTTTAATCTACATTTCTTCAGAAATAACAGTGATTTCACTAGAACATTCTGAGCTGAAGCAGGAATGGGCAGTGAGTACCATATCTGGGGTGAAAACAGACCCTCTCTTCTTATAAAATTTCTGATAAGAGTGATGGGAAGAAGTCATTAAATAGATGAAAAGAAACAAGTAGTTGCCTGCGGCAGCAGAATGACCTTGAGTTAAGGGGAAATGTTTCAATTTTTCAGCACACAGGCACAAAAGAGAGAACACATTTTCTCCAGGTCTCTTTGGAATGCAGCAGCTCCAGCCTGCTGGAAAAGTCTCCCAGGTCTGCAGCATGGGCTGCTCACAGGGTTTGTCATCACTCTGGTGACTGGGAGTCACTTCTTTGATACTGATCACGGAGGCCTGATTAAAGGAGCACAATAACAGAGTGAGGGTGAAGGGACGTCGGGGGCTGAGCTGGGGCAGGAGTGCAGGTGGAACATTCCAGCACTCTGCAGACCAGGCACTGCTGGGGGCTGCAGGAATAAAGCTCCTTACCCTGCTCCCATTGGGAAACTGCCGTGTTGGATAAGGTTTGGAGGCTACATCAACACAGAAACATTAATCATTCAATTGTGCATCACATATGGGGAAGAGATGAGAGATGGTTCTAAACCTGCTGGTTCCTTTTTAGGATTCCATAAATTTACACCATCCATATATTAGTGAAAAGCACCAGAGAACAAAAATCTTTAATCTCTTTTAACGAGTTCAGAAATTAAAAATTCATTCTCTTCCACAGAACAGAGGTCTGGTTTAAAAGTATTTGCACAGTCAAATATTTAAAAATAATAATTAAAAAAATTAAAAATCAACCAGGAGGGAATTCAGTGTGTGCAAATGTACAGGAAGATGAAGTATTCATAGTTCACCTGTATTTTTCAGGCACTTTAGTGTCCTCCAAAGAGACACACAGTGACTGTGGCAGAAATCAAACACAAGGGCAGTTCTCAGCTGAGGAATACACAGGAATATGGCCCAGCCTCGTGGCCAGCAGGATTCCTATAAAAACAAGGTGTTCTACACCAAGGTGGAACTACTAACAAAAACAAAATAGCAGCAATGCTAAAGACAAAACAGGAACATCCTGCAAACATGTGACTTGGAAGTTACCTTAGACCTATAGGCAAAACCTGTGATTTATGATCCTCCTTTATATACAAAGAGGGATAACAATACAAAGCTAAAATGAAATGTCAAGGTGAGTGAAAGTTCTCCATCCTTAGTGGCTTGAATCTTTCTTTCCTATCATTGATGTTAATTTTTAAAGTATTTTCCAAACCTGCAATAAGACTTGCCCTTATCAGAAGAACTCTCCCGTATGGACAAATCTCTGCTGTGAATAGTTACATATGGAAAAAGACACTGGTTTAAAAAAATGGAAATACTGTGGGTTCTCAGAAGATAAATAAACATATTAGGACATTATTTTGGCAATTTTTTTGCTCTTTCTTTAATCATTCCAGGGACTTCTGCATTTACTACCACTAACAAACCCACAGATCTTCTATCTTGGCTATGAAAGGCACGTCTAAGGAATATCCCTGGAATCACTGATGGGAATTTGAACATGATAATCAATTTTACTCACCACTGCAGAGTTTGTGACAAAGGGTCCCACTGACCAAAGCAGCATTACCCAGACCCAGAGGCAAAACAGCATGAAAAATGAAAAAACATTTTGCCTATAGCGAACTCCATCTTTCTGCACCAATAACAGACTGTGCTAAAGCCCAGAAACTGTTTATGCTGCTGAGGTGTCACTACCAGCCTCCAGCTGAGAATCAGGAGAAATTATTCCATCACCAAACTGCTCAGAATCTTTCATCATCTTTCAGCCATTGAGAGATCAAATAGCAAGATAAAATCAGGAGGTTTTGAAAGCAATTGCATAAGCAGCAATAGAGCAATGCTGGCACAGACGTGGCACAAAGGCCAGGACAAAGGATGCGGTCAGGAAATGTTAAATAATCTTGGATTTCCAATCAACATCCCACCAAGGCAGCCTTTGGAAAGCAAGGACTCTGCTGCATTGTCATCTCCAAGAGGTCTTGGCTGGCAGAAGGACAGCAGAGCACAAATGGCAGCTCCTCTGCTCCTGCACCTGAGCTTAGGGGAGGTTGCTACATTTCATAAGTACCTACAGCCATTAAAGGCTCCATAACCCCACAGAGAGGAGGGCAGGCGATGAAGACATTTCAGACAGAACAGAACTGTCACTGGGAAACTGTGATGTTCTCCAGGGCAAACTGGAACAGGCTGGGTGCATCTATAGCAAGACACAAATGCTGGTGGTGTGCTGGTATTTGCACATCTGCCTTCAGACACTCAGCTCTGGCATCCAACCCACCTAGTGAGGATGGAAACTCCTCTATCCAGGGTCAGCTTCTGGGGATCAGGGCAATTCTGAAACGTGGGCACACTTCTTTTGTGGTCTCAACAGTCTGATTTCTACTCACTTTTGTGAAAAGTCTTTCCGCTTTTCTCTAAGGATGCTATTTTCATCTCAAGGATCTTTGCTTTAAGAACAGTAGATATAATTACTTTATCACCTACAATATATGACACACTAACAATAGAGAGAATGAGCTGCTTTATATTAAATGATAAAAAGTCTTCCCACACACTAGTTTTTAAATCATTGTCTGCAATAAAACAACTTCTAATTGGGATACAATTGACTTTATAATACAATTAATGCACCCTTATCTTCTTTCCATTTTAGATCAACAGTGCTTTGGTGAAAAAAGTCCAATATTATTTTTATGTTTGAATTTTAGGACTTGGCTGGCTATGTGCTGCCCTAGTGCTTTCTTCACAAAGGAAGGATTTTGACTTTTAAACAATAATCCCTCTGCATTGCGTGAAATAGCCTGTTCATATTAAATAAGTTGTTCTCTAAGTGCTGGCAGGGATACATGAGTTGGACAATCTTTACAGACAAGTCACACAATCCTATTAATAAAACTCTTGCAGTAGCATGTATGGTGAGAAATGGAACATAAGCTGTGTAGAAAATCTGAAATACACAAAGTTGGAAAGAACAAAAGGGAACAAACAATAGCCTTTAGCAATAGCAGCTACAAAACCTTTGCAGAAGAAGTACCCATTCCAGAAATCACTAAATGAAAAGAAAGCTGCCCAAAAGAAGTGAGATATTCAACCTTAACCAAGCCTCAGAAGCCCAGATGCGGGCTGGATTGCCTGAGATAGCTGCACAAAAATACTGTTCAGCAAATTATTCTTGGCACAAACAAGAAGTTTGGTAAATGCCCTGGGAGAAGGAAACACCCTGATGGTGACACCCAGTGTCAAATGTATAAATAGAGAGAGCTGGGGATGAAAATTTGCAGTCCTGAAGCTTATCAGGCTGTGCAGCTAAATTTGGGGTTGTGGTTTGACTCTTGCCTGCTGTCACCATGAGCTGTGGCACCAAATCTTCGACCAGCACCATCAGAATTAGCAGTGGAGGGGGAGGAGGAGGTGGAAGATGCAGTGGAGGTGGTGGAGGTGGTGGAGGGGGTAGGTCTGGTGGATACTCCTCAATGTCCTCAAGAAGATACACCTCTTCTGGAGGCAGCGGGGGCTTTTCTGGGAGAAGCTTTGGCGGAGGAGCCTCCAGGAGCAGCTACGGGGGAGGCTTCAGCAGCGGCAGCTGCGGCAGGATCAGCCGCAGCAGCTACGGGGGCAGGATGAGCGGCGGCAGCTACGGAGGGGGAATGAGCTGCGGCAGTATGGGCGGAGGACTCGCATCAGGAGGGGGGGGCTTTGGGGGAATGGGAGGTGGTTATGGAGGTGGTGGATACGGTGGAGGTGGATTCAGTGGCTTTGGGGGTAGTGGTGGCTTTGGTGGCGGTGGCAGCTATGGTGGAGGCAGTTTTGGTGGCATGGGCTTTGGGGAGGATTCTGGCTTGCTCTCCACGAACGAGAAGCTGACCATGCAGAACCTCAATGATCGCCTGGCGTCGTACATGGACAAAGTGCGACGCTTGGAGGAAGAAAATTCCCAACTTGAGCAGCTGATCAGGGAGTGGTACAAAAATCAAGCTCCCTCTCAGAGCAAGGATTACAGCCAATATTACAGGACAATTGAAGAGCTGCAAAACCAGGTATGATGTACTTTGACTAACTTGGAACAGGTCCTTACTGGAATGGCACTTTCCTCATGCAGTACAAGGCTCCCACTTGGGGTGATATTCCCCTTCCTGTGCTTCAGTCAGGAAGCAGAGTGGTGCGGGGACCAGCTCCTGTCCACGTGTTCTGCCACACGTGCATTTGGGGCAGGAAGCACTGCTGGGTGCAGTGGCAGATCAGCACCAGTGCCCCATCCCTGTGCCACGGCCTGTGCCATGCTCCCTTCAATGCTGGGCTGCTGCTTGTTCTTTACTCTTGAACAGCAGATTTAATCCTTGCTTGTGTCGTGCTGTTGTTGCCATATTAATTGGATGGTTTTGTGCATATACAAGATGAGCCAGCATGGGCAGCTAGTCTCATTCCAGCCATTTAACAGTCAGGTATCTCTTGTGATGTTATACAGTCATGTTTGTCCTTGTGTGAACTTGGCTCTTCTCAAAAGTAATGGAAATTCTGCTTTCCCATTGTTTTTTGTTAGTTGGGTTGGAGTTGTTGTTTGTTAGTTTTTTCTTTTTTTAATAAGGAGTTATTCTTTCCAATAAGGTATTTTTAATGGATACTTGTCAACCAAAATTAACAGTAAAGGCACTTTCTTTTATCTGGAAGCAATAAACTCATCTCTCTCAATAGCTCCTGCAGCTCTAATCAGGCTTGAAGGCTTGACATTGCCATAATCCCCTTCTGCAAGGTGTTTGTGCATAGGTGTTTCTTGTCTCTGTCATCAGACTGAAAACACAACTGGCTAAAAAACACCTGCCCCCTCCCTTTCAGATTGTTGGTGCAAATGTGGATCTTAACAGGATGCTTCTTGACATGGACAACACCAGAATGACTGTGGATGACTTCAGACTGAAGTGAGTCACTCCCTTCCTTGCTCCATCCACTTTACCTCCCTTTATCCCCACAAGTTTCCACGGCCAATTAATCTTTGTAGAAGCTGGAAACTTTTGGCTACAATCACAGAATAGAGAATTGTTGGGAAAAGCATTGTGAGAAGGATTGCTTTGGGTTTTCATTATTATTTTTCTCCAGACAGGTTCTTGAAGAGACACATTTAAGGGACTCCATTCTAAGTTTCTCCATCCTAACATGTAGATTTATAAGCATAATCCTCATGGTATTAATCTCATAGAGAGAAACTGTACTAAAATCAAACACAGCTATTGGAGACAGAAAGAGAATGGGGTCCATTCTTCTAAGATTTGAGCAGAGATGTAAGATGGGAACTGTCCATAGCTGAGATACCAAACAAAGAGCTCTGGCAGCACTTTTACTCTCTTTCCTGTCTGTCATTCAGGTATGAGACTGAATACACTCTCCACCAGAGTGTGGCAAGTGATATCAATGGATTACGTCCACTTTTGGATCAACTGACTCTGTCCAGATCTGACTTGGAGACACAGTTTGAGTCTCTGAAAGAGGAACTGATCTTCCTCAAGAAGAACCACGAAGAGGTAAGTTTCTTCACACTTTAGTAATTAAATTCAGTAATTAATTGATTTTCCACCAGCTGTAACCAGGTTTTGGCCATTGGTTTTGATCATCCAGCTTGACACAAGCCAGCTTTGATGTTGAGGAATGTGTAGAGGGCACAGCTGCCCACAGCTGCTGTCATGAGAAACCAAGGTCAACACGTGAGACCAGGGGGATGAACAGCTTTCAGTACAAACTACATTTTGCTTGCTGAACTCATGGAAAGAAAATTGGATAGACTATATGGAGGAGTCAAAAGAAAGCATTTTTACTCTCTTCAATATTTCCCACTGAGAAGACCTATGTCCTTTTCCTTCCCTCTATTTGAACTGATGCAATTCCTCCTTACCTTCACCCATTGAGAACCTCATGGGGTTTGTGTGACTTTTTTTTCAGGAAATGAGAGGACTGCAAGGCCAGTCTGGTGGAGATGTCAATGTGGAGGTCAATGCTACTCCTGGAATTAACTTAATGGAAAAACTGAATGAAATGCGCAGCGAGTACGAGAGGCTCATAGAGAACAACCGGAGGGAGGTGGAAAGCTGGTATGAAACCAAGGTAAAGCACAGGCAGGCTTTGGTACTGAAATCTTTCACAAAGTACTGGATCTATTCACAGCCAGTGAAAGGCAACTTATCACGTGTTATTTAAGGGACAATAACTTTAAATTACTTTAGGCAGTTTCCTATAACAACTGGAATATCAGTTATGTGGTAAAACAGGTAGAGCCTCTGTGTTCCAGCAGCCAGTAAATTATCAGGGTGTTGGCAGAGTGGCTCGTGGGAAATAAACAGTCTGCATGGCATCTTTATTCTTATTAATTGATTTCCTGATGCTTTTACGATAACCCCACAATGTTTTCTAAACATCAAAAATGCCTCAAATTTGGATGTTAATTTTTCAGATGGAAGAAGTTAATCAACAAGTCCACTCAAGTGGCCAGGAGATACAATCAAGCAACCAGCAGATCTCTGAGCTGAGGCGTGAATATCAGAGTCTGGAAATTGAGCTGCAGTCACAGATCAGCATGGTAAGGAAAGGCATTTTATTCACCTATGACACAGTCTGTATGTGAGAAGAAGAGCTACAGGCAGCAAGTAATCCATCCAAGGGGAATGAGGCATTGGATGATTTATCTTCAATGATACACGTTTTTTTCTGAGAATTTGTGAAGGTGTTTTCCCACAAAAAATAAGTTAAAGTCAGCACATCCCCACCAACGGTGCATTTTGCTTTCCCTTTGCAGATCGACTCTCTGCAGTCCAACCTGGAGGACACGGAGC
>JAOTQZ010001817.1:0-12470 GCA_026546895.1 Pogonocichla stellata | reverse complement strand
GAAATACCCACCATTTCTGGGAATTATCTACAATTCCCTAGGAATTTTCCACAATGCCTGGGAATTACCCACAATTTCCTGGGAATTACCCACCTATCCCTGGGATTTACCCAAAATTTTAGCGGAATTACCCAGAATTCCTGGAGAAATACGTACCATTCTGTAGAATTACCCAGAATTCCCTGGGAATTACTCACAATTCCTAGGAATTACCCACAATTCCTTTCGACTTGCCCAAAATTCCTGAGAACTACATGCCATTCCTGGGAACTATCCACAATTCCCAGGGAATTGCAAACAATTCCTTTCGACTTGCCCAAAATTCCTGAGAATTACATGCCATTCCTGGGAACTATCCACAATTCCCAGGGAATTACAAACAATTCCTTGGAATTCCCCACACTACCCAGGGAATTACACACAATTCCCTGGGAATTACCCACAATTCCTGAGAATTACCTACAATTACTTGGGACTTAACCACAACTACTGAGAGTTACCCTCAATTCTCAGGGAATTACCCACAATTCCCTAAGAATTGCCCTGCACATTGGGGGAATTACCCACAATTCTTGGGAATTACCCACAATTCCCGGGGAATTACGCACCACTCCCAGGGAATTACCCAAAATTCCTCGGAATTACTCACAATTCCCTGGGATTTACCCACAATTCCCGGGAATTACGCAGCATTCCTTGTGAATTGCCCACAATATCCTGGGCAGTACCCACAATTCTTTGGAATTACCCACAAATCTCTCTGAATTACCCACAACTCCCTGGAAATTACACACAATTCCCTAGGAATTACCCACAATTCCCATAGAATTCCCCACATTTCCTGGGAATTACCCCCAATTCCCTTGGAATTGCCCAAAATTTTCTGGGAATTACCCAGAATTCCAAAGGTATTACCTGCAGATCTTAAGATTTACCCACAATTCCCAAGAAACTAAGCACAATTCTCGAAAATTAAACACAATTCCTGGGAATTACCCACAATTCCTAGGAATTACAAACAATTTCTGAGCATTACCCACAATTCCCTGCGAATTACCCAAAATTCTTTGGGAATTACACACAATTCCTTGGAATTACTCAGAATTCCCTCTAGAATTTCCCACACTTTCTGAGAATTAGCCACAATTCCTGGGAATTACCCAAAATTACCTCGGGATTGTCCACAATTATCTGGGAATTACCCACAATTCTTTGGGAATTACCCAGAATTTCCGGGAAGTACCCACAATTGCTTGGAATTACCCGCAGCTCCCGGGAAATTACCCACAATTCCCTGGGAATTGCCCAAAATTACTGATAATTACGCACAATTACTTGGGACTTAGCCACAATTCCTGAGAGTTACCCTCAGTTTACGGGGATTTACCCACAATTCCTCAGAGTTACCCACAATTCCCGGGAAATTACCTACAGTTCCCTTAGAATTCCCCACAGATCCTGCAATTACCAACAATTCCCTTAGAATTCCTTACAGTTCCTGGAAATTTCCAACTATTCCCTGGGAATTACCCACAATTCCTGGGATTTACCCACAATTCCCTGTAAACTGCTTACAGTTCCCTGGGAAATACCCCCAATTTCTAGGTATTACCCACAATTCTCTGGGTATTGCCCACAATTCCTGGGATTACCCACAATTTTTGGGGAATTACCCACTATTCCCTGGAATGACCCACAATTCCTTGGAATTACCCACAGCTCTCTGAAAATTACCCACAATTATCTGAGAATTACACACAATTCCAGGGAATTACCCCCAATTGCCGTAGAATTCCCAACAGCCACAATTCCCTAGGAAATAAGAACAATTCCCAGGAATTATCCACAATTCCTCGGAATTACCCACAATTCTCTGGGATTTTGCCAGAATTCCCTGGGAATTACGCACAATTGCCTTAGAATTCCCCAGAGTTCCTGGGAATTACCCACAGTTCCATGTGAATTTCCCAGCATTCCTGGGAATTACCCCCAATTCCCTGGGAATTATCTATAATTGCTGGGAATTGCCCACAATTCCTTGGGAATTACCAACAATTCCTGGGAATTACCCACAATTCCCTGGGAATTACCCATAATTTCCAGGGAATTACTTGCAATTCATCACAATTACCCATGATTCAACGGGAATTTTCCACAATTCCTGGGAATTACCCACAATTCCCCGGGAATTGCCCACAATTTCTGGGATTTACCTAGATTTCCCTGGGAATTAGCCGCAGTTCCCTGAGAATTTCCCCGCATTCCTGGGAATTACCCTCATTTCCCTGGGAATAACCTACAATTCCTGGGAATTGCCAACAATCCTCTCGGAATTACCCAGAATTCCCTTGGTATTACCCACAGATCTTAAGAACTACCCACAATTCTCTGGGAACTACTCACAATTCTCGAAAATTAAATAGAATTCCTGGGAAATACCCACAATTCCTGGGAATTACCCTCAATTCCCTGGGAATTACCCACAATTCCATGGAATTACTCACAATTCCCTTAGAATTACCCAAAATTCCAGGGAATTACCCACAATTCCTTGGGAATTACCCACAATTCCTGTGAAATACCCACAATTCCCTGGGAATTACCCACAATTCTCTTGAAATTACCCAAAATTCCTGGGAATTACCCTCAATATCTTGGGAATTGCACACAATTCCTTGGAATTATCCACAATTCTTTGTAAATTACCCACATCTCCAGGGAAATTACACTCAAATCCTGGGAATTACCCAAAATTCTTTAAGAATTCCCCACAGTTCCTGGGAATTAGCCACAATTCCCTGGGAATTTCCCACAATTCCCGGGAATTACTCCCAATTCCCTGGGAAGTACCCACAATTTCTAGGAATTACCCTCAATTCTGGGGGAGTTACCCTCAATGTCTAAGAATTACCCGCAATTCCCTGGGGATTATCCACAAATCCTTAGAATTACCCTCAATTCCCTGCCAATTACCACAATTCCCATGGTATTAACCACAATTCATGGGAATTTCCCACAATTCTATTAGAATTCCCCAGAGTTCCTGGGAATTAGCCATAATTCCCTGGGAATTGCCCAAAATTCCTAGGAACTTCCCACAATTCCTTGGGAATTACCCACAATTCCTGAGAGTTATTCTCAATACCCGGGGAATTACCCACAATAGCCTTAGATTTATCCACAATTCTCAGGGCATTACTCACAATTCACGGAAATTACCCACAATTCCGGGGAATTACCCACCATTCCTGGGGAATTACCCTCAATTTCCCGGAAATTAACACAATTCCCTGGGAATTACCCACAATTCCCGGGAATTATCCACAATTTCTGGAGAACTACCCACAATACCCTGGGAATTACCCACAATTTCTTGGAATTACCAGCAATTCCACGCGAATTTCCCACAATTCCCTGGGAATTACCCACTAATCCTTGGGAAATAGCAACAATTTCTGGGAATTACCCACAATTCCCTAAGAATTACCCACATCTCCTGCGAATTACCCACAATTTCCTAGGAATTACTCACAATTACTGGGAATTACCCAAAATTCTCGGGAATTACCCAAAATTCCCTGGGAACTACCCACAAATCCTGGGAAATACCCAACATTTCTGGGAATTATCCATATTTCCCTAGGAATTTCCCAACATTCCTGGGAATTTCTCACAATACCCTGGAAGTTACCCACAATTCCCTAGGAATTACCCAGAATTACCTGAGAATTACGTACCATTTATAGGAATTGCCCACAATTCCCTGGGAATTACCAACAATTCCTGGGAATTACCCTCATTTCCCTTGGAATTACCCAGAATCCCTGGGAATTACGAGCCATTCCTGGGAATTACACACAATTCCTTGGATATTAGCCACAATTCCTAGAATTTACCCAGAATTCCCTGGGAATCACCCACAGTTCCCTGAAAATTTCCCCGCATTCCTGGGAATTACCCACAATTCCCTGGGAATTACCCAATATTCCAGAGTATTACCCATAATTTCCTAGGAATTACCCAAAACTCCCCGGGAGTCACCCAGTATTTCTTGGGAAATAAACACAAATCCTGGGAATTAACCACAATTTCCTAGGAATTACCAACAATTCCCTGGGAATTACCCAAAATTCTCTGAGAATTACTCGCCATTCTAAAAATTACCCACAATTTCCTAGGAATAACGCAGAATTCCTGGGAATTAACCAAATTTTTTTTCCATTCCTGGGAATTACCCACACATCCAAGGCAATTACCCAAAATTCCTGGGAATTATCTGCAATTCCCTGGGAATTACCCACCATTCCTGGGGAATTACCCACAATTCCTGGGAATTACCCAAAATTCCCAGGAATTGCCCACAATTCCCTTATAATTCCTTGCACTTGGTGGGAAATTCCTGCAATTCCATGAGAATTAGCCACAGTTCCTGGGAATTACCCACAATTCCTAAGGAATTACCAACAATTTCTGGGAAATACATACAATTTCCTGGGTATTACCTACTATTCCCAGGGAAAAAACCACAATTCTTAGGAACCACCAACAATTCCCAGGGAATTACCCACAATTCCTCAGAATTACCCACATTTTATGGGGAATTACCCACAATTCCTGAGAGTTACCCACCATTCGTCGGATTTACCCACAATTCCCTGTGAACTACCCACAATTCTTTGGGAATTACCCACAATTCCTGGGAATTACTCACAATTCCTGGCAAATGATGACAATTCCAGGGAATTACCCACAATAACTGATGAATTACCAACAATTCCTGAGAATTACCCCAGATTCCCAGAGAATTAAGCAAAATTCTTTGAGAATTACCTGTAACTCCCTGGGAATTATCCACAATTCCTGGGGGATTAACCACAATTACCTGGGAACGATGCACAATTCCCTGGGAACTACCCACAATTTTCAGGAATTACCCACAATTGCTTGGAATTACCCACAATTCCCGGGGAATTACCCACAAATCCTTGGGAATTATCACAATTCCTGGGAAATACCCACAATTCTCTGGGAATTACCCATTATTCCCTGGGAAATACCCCAAATTTCTTTGGAATTACCAACCATTCCCTGGGAATTACCCACAGTTCCTGGGAATTACCCACAATTTCCTAGGATTTCCCACAATTCATGGTAATTGCATAAAATTCCCTGGGAATTACCCACAATTCCTGGTAAATGCCCACAATTCGTGGGAATTGCCTACAATTCCCTAGGAATTTTCCTCAATTTGCTGGGACGCACCTACAATTCCTTGGGAATTATCCAAAATTCCCTGGGAATTACCCACAATTTTATGGGAATTATCCAGAATTCCCAGAGAACTACCCACCACTCCTCGGAACTACGCACAATTTCCTTTTAGTAGCCCACAATTCCTGGGAATTAACCACAGTTCCCTAGGAATTTTCTTCAATTCCTCGGAATTACCCAAAATTCTCTGGGAATAGCCCACAATTCCAGGGAAACAACTGAAATTTCTGGGAATTACCCACAGCTCCTTAGGAATTTTTCTAAATCCCAAGGGAAATATCCACAATTCCCTGAGAATTACACATTATACCCTGGGAAATACTCACAATTCCTTGGAATTACCCACAATTCCCTGGGAATTACCCACATTTCCTGGGAATTGCCCACAATTCCTGGGGATTTTCCCGCTATTCCTGGGAATTACCCAAACTTTTCTGGGAAACGCGCACAGTTCCTGGGAAATAACCACTATTTCTGGTAATTACCCTCCATTCCCAAGGAATTTTCCTCAAATCCTGGGAATTACCAATGATTCCCTGGGAATTACCCAAAATTCCCTGATAATTGCCAACATTTTTAGGGGAATTTCCCAGAATTCCATGAGAACTACACATCATTTATAGGAATTACCCACTATTTCATGGGAAATACCCACATGTCCTGGGAACTACCCGCAATTGCCTCTGAATCACCCACAATTCCTGAGAACCATCCACAATTCTCTGGGAATTATCCACAAATCCTGGGAGTTACCATCAATTCCTGGAAAATTACCCACAATTGCCTGGGAATTACACACAATTCCCTGAGAATTACCCACAATTCCCTGCGAATCACCCACAATTCTTGGGAATTACCCACAATTCCTGGGAATTAACCCAAATTACCTTAGAATTTCCCACAGTTCCTGGGAATTAGCCACAATTCTCAGGGAATTACCCCAAATTCCTGGGAATAACCCACAAGTACCTTAGAATTCCCCACAGTTGCTGGGAATTTCCCACAATTCCCATAAAATTTCCCACAATTCCTGGGAATTAGCCATAATTCCCTGGCAATTACCCGCAATTCCTGGGAATTACTCACAAGTCCTTGGGAATTTACCCACAATTCCTGAGAGTTACTCTCAATACCCGGGGTATTACCCACAATACCCTGAGATTTACTCACAATTCTTGGGGAATTACCCACAATCTATGGAAATTACCCACAATTCCTGGGAATTACCCACTATTCCCTGGGAAATAATAACAATTCCTGGGAATTACCCACAATTTCCTAGGAATTACCCACAATTCCTGGGAATTACCCAAAATTCCCTGGGAATTACAGACAAGACCTAGGAAATACCCACCATTTCTGAGAATTATCCACATTTCCCTAGGAAATTTTCTCAATTCTTGGGAATTACCCAAAATTCCCCGGGAATTACCCTCAATTCCCAAGGAAATACTCAGAAATCCCTGAGAATTACGCACCATTTATAGGAATTACCCCCAATTCCAGGGGAATTACCCACAATTCCCGAACATTACCCTCATTTCCTTTGGAATTGCCTGCAGTTCCTGGGAATTACAAGCCATTCCTGCTAATTACACAATTCCTAGGGAATTACCCCAAATTCCTGGGGATTACCCAAAATTCTGTGGGAATTACCCACCATTCCTGGGAACTACCTGCAATTCCCTGTGAAATTACCCACAATTCCCTGCAAATTACTCACAGTTCCTCGGAATTACACACAATTCACTGGGAATTTTCCACAGTTCCTGGGATTTTCACACAATTCCTTGGGAATCACCCACAATTTCTGGGAATTTCCCAGAATTCCCTGGGAATTATCCACAGTTCCCTGAGAGTTTCCCAGCATTCCCTGGGAATTACCCACAATTCCCTGGGAATTACCCATAATTCCTGGGTACTACCCACAGTTTCCTAGGTATTACGCAAAATTCCCTGGGAATTACCCACAATTTCTTGGCAAATACCCACAAATCCTTTGAATTATCCACAATTCCCCAGAAATTACCCGCAATTCCCTGCGAACTACCTAAAATTCCTGGGAATTAATCCAAATTTATAAGAAATTACTCACAATTCCTGGGACTTACCCAGAATTCCCTTGGAATCACCCACAGTTCCCTGAGAATTTTACAGCAATCTTGGTAAGTATCCCAAATTCCCTGGGAATTATCCACAATTCCTGGGAAATTCCCACAATTCCCTGGGAATTACCCAGAATTCCCTCGGTAATACCCACAGTTTTTCAGAATTACCCACAATTCCCTGGGAGTTACACACAATTCTCAAGAATTAAACACAATTCCAGAAAATTACCTACAATTCTGGGGAATTACTCACAATTCCCGGGGAATTACCCTCAATTCCGGGAAATTACCCACCATTCCCCGGAAATTACCCACAATTCCTTGGAATTACACAAAATCCCTTTGGAATTACCCACAATTCCTGGGAATTACCCACAATTCTTTTGAAATTACCCACCATTTCTGGGAATTGCCCGCAATTTTCTGGAAATTACCCACGATTCTCTCAAAATTACCCACAATTCCTCGGAATTATCCACAACTCCATTAAAATTCCCCACATTTCTTTGGAATTAGCCACATTTCCCCAGGTATTACCCACAATTTTTTGGAATTTCCCACAATTACTTGAGAACTACCCACAATTCCTGGGAAATGTCCACAATTACCTGGGAATTGCTCACTATTCCTGAGAATTACTCACAATTACTTAAGAATTGCCCATAATACCTGAGAGTTCCCCTCAGTTTCTGGGGAATTACCCACAATTCCTTGAGAATTACCCACAATTCCCGGGCAATTTCCCAAAATTCCTGAGAATTACCCATAATTCCTGGGAATTATCCATAATTCCCTTGAAATTTCCCACAATTCCCTTTAAAAATCCCCACAGTTTATGGGAATTACCCTTACTTCCCTGGGAACTAACCACAATTCCTGGGAATTACCAGCAATTCCTTGGGAATTACCCACATTTCCTGAGAGTTACTCTCAATTCCCCGGGGAATTACCCACAATACCATGAGAATTACCCGCAATTCTGGGCGAATTACCCACAATTCCTCGGATTGACCAACAATTCCTGTGAATTACCCACAATTCCCTGTTCATTACCCACAATTCCTGGAAATTACCCTCAATTCCTTGGGAATTACCAACAGTTTCCCGGGGAATTACCCACAATTTCTTGGAATTAACAACAATACCCTGTGAATCACCCACAATTCCCTGGGATTTATGCACAATTCCTGAGGATTACCCACAATTTTCTTAGAATTCTCCCAGATCCCGGAAATTAGCAACAATTCCTGGGGAAATACTCACAATTCCTGGAAATTACCATCAATTCCTTGGGAATTACCCACAACTTCTGAGAAATACCCACAATTCCCTTTGAATTACTCACTATTCCCTGGGTGATGCCCACAATTCCTAGGAATTACTCACAATTCCTGAAAATTACCCAAAATTCCCTAGGAATTACCCTCAATTCCTGGAAAATACCCTCAATTCTTGGGAATTACCCACAATTCTCGAGGAATTTTCCACAATTTCTGGGATTTACTCCCAATTCCCTGGGATTTACCAAAAATTCCCTGGGATTTACCCAAAATTTTAAGGGAATAACCCAGAATTCCCAGAGAATTACCCATGATTCCTAGGATATACATGCAATTCCCTGAGAATTACCCACAATTCCTGGGAATTGCCAACAATTCCTTTGGAATTACCCACAATTGCTGTGAATTACGCGCCATTCCTGTGAATTACCCACAATACCCAGGGAATTGCCCACAACACCCTGGGACTTACCCACAATGACCTGGGAAATACTCACAATTCTAGGGAATTATCCACAATTCCCGGGAAATTACCTACAATTCCTGGGAATTACCCACAATTTCCTCGGAATTACCCACAATTCCTAAGATTTACCCAATATTCCCTGGGAATTACCCACAATTCCTGGGAAATACACACAATTCCTTAGGAATAACCCACAATTCCTAGGATTTACTCACAATTCCCTGGGAATTACCCACAATTCCTGGGAATTACATACAATTCCCAGGAAATTACCCAAAATTCCTGGAGGATATTCCACAATTACCTGGGAATTACCTTAAATTTGCTGGGAATTACCCACAATTTACTGGGAATTGCTCACAATTCCCAGGAGTTACCCACAATTCTATGGAATTACCCACAATTCTCAGATAATTACCCACGATTACTAGAAATTACCCCCTATTACCCTGGAATGACGCACAATTTACTTGGAATTACCCACAACTCCCTCGGAATTACCCACAATTCCTGGGAATTTTCCACAATTTCTGGGAATTACGCACAATTCCGGGAAATTGCCCACAAATCGCTGGGAATTACCTGCAATTCCCTGGAAAATAACCCACAATTCCCTGCAAATTAACTAAAAATACCCAGGAAATTATCCGCAATTCCTGGGAATTACCCACAATCACCTTAGAATTCCCCACGGTACCTGGCAATTACCCACAATTCCCTGGAAATTACCGAAAATTCCTTGGGAATTACCCAAAATTCCCGGGATTTACCCACAATTCCCCGGGACTTCCACACATTTCCCTGGCAATTACCTACAATTCCCTTGGAATCCCCCACAATTTCCTGGGAATTATCCACAATTTTCTGGGAGATACCCACAATTCACTGGGAGTTACCCACAATTCTCTGGAATTACCCACAGTTCTCTGCGAATTACCCACAACTCTCTGGGAATTACCCAAAATTCCACTGAGTTACCCACAATTCCCTTAGAATTATCCATAATTCCCTTAGAATTACCCAAAATTCCCTGGGAATTACCCACAATTCCTTGGAAATACCCACAGTTCCCTGGGAATTACCCACAATTCCAGGGAATGGCCCACAATTCCCAGGGAATTATCCATAATTCCCTGGGAATTATGCCCAATTCTCTGGAAATAACCCACAATTCCCAGGGAATTACCCGCAATTCCTGGGAATTACACACAATTCTCTGGTAATTACCCGCAATTCCCTAGGAATCACCATCAATTCTCTAGGAATTACCCTAAATTCCCTGTGAATTACCCACAATTCCTGCTAATTTCCCGCAATTCTTTGGGAATTATCGCCAACTCCCGGGGAATTACCAACAATTCCTGGGAATTACACACAATTCCCTGGGAATTACTCACAATTTTCTGGGAATCACCATCTATTCCCTAGTAATTACCCAAAATTCCCTGGGAATTACCTGCAATTCCTGCTAATTATCTACAATTCTTTGAAAATTACCCCCAATTCCCGGAGAATTGCTCAGAATTCCTGGGACTTACACACAATTCCCAGGGAATTACCCACAATTCATGGGAATCACCCACAATTCTCTGGGAATCACGCACAATTCTTGGGAATTCCCCTAAAATTCCCGGGGAAATACCCACAATTCCCTGCCATTTACCAACAATTCCTGGAAAACACCCACCAGACCCCGGGAATTACCCACTTTTCCTGGGAAATACCCAGAATTCCCAGGGAATTACCCACAATTCCTGAGAATTACCCTCAATTCTTTGGAAATCACCCAGGATTCCGGGGAATTACCAGCAATTCCCGGGAATTACCCACAATTCCCTGGGAATTACACAGATTCCCTTGGAATTACGCACATTATCCTCGGAATTACCCACAACACGTGGGAAATAACCACGATTCCCTGGGAATTATCCTGAAATCCTAGGAACTAACAACAATTTTTGGGAATTACCCAGAATTAGCAGGGAATTACCCACAATTTCCTAGGTATTACCCACAATTTCTGGGAGATACCCATAATTCTCTGGGAATTATCTGCAATTTCCAGGGAATTACCCACAATTCCAGGGAAATACCCACAATTCCCTGGGAATTACACATAATGCCCTGGGGATTAACTAGAATTCCTTGGAATTAATCACAATTCCCAGGGAATTACCCACAATTCCCTGGGAATCACCATCAATTCCGAGGAATTACCAAAAATTCCCTGGGAATTACCCACAATTCCCTGGGAATCACCCACAATTCCCTAGGAATTACGCACAATTCCCTTGGAATTCCCCACAATTTCTGGGAAATACCCACAATTCTCTGGGAATTACCCATAATTTCTGGGAATTATCCACAATTCCCTGGGAATTACCCACAATTCCCTTGGAATGGTTGTGAGGGCCCTCCTTGCTGATCCTCATTATCTAGGTGCCTTGCTTTAATCTCAGACTTTCTAGTTTCCACAGGGGCAACTGCTGCTGGCGGTGACTGCCCCTGTGGTTCAGCTGGAACCTGGACAGATGTAACATCTACGGGTTCCACAGCAGCACCATCTGACTCACCCTCTTTAGGGCCTGGGGAGGGTTCCTCACGAGTTGGAGAAAAGTACACCTTCAGCATCTGCTGCATCTTCTCTTCCACTACCTCCATCCAATCTGGGTAGTTTATTTTTGAGGTGGGCTGTGGGGCAGGGTCAGGCTCAGGGCAGCATGCCTATTACCTTCGGTAGGTATCAGAGTGCTTATCCAAGCAGATATCCCCCTATATCTGAATGCTTAATAGAACAGGCCTATCGGTAACACCAGCCACTGTATGGTATCATTGGCATTTAGAGGAGATTTGAATCCTTCAAAAACTGGTGGGGTAGACCCAAAAAACTGGGTGAAGCATTGGGAGAAAATTTTCCCTGGTGTCATTCAGTCCCAGTAGGCGCCATTATTAAAGTAACCCCAAAAACATGCAGTTGGTTTGTGATAGCCCTGAATCCACATACCCGCCTTCCAAAAGAAGTTAAAAACTCACGAATTCCTCACCTTATTGACCAATAAAGCAAACTGGACAACAGACACAGTAGCCTTAGTTATAGGGTCCACGTTTAGATAAGGGCCTGCAAATGGGAGAAATATTGCCACGACCACGTGCCACTCAAACCAGGGTGAGTTGGACCACATGATGCCACCTAATGAGGTTTCTATATCCAGCACACAAAAATTAGGTTATATCTCTTGATGCCCTTGTGCCCCACATTGGGCGCCAAATTCTGTCCTGGTTTGAAGGACAGGTGTCTGCCAATAAAGGCAGAAGCTTCTCTTTGAAATGGAGAATGTAAACCCC
>JAOTQZ010001816.1:0-12485 GCA_026546895.1 Pogonocichla stellata | reverse complement strand
TGTATCCAGGCTCAATTGTGGATGCAGTCAGTTGCAGCCTCAATTATAAGAGAAGGTGAGGAAGGCACTTTTCCTACAGAAATTCAGAGAATAATTTGGGATAGTGCCACTGATTTGGAAAGAGAATTCCAACCCTGGTGGAACATGGTAAATTTTACCTACAAAGCCAGCATAAACACAGCCAGAGCCTTTGTACTGACGATACACAATGCTTCAGTGCATTCAATATTCCCTATCATTGCATTAGGGCTGAATCATGATGGAGCTATTCTCTATCCTTTTGAGCATAGACAATGGGCCCATCAAATTGGTGAGAAGTGGCAAACTGTCAATTTGGAAGCTTGTCTTGTCCGGGAACAACAAGGGCTCAAGATATTTGTTTGGACACAGAACAGAATGTTTGTAACTTTGAAATTCATCCAAATGAAATTCCTCAAACAGTACTGGTGTATATAGGCAATGGGTGTGCATGCTTAAGAACTGCTTGTGATAGTATTTTTATAGAAGATTTAGTAGTGAGTGCTAAAAAACATTCAAATCTTTGTGCCTGTAACTTTACTAAAATTACCAGATGTGATTTCCCATTGTAGCCCCAGTTACTTCTCATCACCTCCTACAGTCCAATTACACACCAATCCACCATCTATTGCCTACTCCCATTCAGATGAACATCATGTTGGTAAAGCAATTGTTGCTTCACCAAGATTTAGTTGAAATTTTGGAAAGGATTAAGAAAAATGGACAAAACCCCTTAATATCAGTTCATCATAATGTGGAAGAAATTAATCATGTTCTGGAAAGAGTAAAGAGAGTTACTGAGCGCAGGTGGTGGGATACTCTTTTTGACTGGTCACCTTCTGCTCCGGGTGTCCTGAAGAAATTGTGTCATCCCATCATTGTTCTCTCGATTTTGGTTTTGATTGGTTTTGTTTTATCAGCAATTCTCTACATCTTCAATTGGAAAATGATGAAACAGTTAACACAATTAACCTCCATCTTGAATATACAGAAATCGGTCACTGTTGACACCCTTAAGGTTATTGACACAACACAAACTATATGATTTGAAATAAGAGAAAACATGGTATTGATTAAAATTGCTTGTTTTAGTTGTGCTACATTTTAAATGTTGATTTAAAATTGTTTCATTTAGTTGTATTTTGAATTGATTATTTTTCTTGTAATTGATTGTAATTTTTCTTTGTAATCAGAAATTGAATGTCTGTTCTAATTGAAAATTGATTATTTGTTTGTTTTCTTTCTCCCTTTTCCTTTTCCTTATTTTTTACCTGCTTTTCTATTCTGTCTAACTTTCTGCCTCTGTTTTCCGGGATATGCTGCCAACTCGGAAACGTACTGAACATTTTGCAACAACACTACGAAGGAGTGCTCTTGACAATGATCGTGACTCACAGGGTGGTGTATGGGTCAGTCCGAAGTTTCCCTGATCTGTCTCGTGAGAATCATCAGAGACTGAGACCCTGGGACCCCACTACTCGCTCTGGACTGGAGTTTCTGGCCTGGTCGAGGTGGATGTTTGCCAAGGGACTGTTCTGCAGGTGCGTGCTGTACTGTCTTGGTATACTGCGTTCGAGCAAGTACGGGCTGGGAGAGCTGCACTTTCTACACCTGCTTCTCAGAGCAACGGGCCTCTGCACACAATAGTCCATAAATCTTCCCACCTTTTGGCCAGAGGCCACTTGCCTTGGAAAACAACTATGAAAAGATCACTTTCTGAAGAGACTGTTGAGATCTCTTTCTCACCATGGACAGAAGACACCTCTATTGGCTGAAGACCACAAGGACGTTGCCCCATCTGTTGGTAGCTATTCCTCATCCTTCTCTCTCTCTCTCTCCCCCCACCTTTTACTTTGTTGCCTTTATCTCTCCCTCCCCTCTATCAGAAAACTGAGATGTTGGCACGCAATAAAGTGCACTGCTGCTTGCTGCTGAATAAAACTTGAGTCCCTTGCTGTTTGTCTGTTGCACTCTGGGGTCAAACAAACCATCACGACTCCCACTCAGGCTGAGCAGATCTTGACAGCCTCATGGTGTCACAATGGCCCCTTTGTTCTGTGAGGCACCATGGTGTCACAATGGGCCCTTAGTTATGTTTGGCCCCATGGTGTCACAATACACCCTGGGTTCAATAAGAGCCTATGGTGTCACAATGGCCCCATGGTTTTCTGAGGACCCATGGTGTCACAATGGACCCTTGGTTCCAGGCAGCACAAAGGTGTCACATTGGTCCCTTTGTTCTTTCAGGCCCCATAGTGTAACAATGGACCCATGGTTTTGGTGGAGAGCATGGTGCCACATTGGCCCTTGGTTCTGTTAGGTCCCACAGTGTTCGCAATAGACCCTTTGTTCCATGGCGCCCCATGGTGTCAAAATGGGCTTTAGGTTCTCTGAGGACCCATGGTGTCCTAATGGACCCTTGGTTCAATGAAGCCTCATGGAGTCATAATGGCCACTTCATTCAGGGGGACACCATGAAGACACAATGCCCCCTTGGTTTTGTGAAGCACAGTGCTGTCACAATGGACCAGTCATTGGTTCTAAGCGGCACAATGGTGTCACAATGGCCCCTTGGTTTTCTTAGGCCCCATGGTCTCAAAATGGCCTTTTGTTTAATTAGGCTCCACGGTGTCACAATGGTCCCTTGGTTCCGTTAGGCCCCAGGGAATCACAGTGTCCCCTTCGTTCCATGAGGTCCCAAGGTTCCAGAACAAGCACTTTTTTCTTTTAGGACCCATGGTGTCACACTGGTGCCTTGGTTCTCTTAGGACCAATAGACTCACAATTCCCCCTTGGTTCTTGACGTCCCATGGTATCAGATTGGCATTTTGGTTTCATGAGGCTCCATAATGTCAAAATGTCCCCTTGATTCCTTTAGGCCCCACAGTGTCAAAATATACCCTGGATTCTATGAGGCCCTCTGGTTTCACAATGGTCCCTTGCCTCTCTGAGGTCCCATGCTGTCACAATGGACCATTACGTGCAGGCAGCACAAAGGTGTCACTCTGGCCCCTTGGTTTTGTTAAGCCCTATTTTTTCGCAATAGACCACAGGCTTCAGGCTGCACAATAGTGTCACACTGGACCCTTGGTTCTGGTATGCCCCATGATGTCATATAGCACCACTGGTTTCATGTGGCCCAGTTGTGTCACAATGGCCCCCTGGTTCTCTTAGACCCTTTGGTGTTTCCAATAGACCCTTTGTTCCATAAGGCCCAATGGGGTCACAACGGACTCTTGGTTCTGTAGGGCCTCATGGCGTCACAAAAGCCCCTTGGTTTCCTCATGCACCTCGGTGTTACAATTTCCCCTTATTTCTGTTAGGACCCATGGTTTCACAATGGCCCCTTGGTTCTATGAGGCTCCATGGTGTTCAAAATGGTCGTTTGGTTGCAGGAACTCCCATGGTGTTCAAAATGTTCCCTTGGTGCCATGAGACCCTGGGGTGTCACATTGGCCCTTTGGTTGTGTTAGGCGCCATGGCACCACAATGGACCATTGGTTCCATGAGGTTTCATGCTGTTACAATTTCCTCTTGTTTCTGTTAGGTACCATAGTGCCACAATGGACCATTGGTTTCATACAGCACAATGGTGTCACAATGGCCACTTGGTTCTTTTAGGCCCCATGGTGTCACAATGGCACTTGATTTCGTCAGGCTCCATGATGTCACCATTGCCCCTTCGTGTCACCATTGCCCCTTTGTTCTGTTAGGCCCCATGTTGTCACAATGGCCACCTGGTTCCTTTATACCCCATGGTATCACAATGTCCCCTTTGTTCCATGAGGCACTATGGTGCCACAACAAGCACTTTTTTATGTTAGGACCCATGAAGTCACAATAATGTCTTGGTTCTCTTAGGCTCCATGGTGTCACAACTGCCTGTTGGTTCTGTTAGGTCCCATGGTGTCACAATGGCATTTTGGTTTCAAAAGGCTCCATGATGTTAAAATGGCCACTTGGTTCCACTGGGCCCAAAGATGTCAGAGTAGACCCTTGGTTCTATTATGCCCCATGGTGTCACAATGCCCCTTGGTTTCTTTAGGCCCCACGGTGTCTAAATGACCTCTTGTTTCTCTTAGGCCTCATGGTGTGTCACGATCTCAACCCGAGCGGGAGTCGTGATGGTTCGTTTGACCCCAGAGTGCAAAAGACAAAAAGCAAGAGACTCAGGTTTTGTTCAGCTTTCTGCAGTAATGCAGTTTATTGCATGTAAACAATTCAGTTTTGTGATAGAAGAGAGAAAGAGAGAGAGAGAGAGGTAGAGGAAAGAGGAAACAAAGTAAAAGGGGAGAGAGAGGGAGAGAAAGGTTGGAGGATATAGCTACCAAGAGAAGGGACGCATCCTCGTGGTTGCCCAATGATAGACGTGTCTTCTATCCGTTGGGGAGAAAGAGATCTCAGAATCTCTTTAAGAAAGTCACTTTTTATAGTCCTTTTCCAAAGCGAGTGGCCTCTGGCCAAAAGGTGGGGAGATTTATGGACTATTGTATGCGGAGATCATTGCTCCAAGAAACAGGTGATGGAACAGGACACTAAAACCAGTACCCTGCTTGAGAGCAGTGTACCATGGCAAGCACCAGGCACACCTACAAACAGTCCCTTGGCAAGCATCCACCTTGGCCAGGCCAAAACGCAGGTCCAGGGTGAGCGGTGGGGTCTTGGGGTCTCAGTGTCTAATGATGGTCATGAGGCAGATCAGAGAAAGTTCGGGCCGACTCTTACATGGTGTCACAATGGCTCTTGGTTCCTTGAGGTCCCATGGTGTCACAATGCACCCAGGGTTCTATGAGGTCGTATGGTGTCACGATGGCCCCATGGTTCTCTGAGGACCCATGGTGTCAAAATTGATCCTTGATTCCATGAAGTCCCTTGGTCTCACAATGGAGCATTTGTTCTAGGCCGCAGAACTGTGTCCCTTTGGCCCCTTGCTTCTGTTAGGCCCCGTGGTGTTCAAAATAGAGCCTTAGTTCCATGGGGTCCCATGGTGACAAAATAGACCCTTGGTTTTCTTAAGCCCCATGGTGTCACAATGGACCCCTTGTTCCGTGAGGCCTGATGTAGTCACAATGGACCCTTTGTTCCATGAGGCCTGATGTAGTCACAATGTCCCATTGGTTCTCTTAGGCCCAACAGCGTCACAATGCACCCTTGGTTCTACTAGGCCCCATGGTGTCACAATGGCCCCTTGTTTCTGTTAGGCCCCAGTATATCACAAAAGACCTTTGGTTTCCTTAGGCCCCATGGGGTCACAATTTCTTCTTGATTCTATTAGGACCCATGGTGTCAAAATGCCCCTTGATTCTATTAGGTTCTAGGCCCCTAGGTTCTATTAGGACAATGGCCCCCTGGTTCTGTGAGACCCTATGGTTTCAAAATAGACCCTTGGTTCCATGCGACACAATGCTGTCACAATGGCCCATTTGTTCTTTGAAGCCTCATGGTGTCACAATGGCCCCTTGGTTCTGTTAGGCCCACAGTGTCGCAATACGACCTTGGTTCTATGAGGCACCGTGGTGTTACATTGGCCCCTTGATTCTGTGAGGATCCAGGGTTTCCCAATGGTTCCTTGATTCCATAAGGTTCCATAGTTTCAAAATGACCCCTTGTTTCAATGAGGACCCATGGTGTCACGATGGCCCCTTGGTTCTCTAAGGTTCCATGGTGTCAAAGTGGATCATTGGTTCCAGGTGGGGCAATGGTGTCACATTGGCCCCTTGGTTCTCTAAGGTTCCATGGTGTCACAATGGACCATTGGTTTCAAGCTGCACAATGGTGTTAAAATTGCCCCTGGGTACTGTTCGGCTCCATGGATTTCACAATAGACTCCTGGTTCCATGAGGCTGCATGGTATCAAAATGGCCCCTTGGTTCTTTTAGGTCCCACATCGTCACAATGGCCCCTTGCTTTTGTTGTGCTCCATGGGATCACAATGGCCAGCTGTTAGGCCTCATGGTGTCATGATGGACCATTCGTTTAACGTGGCACAAAAGTGTCAAAATGGCCCCCGGATTCTTTTAGGCCCCATGGTATTCACAATACACTCTTTGCTCCCTAAGGCCCCACCGTGTTACAGTGGCCCTTGGTTTCATTAGGCTACACCGTATCACAATGGCCCATTTGTTCTGGTAGGCTCCAAGATATCATGATGGCCACTTGGTTCTTTTAGGCCCATGGTGTCACAATGGACCCTTGGTTCCCTTTGGCCTCATGGTATCATAATGTTCCCTTGGTTCCAATAGGCCTCAGGGTGCCACAACGACCCCTTTTTTCTGTTAGGCCCCATGGTGTCACAATGGCGCTGCGGTTCTCTTAGGCCTCATGGTGTCTCAATAGCCCCTTGGTTCTCTGAGGACCCATAGTGCTCCAATGGCCCCTTGGTTCCATCAGGCCACGTGATGTCACAATGGACTACTTGTTCTCTTAGGCCCTATGGTGTCAGAAAGGACCATTGGTTCCATGCGGCACATAGGTGTCACAGTGTACCCCTGGTTTCTTGAATTCCCATGGTGTCACAATGGCCTCTTGGCTCTATGAAGATCCATGGTGTCAAAATGGCCCCTTTGCTCTGTTATGATCCATAATCTAGTAATGGACCATTACTGCCACGAGGCCCCATGGAGTCACAATGTACCCTTGCTACAGTTAGGCACCATTGTGTTACAATATCCTCTTGATTCCGTGACACCCAATGGTGTCACAATGGCCCCTTGTTCCGGTGGGCCTCATGGTGTCACAAGGGCCCCTTGGGTTGAGATAGGACACATGGTTTCACAATGGACCCTTGGTTCTGTTAGGCGCATGATGTAATAATGGTCCTTTAGCTCTCTTAGTTTTCATGGTGTAACAATGGCCCCTTACATCTATGAGGCCCCATGGTGTCACCATGGTCCCTAGGTTCTATAAAGCTCCATGGTGTCACAATATCCCCTTGGTACCATGAGGCCCTGTGGTGTCACAATGGCCCCTTGATCCTGTTAGGCTTGCTGGTGTGACAATGGCCACTTGGTGCCATAAGGGCCCAAAGTGTCACAACGCACCCTGGGTACTCTGAGGACCCAAGGTGTCACAATGGCCCCTTGGTCTAGTTGTTCCCCATGGTTTCCCAATGTCCCCTGTGTTCTCTTAGGACCCATAGTGTTACAATGGACACTTGAATTCCATGCAACCCCATGGTGTCACAATGGCCCATTGGTTCTTCGAAGGCCCATGGTGCCAGAATGGACCATTGGTTCCAGGTGTCATAATGGCTTCAAAATTGGCCCCTTGGTTCTGTTAGACCCCATGGTTTTATAATAGAGCCTTGGTTCTATTAGGCCAGATGATTTCACAATGGCCACTTGGTTCTGTTAGGCCTCTTGGTGTCAGAATGGACCCTTGACTCCATAAGGCACCATGGTGTCACAATGGCCTTTTGGTTTTGTTAGGCCCCATGGTGCCACAAAGGCCACTTCATTCCTTTGGTCCACATGGTGTCACAATGTCGTCTTCGTTCTATTAGGCCCCACAGTGTTCCAAATTGCCCCTTGGTGCCATGTGGCCCTGTAGTGTCACAAGGGCACTTTTATTCTTTTAGGGTCCATATTATCACAATGGCCCCTTGATTCTGTTAATCCTCATGAGGTCACAATGGCCCTTGCTTCCACTGGACACTATGGTGTGAAAATGGACCCTTGGTTCTATGAGGCCACATGGTGTCACCATGGATCATTAGTTCCATGCAGCAAAAGTGTCCAAATGGCCCCTTGGTTCCGTTAAGTCACATGGCATGATAATGGCCCCATTGGCTCTTTTAGGCTCCATGGTGTCACACTGGCCCCTTGGTGCCATGAGGCCCCATGGTGCCACAATGACCCCTTGGTTGTATGATGTGCCATGATGTCACAATGGCCCCTTGGTTCCTTTAGGCCCCATGGTGTCACAAGGGTCTCTCGGTTCAGTTAGGGCCCATGATGTCAAATGGACCCATCGTTACATGAAACCCCATGGTGTCACAATGGGACCCTGGTTCTGTTAGACTCCATTGTGTCACAATGGCCCCCATGGTTCAGATAGACCACATTGTGTCAAGATAGACCCTTGGCTCTTTTAGGCCCCATGGTGTCGCAATGGACCCTTGGTTCCACTGGACACCATGGTGTGACAATGAGCCCTTGGTTCTGTGTGGCCGCATGGTGTCACAACAGACCGTGGTTCCATGGGACGCAATGGTTTCACAAGGGCCACCTGGTTCCGTTAAGCCTGATGGTGTCACACTGGCCCTTTAGTTTCATTAGGCCTGGTGGTATCACAGTGTCCCATGGTTCCATGAGACCCCATGAGACCACAACGAACACTTTTTTCTGTTAGGAGCCGTTATGTCACATTATGTCTTAGGACACATGGTGTCACAGTTGCCCTGTGGTTCTATGAAGTCCAGTGGTGTAAGAATGGCCTTTTGGTTCTATGAGGCCCCATGATGTCACAATGGCCATGTGGTTCTGTTAGGTGTCATCGCTTCCCAATGATCCCTTGATTCAGTTAGGCCCTATGGTATCAAAATAGCCTCTTGGTTCTATGAGGCCCCAGGGTTTCACACTGGCCCCTCGGTTCTATGAGGCCCCATCGTGTCAAAATTACTCCATGGTTCCATTAGCCCCATGGCGTCATAATGGCCCCTTGGTTCTTTCTAGCCTTATGGTGTCATAATGGACCCTTGGTGTCATGAGGCCCCATGGTGTCACAATGGCCCCTTCGTTGTGTGAGGTCTCATCGTGTCACAATGGACCATTGGCTTCTGATGGGACAGTGGTGTCACAGTGGCCCCTTGACCCTGGTAGCCCCCATGGTGGCAGAATGGCCCCTTGGTTCTGTTGGGGCCCATGGTGTCACAATGTGCCTTTGTGTCTGTTAGGCCCCATGTCGTCATTATGTTCTACACCTTAGTTCTATGGGGCCCCTGGTGTCACAATGATCCATTGTTTCTGTCAGTCCCCACGGTGTCACAATGTCCACATAATTCCATGAGGCCCATTTATGTCACAATTTGCCTCTTGGTTCTGTTAGGCCCCATGGTGTCACAATAGCCCCTTTGTTCTTTTAGGGCCCATGGTGTCACAATCCCCTCTTGATTCCATGAGGTCCCATGGTGTCACAATGGTTCATTAGTGCCATGTGGCCCCATGATGTCACAATGTCCCTTGTTTCTGTTAGGCCCTGTCCTGGTTTAGGACAAAATTTGGGGAAAAAAATCCCCCTAGGGAACTCCCAGAACTCCTCCCCCCTCCCACTACCGGGTTTGGGAAGAACTTCCTCCGAGGAGAAGTGGAAAAAACTTGTTTATTTAGCAAACACACAGGGAAAAAAAAAAAAAAACCACTCCCCAACACAAGAAACAAACAGTCACGGATGCCAAAGGAATTTGTCACCCGTCTGAGTAGGTGTACAATCTCAGGACGTCTCTGGTGCCAAGGAGGCCAGACAAGCGTATTTCTTGTCACACGAACAGGCAACGTTCGGGGTTTCTTGGTGTCCAGGTCAGGTGGAGTCTGGATCAGGTTCGGATGGTATTCCTAGCTAAATAAGGGAAGGAAAAATAACGTGAAGCAATGGAAAAAAGCCATGCAAAAGCGATGCAAAGCGAGCAGCAGCTTGCCAGCAGCAGCCGAGCAGGAAGAGTGAGCCGTGTGGGGGGAGTGGGAGCCCGGGAGGAGCGCAGCAGCCCCTACCTAGCGGCGGCAGCGGCCAGCTAGTCAAAACAAACCTTCCAAGTATAAACGGCACACAATTTGGGGATACAAAGCGTTGTAACATCAACCCAGGACAGGCCCCATGGTGTCATAATGGCCCCTTGTTTCTGTGAGTCCCCATGGTGCCAGAACGGCCCCTTTTTTCTGTTCAGCCCCATGGTGTCTCGTTGGCCCATGGGTTCTGCTAGGCCCAGTGATGTCACCATGCTCCTTGGTTCTGTGATGCCCCATGGTGTCACAGGGGCTACTAGGTTCTGTGAGGCCCTGTAATGGTTTTGGAAGCAAAACCAGTGAGAGACTCCATGTTAGAAATCAAATTTAATAGGAAAAATGAGAAAAATAATACATGAAATAGTACAAAAGAAAAACCACTGTCAGAGTCAGAATACAATCTGACACCCCGTTAGTTATGGGGGTGGTAGCAGTCTCGATGAAGTGGTCTTCTTGAAGCAGTGATCCTGTAGAAAGTTCTAGCAGCCCTTCTCTTTTGGAAACCAGTGGCTAAGGGCTGCTTTGGTGTTCCAAATCTCAGATTTTTATCTAGGTAGGAAATGCTTGGCTCCTCCCCCTGGCTGGAGAATCTCACAATGGGCTGATATAATTTTATCAGTCATGCAGTGGGACTCACTGGCCCATTCACAGAAGATATCTTTCCGGAGGAAGGATGGGTCACGCGAAAGATGAAGAACATTGCCCCACATGATTTTTAACAGATGACCTATTAGCAGAGGATATCTCCAAAAGAGGTAAGAATCACTGCCCCACCTGGTTTCAGCAGATAGTGATAGAATACATAGTTTTGGGCATATCTTTACATTGTAACCTAGGACATAATCCACCTTTTATTCTATTACCATCTACATCATATCCAAACCAATATCCTCTTATAGATACATATATATAATATACAGAATGAAACCCTACACTCAGTTCTCACTTAAAATTAGGTCTCCTTGTGGTACACAATGGGTTTTTCCATCTTTTTGCATTACCCACCAAGTGTAACCAGATCCTTGAGCAAAAACAATCCCACAGATGGGTTTGCCTTTGCCTGCGGCGGGCAGTCTTTCCTAAATTACTTTTCATGTGTACCACAGAGACTTCGTCTCCATCCACCATGTGCAGGGGTCCAGACTGGGCAGGACCAGCTAGATTGATGAACCCTCGGGTGTTGACCATCCAGATGGCCTTTGCTAAGTTCCTTTCCCAATTCTTGAAGGTTTCCCCACCAAGTGCCTTCAGGGTAGTCTTGAGTAGGCTGTTGCACCATTCGACTTTCCCAGCAGCTGATGCTTGATAAGGAATATGATATATCCATTCAATACCGTATTCTCTGCCCAGGTGTTGATAAGGCTGTTCTTGAAATGGGTCCCATTGTCAGACTCGATTTTCTCAGGGGTGCCATGTCTCCACAGGACTTGCTTTTCTAGGCCCAAGATAGTGTTCCGGACAGTAGCATGAGGCACAGGGTAGGTCTCCAGCCATCCAGTGGTGGCTTCCACCATGGTCAGCACGTAGCACTTGCCTTGGCGGGTTTGGGGAAGGGTGATGTAGTCAATTTGCCAGGCTTCCCCGTATCTCTACTTCGACCCTTGTCCACTGTACCACAGAGGCTTCACCCGCTTGGCCTGTTTGATTGCAGAGCAGGTCTCGCAGTTGTGGATGACCTGTGAGTTGTTGTCCATAGTAAGGTCCACCCCTCGGTCATGGGCCCATCAGTATGTTGCATCTCTCCCCTGATGACCAGAGGCATCTTGGGCCCAACGAGCTAGGAATGATTCCCCCTTTTGCTGCCAGTCTAGATTCACCTGTGATACTTTCACCATGGCAGCTCGGTCCACCTGCGCATTGCTGTGATGCTCTTCATTAGCCCGACTCTTGGGTATGTGCACATCCACGTATTGAACCTTCATGGTCAGACTCTCTACTCAGGTGGCAATGTCCTGCCAAATCTCAGTGGCCCAGATGGGTTTCCCTCTGCGCTGACAGTTGGCCTTTTTCCAGTGATCCAGCCATCCTCATGGAGCATTAGCTACCATCCATGAGTCAGTGTACAGATAGAGCCTCAGACACTTCCGTCGTTTGGCAATATCCAAAGCTAATTGGATGGCTTTAAGCTCTGCAACCTGACTTGATCCACCTTTGTCCCTCGGTAGCTTGTGCAACTTGTGGTGTGAGGCTCCATACTGCAGCTTTCCATTTCCAGTTAGTGCCTACAATTCGGCAGGAGCCATCAGTGAAGAGGGCATATCGTCTTTCAGTCTCCGGTAGCTCGTTATAAGGTGGGGCTTTCTCAGCACGTGCCACTTGCTCCTCTTCTTCTTCAGAAGATAATCCAAAAATCTCGCCTTCAGGCCAGTTTGTAATTATTTCCAGAACCCCAAGGTGATTTGGATTTCCAATATGGATGCAGTGAGTGATGAGAGCAATCCATTTACTCCATGTGGTGTTCGTGGTGTGATGTGTGGAAGGAGCCTTTCCCTTGAACATCCAGCCCAGTACCGATAGTCGAGGTGCCAGGAGCAGCTGCATTTTGGTGCCAATTACTTCTGAGGCAGCTTGATCTCCTTCATAGGCAGCCAAGATTTCCTTCTCTGTGGGAATGTAGTTGGCTTCAGACCCTTTGTATGTTTGGCTCCAGAATTCCAGTGGTCGACCCCAAGTCTCACCAGGCACCTTCTGCCAAAGGCTCCAGGACAGACCATGGTTCCTGGCTGCAGAGTAGAGCACATTCTTTAC
>JAOTQZ010001815.1:0-12687 GCA_026546895.1 Pogonocichla stellata | reverse complement strand
ATTTTCCAAAGCTACACTTCCTAATCAGTTTGATGATACAGTTCCTCCAGTACTTAGAGGTAGGAAGCATTGTTACTGATGACAGTATTCAAAGAAGAGGGGAAATGGAAATCTTTGGAAGTTAAGACAGACACTCTCTAATCTCCTCCTTCCTTTTGGTCAGGTGGTATACGATGGGCTCTTCGGTGCAAATACAAATGCAAAACTGAGAAGTCTGTCTTTGCAGTTTGTACATCATATTTGTATCATGTAAGTAGTTCAGAGAGCTCAGTGCTCTCAATGCTTTTTAGCTATTTGCCTGAAAGCCACTCTGTTTAATAAAGATTAAACTGAACTAATGAGTTTTAAAACTCAGGGAAAGTAAGATTTTTTTTTTTTTACTTAATCCCAAAAGCTCAGTGTGTCTGTGCTTTCACACAATAAGTTGTAATTTTTCATCTTAACACAGTCAAGAAAAGTGATACTAGAGAAGATCCTTCTCAGGGGTCCAGAAGATAATATTTTGTTGATTTCTCTAATTGCAGTTGTCCAGAGAGTAAAATAAAGCCCTTAGGTCCAATGCTTTTAAATGGACTTACAAAGCTGATCAATGAATACAAAGAGGTAAGATGAAAAATTCTTTACTATAGTTCTTCGTGTGAATGAAAGTGAAGTATAAATAAATTTATGATGGAAACTGGTGTATCTTTTTTTTTTTTTTTGTGTTTACTGGTAATAATTGTTGTTGAAGAGAAGCAAGTATTTTAAAATGGAAAAGAGGAAAACTCTTCTATTTATTTAACACCTATAGATACGTGCTTGGGCACCAATTGCAGCATCTCAGGAAACAATAGTGCTAGTAATATAAAGAGAGAAGTCAAAGTAGTATCTAGCTGCTCTTACTCTGGAGTACACAAGGACCTCAACTCTGGATTGTTTATCCCGTTGTATTAAGCATCTGTATAGGCCTGCTTGTTATACATTCCATCCTATTTATCCAGGCATGGTATTACTATGGGATGGGTGTTACTGAAGAGAATTGCAGATGCCAATCTGGCCTACCGAGGTGTTTCCAGTGCCATTTCAGAAGTCAAACTCCCACGATATTCCTATGTGTACCTTAGAAAGGGCAGATGTTGCAGATCACCTCTTCTGCAGCTTTGAACTTTTTGCTGCTTCATTTGAACTTTTAATGTGACCTTCTGGCCTGAGTTGGCACTTCAATGCATGGGACACCCTGCCGTTGGGAGGGGAATGAAAAAAGGATGAAGTAAGCCCCTTTTATAAATGTGCTGTATTGGTCATCCACAGGATGCGTTACACACACAGCTTCCTTTGTTTACAGATGCTGTTCAGAACTAGTGGAAGATTTCTGCCCCTTGCTACTGTTTCATATACACTCACTGAATCTCCTTATTTGTTTCTTTTGAACTAAAGTGTGGTTAGCTGAGACCAGAACAGAGATTTACATTTTGCCACAATTTGCAATTTCTCTGTTTCTTAGACAAAAGTATGCTCCTTCTATTTCTATATAATGTTTTTATTCTTTGCTAGAAATATTTTATATTTTAGAATTCTTTTTCCATTAAAGCCTGCTTGAGCAATTTGAAGACAGGATTTAAAGTAAATGTTTATTTATAAAAGATACACTTGTATGTATTTCCAGTTTTGCTAAATTCTGTTTATTGTTTTGTTATTCAAGGATTCAAAACTGCTCTCAATGGCATATTCAGCGGTTGGAAAGCTCTCCAGGTAACTGAAGCATCATTTAAGCAGTGGGAGATTGAATAACTTTTCCACAGTAATGAGTTAATTTATCAGCAGTAAGCTTTATGCCACTTGCCAGTTTTGCAGTTGAGTGCATGGTGCAGAGAAAAGCGTTCTTCTTGTGACAACTCCAGAGATGTAAAAAGAAATATGTTTTTAGATGATAGCTTCTTTAGCAGTGATTAATGGCAGTTCATGAATTATGCACAGAATTTAAGAAATGGTTTTGCATTCTGGATTGCCAGAAATACAAATTTAAGAGATGTTCAGCAAAGACCCCAGAGTGCATGAAGCCAGGCAAGTGGTATGTTTAGTCGCGCTAGTAATCTAAGTGGTTGTCCATAAAATGTCTCACTTTCCAAACTGTGTTAAGGGAGGGAGAATGTGTTGCTTTATGGTGGATATAGCTAAGATAGAGCAAACTTTCTGTACTGGTTCTAATTGTTTGACACTTAAAATTTGGAATGAGGGGAAGACCAATGAAATGTGAAGCATTTCAATTAAAACAACACAAAAGCTTCATGGGTTAAAATATCTTGTTTCAGCCGAATGCCTCAGCTCTTTACCAAGGATATAGCGCTGGTACAGCAGTTTTTTGAAGCCTTATGCAAGGTAGGTGCTGATGGGGCTTTGGGAAATCATTATTGTTTCCTTCTGATTCTCCTCAGCTCTTGACCCTACACACTGTAAAGTGAAAACCCTTGTTTTTTTCTGCAGGAAGATGCTGATACTAGGCTTGCCATTCAAGAGGCATTATCTATGATGGTTGGAGCATATAGTAACTTGGAAGGAGCCCAGCGTACCCTCATGGAAGCTCTTGTAGCTTCTTATTTAATAAAGGTATTTTCAGTGAAGTCAAAATCACGTACCTTAAAAAAAGAGCAATTAGTTGTCTTCCTTTTTCCTGACACTTTCTGTTGGATACTTCTGGAGCATATCTTCCTTTTCTTACTGAATGTATTGGCCTGTCTGTGAGAAGGCAGGGTGTGTATGCTCTGATAAAATATTTTTAACATGGCTTGGTGACACAGAAGGTAACACTGCAGTTCTCTATTTTGTGTTTAGCAAAAAACTGAATCCATTGCTATTCCATTGTATGTTTCTCGTAGTCTTCTCTTTAGAAAACTTCGAGAAGTAAATGCTTCAAGGACAGTCTTCTGAAATGCTTTGGAAAACAGAGAGTTTGGTAGAAAGGATTGTTCACTGCTAAATGGGGTTTCAGCAGGCTGTGTGATAGCTGACATAAGGCACCTGTGAACCTTTCCGGGAGCTCAGCCTTGAGACACTAGTCTAGACTAAACCAGACTTGACTTACTCATCCTTTGAATACCTTGTTTGTGTTCAGAATACACCAGAAGTCTGGCTTTTTAGAAGGAATGACTGTTGTGTACTTGGTGTTTGCATGGGTACTCAGGCTGACTGTGAAGGTGTATGTATTTCTAGTGTAAGAGATAATTTGGATGCTGGTAGCTCCTTTGCTCAAGGCATGTAAGTCTCCAGGCATTACCTTTTTGAGTCTGTACCTTACAGACAGAATGACCACCCTAAGCTGATGTTCCTTCCTCACCTCTGCCTATGCTGCTCCTAAGCATAGCTCTGTTTTCGTTGGAGAGATGATATTTGTCAGTTTTGTTTAATTTCAGAAGTACCTGGATGGAGCAGTTAAGTTTTTCAAGAATTAGTATGATTCCCCAAAGTGTGTATGTGTTTAATTAAACATTTAATTATGTTTAATTTAATTCCCCCGCTTGTGTATATATGAGAATTGCTTTTTCTTTGCCCTGTCTACTGCCATATGAAGTATAAGCACAAGTAATGTCTCAAAATGTCTAAACTTTTTGAATCATGTTGGTACCAGAAGTAAAACAAATGACTGATAATGTACAAGAGGTGAAAGTCATTACTGCTGTCATTTAAAACTCGACCATATGGTTGTGTCTTTTTCCTTTAAGCCTGAAGTTCAAGTACGTCAAGTGGCTGTAAAATTTGCTAGCACAGTGTTCCCTCCAGATCATATCCCTTCCAGATACTTACTCCTGTTAGCTGCAGGAGACCCGTAAGTTGTTTTCCTTTATAAATTATTTTCTCATAAATATGTGTATATGTTTGTATATGTATATATATATATGCATACGCATACACACATGTATATGCATTTTATATATTTGGATTAAATATTAATACATTTATCTATATGTGTGTAAGTTCGCACATAAATAGCTCAAAGGAGATTAAATATGGTAATTTGGAAATCAAACTTCACATTCTTGATGTTCCTGTGGAGAACTGTTACTGTACTCAGTGACAGTCTTTAGATTGTTTTTCTTGTTTCAGATGAACTGCAGTCACTAAAGCACTTCATATTAATGATCAATTGCAATTGGAAAATTAAAAATGCATTAACTGAAATCCCTTTTATAGTGCCTAGAAATAATTTTTTCCTGCCAAATTTGATCAATTTATTTTTATCATGTGTTTGAAAAGAGTTGAGCATGTGGTTTTGAGAGTTGCCACTCTCTGCTGAGGAATAGGTGACTTGTTAAATTACAATAATAATTTCATTTGCAACTTTCTGTTACTGCAGTGTAAGTGGTGGGAGTTTTTTTGCAGCTTACTTTAATTACTAAATTTTTGATGGGAGTAGCTGCTGTATAACCAAGGAAAGCTAAAGTTGGCAACAACCAACTCTGTCATTGTAGTATCTGCACTGTTTCATGAGTAGTTATCTATTGTTGAGTAAATAATGATAAACCTGGTAGGTGGCAGCTGAAGCTTGACTATAGGAAGGGATAGGGAGTAGTAGCAGATAGGAAAACAAGGATGTGGGAGCCAGGAACTGACAGTGAACACCAGAAGGATGTAAGAGGAACAGAAGTGAGCTCATCCAGACAGTTTTGGAAAGAGCACTCAGTACTATCCCTTTTTCTTTCCTGTCTCTAAAATAAACAAATATTAAAAGTTGTAGTGGAAGACTTTTTTCCTCTCTTTCTTTCAACACCCCCCCACCCCGCATCTCATTTAAAAACTGTTCACTCTTCCCCAGCTTCCCAACATACCTTATTGCTCATTAAAGGCTGCTTATTCTGTGAAAATAATGCTTGTTTCTTATCTTTTCTTCTGAAAGGCGGGAGGAGGTACATGGAGAAGCCCAGCGGGTATTGAGAACATTTTCTGGAAAAAATGAAAAGGAGAGTTCTGGGAGGCAGATGCCTTCCTTCCCTGAAATGGTCCTTTACATTCAAGACAAGGTACAGTGCTTCTGTCACAGTAAATGACAAATAGATGCATGATGCTCAGGCATGGGATAAGTGTGGTCTTGTCTTCCCTGTGTCTGTTTCCTAGAGCTGCCCCAAGGAATAAAGTTAGTGAAAATCAAAATAAAGACCACACATAGTATTTCATTGCCAAGATTATCACTTGTCATCACTTTCTACTGGCAGCAATTGCAAGAGATCCAAGTGTTAAGTAGTGAGGCTGATCTTTTAAAAAAATGAATAAAAGATGAATCTTTTTAAAAGGGAATGTTTTGCTTTCTTGAAATTTGTGCTGATGATATGTAGGATGAGGAATCCAGTTTTCAAGCCTAATAATCTGGCGTGTTTCACAAACACAGTTCCTGAAGGTGCAAGAAGACTACTTTTTATTTGGCCCAGTGAGCAGTAATGTACATAGATGAAAAAAAATATCCTAGGCTAGGAAAGGAGGTACTAGGACAAGTGAAGAAGCCTGATATATTTAAAGGCTTAAAGGCTTAATTTTTCATCTTCATTGCAATTTGTAGAATAATGGCCACGTAAATGGCCTTTATGAGTTGAGTGGAATGATGCGCTGAAAATTGTGCCGCTCAGTTTACTCACAACTGTTTGCACTGAGACCTCATCTGGAGAAGTGCTAAAATATTGTTTGTGTTACGTATTTCTGTGTATAGTAGCTATTCTAGATTTACAAGCAGTGAAGGAGATGTGGAGAGTCACTGACAATACTTTTTCCTGTCATAGCCTACTTTTAAAAAAAATGTCAAAAGTATGTAATGTTGAAGCACATGTGATTTTGCAGGAGATCTGTGATAGCAGAACTCTTATACCTGAGAGGTTTCTTCTGAAATGTATTTTCTGATGGTGTTATACTCTACTAATACTCTGAAGTATTTGAAGTTCTGTGAGAGAGCTTACTTTTTGTCCAGAATGCTGTCTGTTTAAGTAGATTTTAAAAAATTAAGAAACCAAGATTGAGTTTTAGGTAACACTCTTAAATTTTGTCTCCCTGAAGTTAGTTTTAATTTTATGTTTTTTAACATTTGTAGTGTCACTAAATAATTATGGATCAGTGCAGTTTAATCACTACTGACAAAAGCAAGAGTTCCTCAATCATGAGGGAATTAAACATTTTTCGAGCACTTTTCCAATCTTTATGTGTCCTGAAAGTGTATTTAAAAATCCTAGAGGTGTAATTATTTGTTTTGTTATCTCAAAGTGTGATTTTTCATGTACTATCAATAATCTGTGACTTTTGAAGATTGCTTGAGAAGTCTGTATGCATTGCTTGGCACAGTTGGCTGAGATGAAAAAGGGCTGCATGATTTAGCATGATCCTTTTCTCCTTCTGTAAGAAAAATATGTGTGAAAGAGTAGGACTCAATCTGCTGGGTATGGGTGGGAAACCATTCCTCAGGGGAGCCATTGTCTGTTCACTAGATCAGGTTTTCTTTGCTAAACCTGTCATTGAAATTAGCATTGCAAAAGATCACGATGTGTTAAGGGGAGTGCGGATCTGTTGTCTTCTGCAAGTGCCTTTTGTGTTTACTCAAGTACAAGGCTGCCTGACTGAATCAAGCCCTACCACTGATGTGCATGTTGCATGTTTAATATATACATATGACTTTTCTGCAACATTTGCATTGGGTGTCACTTAAAACCTCCTGTTTGGATGTTTTTTGGCTGGCATGTTCCTGCTTGTCAAAGCTAACATTTACGTGGAAAGAAGTTGCTCACTTGCTGCTGCAGCCTTCCACATAGCAGGTAGAGAGATTCCCTCGGAGTCTCTCTGTCTGAGAGGCTCCCTGGATTTGGCTGGCACAGCACAGGCACCCACCTCCCAGTACAGGAAGCCTCCAGCCAGGAAGCCTGGCTGCTTTGCAGCCTCTCCAGGCAGAGCTGCCATTTTAAAGCTTTCTGGCTGCCTGTCAGGGGGGGGTTCAGACTTTAGAAGTTTATGAGGTACTTTACTTTTAAATTCTAAAGTGCTTCTTTGTTTCCTGAAAGGAAGAAAGAATGTTGTATTCCTTCAACCTCCCCTGCTATTCCCTCTCATGCATTCAGGGTTTCCTCTTTCTGAATTGATGTAAAGTAGATCAACCTGACTATCACCAAGTGCACTGTGCCCTTTTTATTGCAGAGCTGTTAAACATTTTTGATTGCTAAGTGAAGGATTAGCACAGTCAATCAGCAAAATTTTACTGAGCTTTCCAACATTTCTACTATTATGGGTCTGAATGTTCTACTCATAATATATTCTGTTGTTTAGGCCACTCACCGAATGAAAACACCAGCTAAATATATGACTGGAACTGCAGCGTTGCCCTTTAATCCTGCCACATTTGGAGAGGTAATTGTCCGGTTTTACTTTCTCAGATATGTGTACCACTATTTATCTAGAGGACAGCATAAAAAATTAACAGGTACCATGAGTCACCCTACATTCAAAAATACTTTGAAATAGATGTTTGGATTAAATCGCCATCCTTTGTCCTTAAGCAGCAGTCTGATCAAGATTTTCCTGGGGAGTTTGGGAGGAATGTTCACAAGAGGATTGCTGCACTGCTTTTCTGCAGCATCACTAGTGGAGTAGCATTAGAGATCAGACAGGCAGTCCTGTGCAGAAATCCCATTATGCTCCTTGAGGCTCTTTTCCTAACAGAATCCCAGGCTTTGGAGGTCTGTAGACACAAACTGAGATGGGAAGCGACATCTGTACTAGCAATGTATTGGGTTGCATTTGTACATGTGCCAAATTGTTATAGGCTGCAGGCTGAACTCTCTGCAAGAAGTTGCATCAGCTGGTGATAAACCAAAAGGCTGCATATGATTTAATCTCCTAGGGAGTGATGTGGGGTTGTCAGGCCTATTGCAGAAAGAGGTCCAAAGGTTTGTTACACTTTATATTTGTTCCTGTTACTATACTAACTCTTCTGTCTCTATTTGATAAAAGAAAAAGTTATTCCATTTTGGTTACATTGAACACTGCATATTCTCTGCTCTTTTGTCTCCTGCATAGTTTTTCAAGTGCACATGCATTCAGGATCCTGTGTTTTTATCTTCTCTACTTAGATAGTTCTCTATCTGCGGATGTGTCTTGCTCACAGTGCTGGTGTGGTGCCAACCTCACAGAGCTTGGCAGAAATGCAAGATCATGCTCCAGCCATTGGACGTTACATAAGAAACCTCATGTCTGGCAACCACATATCTTTCTCTTCTTCCTCCTCCTCTTCAAAAAGTGCAGAAACCAACCCTGTACATATATATATTGGCCTTCTTCAGCAGCTCTTAGCTGGTGTTGGAGGTAAGAAGCTGTGTGCAGCAGTATCCTGAAGAAACCAATATCCTCTCTTACTAGAAATGAATTGTCTTGTGTTTTGAACTTGGCTTCAGCAATCACAGAGTTGAAACACTGACTATGTACTATTTAGTTTAAACTTGTTTTCTTCTGTGCTGTTTTGTAGGTGGGAGAAAGCATGGCTGTAAAATTGCAGCATCAGTTGACATAATAGTGTAGAATTGTGAAGCCATTGTATATAACAGCTTCCTCACCAGTGAATTGTGTCTTCCTGATCTGAATAATAGCCTATCTGCCACAAGTGTAGTCCAAAACATTTGAATGCATTTTGAATGAATTGCTACTAGAGTGTTTACTTTTATTAGTTTCCCTAATATGTCTAAGAAATATTACATCCTATTATTCTGTATTGTTTGTTATTCCTAGTGAATTACAAATAAATGCCTGAAATGCCTGATACTTCTTTACCTGTTTTTAGCAGTGAATGTTACATTGTTGTAGATGCTGGAGTTGTTTAATAACCTGTTTCTTTAATTACTGTTTAGGTTTGCCAGTCATGTATTGTCTTCTAGAAGTTGTTTCAGTGTATCCAGAAAAACTAGCTACCAGATTTGTAGACAAAATGGATTGGATTAAGGTATTGTGAAAACCCCTTTTTTTGGCTGTTTTTCTGGGGGGTGGATGGAATTTGGCATTAGCAAAATCTGGCACATTTCCTATGGTGAAACAGTATTATTACACACTTGATTTGAAATCTGATATTTCTACTCACAGCCAACAGCTCATGAAATGTTGTATATGCTAGGACGGGGAAAATTATTTTTTGGTTCTTTTATATTGCTGTTTTTGTTCATTCACTTACATGTTCTGGGTAGTCTGTCATCTATCCTATTATCCATCTATCCTGTAGTCATCCATTTTTTTCTCTGCAGAAGAAAACTGAAGACAAAATTTTTGACAGTGTGAATGTTTCAATGGCAAGATGTGAATGACTTCTTAGAAGATGAGATTAATTACATCCCTAGTTGTTTTAGAGACCTTTCTGTGGAGATGTTTTTATTTCTATTTATTAGCCCCAGATAAAAAAAACCCCTGTATACTGGAGTCTGCTTGGGAGTAAGCCAAAGAGAATTCTGCTTTCCTTTTCCTTTGCTCAGGCAACTCTGCTTTTTCATTATTTGCCTCAAACATCTGGGATTTTTGAAGGTCTTACGGATTGCTTTCACTGGAGCAATCTGGCAGAAACAAATACTTAGGCAAGGTTAAAAAACATTGGAATGTGTTCTAATAATTTCTCCGGATGATATCTGAGATACATTGCACTGTATACAGGTTAACACTTTCCATTTACTTGCAGGTATGAACCGCACAGAAGAATACTTAAAAACATGCGTTTTTCAGTATTCCTCATCGTTTGTGGAAAACTCTTCCTTGTCCTTGGCCTAGTGTCCATACAGAATTAAGCTTCTAGGAGTAGTTATTGGTAGTACCAAGTCTCAGAAATAATGTTGTAAATCATATTTCTTGTGTTTTTGCCTTGCCAAGTGAAACGAACAGGTTGAGGGATTTGTTAGAAGTCAGGTATGTTATCTGATGCTAGGCTGAAGTTAGCATTTTATTTAATGATCCTGAAAGATTATTTCTTGTTGTTTGCGTGGCTCATTTTGGTTTCTTTGTGGTGGCCCAAGGCACTCAAAGATTTGGGTATGAATTTTTCATGGGAATGCATTGCATTATACATCAAATTGCTGGTAGAGGTAAGATTATGTCATAATAAATTACCTGAAGCTTCCAAAATTCAAATTTTGATAACTTATTCAAACAATACAAGATCTCAGGTACAAATTGGGTAATTTTGCTTTGCGAACTGTGGTTACCTTTTTTTGTCATGGTTGGATTCGAATGGTTAACTGTCTTGAGGGGTTTTTTTCCCTTTGATTAATAAGAAGGGTATGGAAGCCTCCAGCCACTCAGGGAAAGTAGTGGTTTAGGGTGTGGTTTTTTTAAGCACAGTATGAATGCGAAACCTGGAAGCTGTTAGCTGAAGACAAAATTCAGCCAAGAGTTTGATCTGCGTGTTTTGACACAGAACTGTTGGGTGGCCCTCTTGTGGCTAGTGGTCTTCTTTCTCAAGTGTGTAATGAATTTTGAGCTTTGTTGAATTGAGGGCTTTGCTTCTTAATAAGTGACAATGCTGTTGGTTTAAAGAGTGCTTTCTGAACTGATAACTATTTTTGTATCTCCATGACAATTGTCTTTGTATATTGAAGCTCTTTATGAACAGACTGGGTAAGAAGCTGCTTCCCTATTTCATGGCTTATGTTGTTTTTTTTAACTTCCACAGAACCTAATGAACACTAACAAAGAGGAAATGCGTGAGCTTGCAGCCCTGTTTTACTCTGTAGTGCTGTCTACCATGTCTGGAGATGAGCTCAAGGTGTCCTTGGAGCAGCTGATCAAGATGACAAAAGACAGCCATGTAATTATCTTCTTTTGTCTGCTTCTTTTTTCTCGTGTCATATAACTGATAGGATACTTGAATCTCACTGTGTCCAGGATGTATTAACCTTAATCTGGGTGTAAAAGTAACTAATTGACTTCCAGTTGGATTGTGAGAAGGGATTTTTGTTGTAGGTGAATGCTACAGATCTTTAAATAAATTAATCCCTGAAGCTGTTAAGGTCAGTAGGAGGATTTCATGAAGGCACATCCCAAGCAAGGCACCGTCAGATATTTAACCACTTTTTAGCCAGCTAAATAGTCATATCCCATTTCATGTTAATGGATCGCACTACCTACCTCAAACTGTTTACCAGTTCCTTATTCCTGAGCACCCACAGAATTAAGAAAATTTTTAGTTTGTTAAATTGTCTAGCTCATTCCCTCCTGAGCCGTGGTTGCCTCCTGGGTCCTCACTGCCTCAGGATCTTGTGCTGTGTTAGGGCTGTGCCTTTTTTTTTCTTGCCCCACATGAACTGCTCAGCAGCCCTCCACAGCTGTGCCTTTACATGGCATATTTGCCTGCCTTCCCTTCTCTAGCAACTCGTTTTGCCTCCCCTTGTCCTTATTTCTCCATTTTGCCACTGCAAGCATGGAAAAGGAGTCCTGAGAACAAATTGGTCTGATTTCTGTGCTGGTGTGTCCTGAATCCTGCGTGGCAGGGGAAGGTGTAGCATTTCTGGGTTCTGTTTTCTCAAAATGGTTTTCTATCAGTCTCTTTAAAGGACTTAAAGGGCCACCATTTTACATTGCAGGTAACAGGCTGACAAGAAGTGCTGATTGCTTTATATTGTAGTTAACAAACATATTTTATTTTGAATCTGTGAAAGCTTTGCCTGTGAGCCAAAGCCATGTCATTGCTTAGTTTTGTGTGGGATGCAGCTCCTGCAGTCATGAAGCCAGTATATATGGGTCCCAATCCCCCACTTCTGCTTTCAGCCCCACTCACCCTGGTGAAAGGAAAAAAAAGCAGGATGTTCCCATGCCTTTGTGAGTCTGAGTCAGATGGAGCTCTGACTTGCTGCTGCTGTACAAAACCACTTGAATTTGTACAGCTAGGGGTGTTGGTGATCCTAGTGTCTCAGCAGGGACTGCAGTGTGAATGGACAACTAAAGTGGAGATGGGGGAAGGATTACTCTTCTGCTGACTTTGCTGCAGTGAGACCACATCAAGGAACAGTCCCTGGTGGCTAGGCTAGGTTGAGGATCCCATTCTGGCAGCTCAATTGCACTGGTGCAATGTATGTAATGTTAAAAAACAAGAGGTACGAGCTAATCCAAGCTTAAGCCCTTGCATCCTTCACTTGTTGGCTTGTTTAGGGTTTTTTCTAATTAGGTAGCATTTGAGTCTCACAGCCTTGTTTCTCCACAAAATCTTTTTGCTAGAATTCACTTGTAGGAATAAACATGGTCATTAAATAGTTCCAGCACCAAATCAGCATTGGAGAAATTAGTGTTCTTGGCATTTAATTGTATTAATTAGGTTTCACAATTTGTGGCCTGCCTAACTGTAGAGGCATTGCATTCAGCATAGGCCAGATGTGTTCTCATTTTTAGCCATACAAATGTAGAGCAATTGCACTCTAATGCTTTTTATCAAAGAGTACGTTGTGTCCCTTTAGTCTGAGTATGTCTGGTTTTTAAGTAGAGACAACATAGTTTGGGGGGTTTTTTAAGTGTAGCTTTAGGAATTTGAGTCCTGGTGATAAATTCTTAATCTGTCCTCCTACATCTCTTTTAATTTTTGTTAGTTAATCTTAAAGAAGTCCATTCATCATAGTGCTCAGAGAGCAGTAACAATATCAAACTCTCTGTTGTTTTACTGTATGTTAGAGCTCTGCATTCTTCAGGGTGCCTTCTAATCTGGCTTGTTCACTGTGTTTTTAATTC
>JAOTQZ010001814.1:0-12700 GCA_026546895.1 Pogonocichla stellata | reverse complement strand
TTCCTGTCAGCCCCTTCAGGCACTGCAAAGCCACAATGAGGTCACCCTGATGCTTCTCTTCTCCAGGCTGCACAATCCAAACTCTCCCAGCCTTTCCTCACAGCAGAGCTGCTCCATCCCTCTGATCATCCTGGGAATAGGGAAGAAGTTGGATCCTTGAGCAGATCCCCACACAGGGGTTGTTCAGGGCCACGAGACAAAGGCAAGGAGATCACTTAGGCATTGCTGTCATGGGCACAATGGACTCAGGGAAAATGAAACCATTTTCTGATAAGAATAGACTTAAATCATGAGAAAAAAAAAACAAACCCTAATTAAAACAATACCTTTCCCACCCCTTCTCCCCAGGCTCCACGTCACCCCTGAGTGGTGCTGGGAATGGGGAATGTGGGCTATGACCAGTCCACTGCAGCTGCTCCTTTCCTCACACTCTTCCCTTGCTCTGCCAGGGTTCCTCTCCACGGGCCACAAATCCTCTGGAAAAAACCTGCTCCTGTCTGGGTCCTTTCCATGGGCTGCAGGGGAATCCTCCTCCCTCTCTTCTTCACTGGCGAAGAAAAAAGAAAAACAAAAAAGAAAAAAAAATAGAGAGAAAAAATACTTTTTTATTTTAAAACTAAAAATCCTTTGAGGACAAACTGCTGATCACTTTACTTTCCTCATCCAAATTAAGAGCAAAAGGACCAAGGCCTTCAGGCAGGATCTGCTGCTTGCATTTGTGATGTCCCAAAAAGGCTCAGAGGATTTATCATCAGTAAATCACTTCCACCCCTGGAGCACCTTCTCTCATCCCACATGCTCCTCTGTCAGCATCTTCCAGCATCTTCCCCATTTGCCTCCAAGTCACAGCACTGGAGAAAGAGAAGAAAACCTTTTAAGTAGGAATTGCAACATTCCCCATTGTTTCTGTGAAAGCCAATTGTTTTAATCTTCAGATATGCTGCAAGGAAAACCTCTTTGTAAGGACTTCTGCATAGATCACAAGGCTTGCAATGCCTTTGAGGAAGAAAACAGATTCTTTCTCTGGGATAACTTAATCAGCATGGCAGCTTCACACAGAACCTGGACTCAGCAGAAGTTTAATGGCATTTAGGCACCTTTGGAGCTCCATTAATATCCCCCATCCTGGAACTGCACCTTACACAGTGCAATGTTACCTGCACAACTCAGAGAAGAGGCCTGAATAAATCACAGCTCATCCAAAGTTTAAGCCAGTGAAAGCAGGTAAAACATCAGTTAAACTTATTTTTTTTCCCAAATCTAATAAAATTACAGACGTCAGATAAGTATAATGAGGCTAAAATTGCAATAATTGATAGCAATACACCTTCTCCCCAACACACAGAGTAAAATGTAAAAGTTTCTGTTTCAGGTAAAAACTCAGTGACTTTACCATTATGTTGTAACTACTTAATTTTGTGTGTTATGACTACAGGAATACCATTTCCAACTGTTTGTGTTTCTGTAAGCACTGGCTTTGCATGATGATAAAATAATAAAGCAACTGAAGGCATTCCAGAGTTCACAGAACCATGGAATCATGGAATGGCTTGAGTTGGAAAGACATTAGGCTCATCCATTTCTCATGGACAGGGACACCTCCCACTAGAACTCCCAGTCTTGAACTGGAGTTGCTTTTATTTGGTGAAACCATCTGAATCTCCATACAACAAACACAATTTTTGTGTCTGTTCACCTGAAAAATGTTCAGCACAGTCACCTTTAATGTTCCATTCACAGCTTGACCCTTAAAAGAGTATTAAAAGAAAATCACACATTCACAGAACAGTTTGAGCAGAAAAGATCTTTCCAAGGTTGTCCAGTCCAAGCAGGGACAGCTGGACCAGGTTACTCAAAGTGACATTTCCAGGGATCCAGGGGCAGCCACAGCTTCTCTCGGCACCCTGTGCCAGAGCCTCCTCATCCTCACAGGGAAGGGTTTCTCCCCAGTATCCCATCCATCCCTGCCCTCTGGCAGTGGGAAGCCATTCCCTGTGTCCTGTCCCTCCATCCCTTCTCAACAGTCCCTCTCCAGCTCTCTTGGAGCCCCTTTAGGCCCATGGGGCTCTGAGATCTCCCTGGAACCTTCCCTTCTCCAGGTGAACACCCCCAGCTCTCCCAGCCTGGCTCCAGAGCAGAGGATCATCTGTAAACCCAGTATCAGGACGAGAAGAGACTCAAAAATAAAAGAAAAAAAATTAATTTCACCTTTAATCATCTCCCCTCAAAGGTTTTCACTTAAAATATTGAGTTCCTCAAAGTAGGGGACAGGAAATGCAAAGATTTCAAAATAAAAGCCCAGTGAATTTAGGCTTCCTGCCTTTTAAAGCCATCCCTGCTTTGGGATAAGAAGAGTTTTGGTTGCTGAGCTGGAAATGTGCCTTCCACATCAACCCCCAGGAATCTGTAGGTGCAGCCAGCATCTGCCAAGAAAAAACTTTGGAATGGTTTGTTTATTTACTGTGCACAGCACAGTTCAGTCTTGGGCTTCACATCAAACCCAGGGGAGAATCCCTGCTGGAACAAACCAGTGAAGCTACTTTGAAATGCACATTTCCCTTGTATCTAAAGTGAACTGTTTTGAGGTTTTGAAAGAATATAATATTCCAGGACATGTTACAAAAACCATAATCCCAATCATTGTCCTCCACGAAGGGGATAAGGAGAATGATGGACAACATCCCTGTACAAAACATAGCTTAAGCAGTCACTTGGGATGTAGAAGGCAAAATATTCAGAGTTTGAAGGTCTGAATGCAAATGAACAGATGAGGATATGCTTCCCAGGAAAACTCTAAGGCCTTTAGCAGTGTTTGAAGTCCTCTCTTGCAGCCTGTGTACAAGTCTGTGTGCAGGCAATTATCCCTGGAACATTTGAACATTAAGGGGAAGTGTCTGAGCACCAGAGATAACAGCAGCTTCTCTTTAACCCTGGAGAAAAGGGAGCACAAGCACTCTAAAGCAAACACAGTGTGTGGTGGGGCTTAAATTGCAATGCAATGGAAGAGTTTGGAATCTCAGGACTTTGACCCTAATGAAACACAGCAGAAGTTCATCTTCTAATTGGGGATGAGGCTCAGGTCAATCAAAAAAATAACTCTGGCAAAACATTTGCCAAGATATTGACTCCTCTGAGAGCGAAAGGAATCTCCAGATCTCTGTGCCCATAGGAAGAAAAACTGGAATAATCACTAGGAATCACTCTGATGCTTTCTAGGTATATATAATTATTTTTTTCCTGAATTTCCCCAGATCCTCAAAATCATAGAATGGTTTGGAATGTTGTGTCAGAGGGTGCTGAGGCCCTGGCACAGGGTGCCCAGAGAAGCTGTGGCTGCCCCTGGACCCCTGGAAGTGTCCAAGGCCAGGCTGGATGGGGCTTGGAGCAACCTGGGACAGTGGGAGGTGTCCCTGCCCATGGCAGGGGGTGGAACAAAGTGATCTCTAAGGTCCCTTCCAATCCAAACCATTCTGTAATTCCATAATTCTGTAAGAGGGGTAAAAAAAGTATTTCTCTGAATTTATGATCATCAATAGAAAGAATGAACAAGGAGAGTTTTAGCCAAAAAAAAAATTCAGCTGTTCTGCTAAAATGTTCCTTGCTCAACAGTTGAGCTCCCACTGGGTGTCCATGGGACATGATCACTGCATTGTGCCAAATGCAGGACCAGAAAATGTCATTATTTAGGGAATGGCTTAGTGGGGATTTGGCAGTGCTGGGTTAACGGTTGGGCCTGATGATTCCAGAGGTCTTTCCCAACCTAAATGATTTTGTGAAAATTCCAATTATTGGTAAAAAAATAGCAGAATTGGCTTAGTGCAAGCTACTGGGATATGTATCACTACAGAAAAACTTTTATCAAATTTAGCCACAGAACAATAAAATCACCTTTGAGAATTGGCCCTGAAGGAAAAATCAGTTTTGTGACCTTGGCTCCAAAGAAATGCAATTTTACCCTTGACTTCCAAAGGACCTCAGCTCTACCTGTGATGTCCTTAGGCTCTGTGTTTGGATTCAATGTGAATTATTCCTTTGCCTTTGAGAAATCTGTTGGATTCTTAGATATTTAGGGATGTTATTTCAGCAGCTGTTTCTTCAATATTTGTACAGCTTCAATGGCTTAAATTCTGTTTGCATCTCTTTCTAAATACTTTCCCCATTTTTATTTTCCTCCAGATTGAGCAAAAACATTTAAATTGTTTGAATTACTGCAAAAATTTGATTAAGGATACCAGAATGTGTAAAAGTCTAGAAAATCAAAGCCAGGTCTAAGATAAAATCCCACCATATTCCATGCAACAATGAGTGACATATTTCTCTCTCTGCTTTTGTAACATTGCCATTTGTGCAATATCTGCAATAAATATATGATCTATATATTTAATATATAAGTAAATAGATGCAGTAAATGTAGAATATGGCTTCAGCCAGGATTTCCATGGAAACATCTGAGAATATTATGCTGTCCATATGCCAATAGGAGCACAGATCTTTTAAAATTATTATTTAATGTCTAATTTTGCTTTCAAAGAGAAATTAGAATTGGAATTTATATCATATTAGAAACAGACTTTCTAACCCTATTTAGACATCTGAATATTAAACCACCCATTTCTTATCACAATGCAATTCTGTTGATCACTTTTGGGCTGGAAATGTCTTTTCTTCCCTTATAGCCACTAGCAAAATATTTAAAATAATCAGCAAAACTTCCACAAGACAAAAGCCAAGGAAAAAACCTTCTGTACACACTTCCTCTCATTTTCCAAGTGGAAATCAAAGCCTTTACTGTTACTTTAACATGTGTTAATCATATCATTAATGTTATGACTGACAGATAGAAATTAGTTTAATGGAGAGTTCAGGGTTCTTAAATCAAGACAGGCTTTTGGGTTCTCATGATTAATAGAGCAATACCCCAGCCACATGTGCTTGAGCTGCAAAGGAAGATGGATAATGAGCTCCTGCATCCGCTGAAGGAATTTTAAAATCTATGGTGGACTACATTCCAGTGAGAGCACATTACACTGGAATTAATGCAGGATCATTTGTCTGTCATAGCCAATGTTCAAAGGAAAAGTACAGAGACTGAGCAGGAATATTCACAGCTCCAACTGTGAGAGGGCTAATGAGATGTGGGATGAATAGGGGGAGAAAAGAGAAAGGACCACTTGATAGATACAGAGATTTCATTCCAGGTCCAGAGGGGTGTTTGATGACATGCAAGGCTTTCCTGGCTTTGCAACATTCACCTGACAAACCCCAGCTCCTCACCACTCCAGGCCTCATTGCAAGGAGCATGTCTGCATACTCCTGCTCAATTCTTACAAGAAATTCCATATGGCACCCTGGTCTCACAGAATCCAGACTGGTTTGGGTTGGAAAGGACCTCAAAGCTCATCCAGTGCCACCCCCTGCCATGACAGGGACACTTTCCACTAGCCCAGATTTCTCCAGCCTGGCCTTGGGCACTGCCAGGGATCCAGGGGCACACACAGCTCTTCTGGACACCCTGTGCCAGGGCCTCCCCACCCTCACAGGAACTGCTGTCCAATATCCCATCTTCCCCTCTGGAAATTGAAATCATGCACAATTCCTTCTGCCATAATTTCCTCCAATTTCTCCTGTAATTTGCTTAATTCTTTGTCAAATTACGCAGTCTTTACAGAATTTATGGCGTTGGTGAAGTTCCAGTCCTCCAGGGAAACAGCAGGATCGGTAATATTCGCTTTCCAGAGAGAAAACATGGCCTGGGAACGGTTTTGAGCAGCTCTGTAGTGATGTACTACCAATGACCTGAGAGAATTACAGGTGTAATGTGGTCTGTATGACCTGAGCTGAGTTAGGAAACATTAATTACAGGCATTGAGGCAGTAAATTAGTTTATACACCTTGCTGGTTTTGTACAAAGAGTAATTGTTCTCTGTGTATGTTGCAAAGATAAAAGTCTGAAATGTACTTGATATTTTTGGCAATATGAATTGTGTATTTGCACAAAAACAGATCGATATGTGAAGTGTTTATTTTCTAATGATAAAGTAATTTTCTTCTATTTCTCCTCATTTTCTTAGTGATCTTAAGATCCTCATACTGCTTCCTTTAGTTGGAAATCATGTGATTCTTATCCTCTATACTTTTGCCTCATTCAAACAAAAAGGAGAGTGCTTTAATTATTTTCTTAAGTCATAAGTTTAAGATGAAATCTTTAGCTTGTTACATGTTACATAATTATTGTGAAGCCAGTAAAGAACAGAAATTATAGACTGTCTTTCAACAGATAAGCAAGTAGTGAAATGAAATGAAATGAAATGAAATGAAATGAAATGAAATGGATAAATGAATCAAGTAAAATGGCTTGGTTCCAGTAAACTAACTTAAAATGTAATGTGACCCAAAAATACCCGGTTTTGTGTAAAAAGGAAATGCAGCCAAGTAGTTTCTTTCAGATGCAACACTGATTGTGTAGAGGAAAGTTGACACAAAGTGTGTCAAACTCAAAATAAAAATTCATGATTTTTTAAAGAATTCACCTTAATAGCATATAATTAAATCAGGGAAAAAAATAAGAAGAAAAAAGAATACTCCATTAAAAGTAGTCAGTAGTGAAGGTTGGTTTTTCTTAAAAAAAGAGCATGAGAAGGGAAGAAAAACTGGAGGACAAGTCAGTTACTTCCTACACCAAATCCTGGAAAAGAGATATTGTTGCTGGAATTACAGTAACAACATGCAGGGAAGCTCCCCGTGAGTCACCAGCCCCAGATGCAATGAGTTTGGCTCCCAAATAATGAAATTTGGGTGCAATGAATACCATATTTGGTGAGCTTTCCATGTTACATGAAAGATGTTGCTGCATCCAGTGAGGTGCACAATTCCCACCCTCAGCATTTGGCTGCGGCTCAGGTGAAACACTGAGCAAACTTAGTGACAAAGTGACAGTGACACTGCTCGGCTTGCCTGATCTCTATTAGTTTTTGAAAGCCCCAAACCCTTCACCCTGTTAAGAATTTAGATAGAAAGGGGAAAAGTCCCTGACAAGTGCAATAAGACAATTACAGACTAACTCACCTCCAGGGAAAGCGTTTTTGTAACTTCTAATTGGAGATTTAGTTAAGATCTGAATCAAGAGGGTTTATATTCCTTCTGCATATTCTATTTTAATTGCTTTTTACAGGCTGGCTGGAAGTGCCACAAGGTATAAAGTTATAATTTGAAGATATTATAAATTTTCCTTTGGGAAGTGGAAAAAGCCAGCAGCAGAGGGGAGCAGAGAGAAGGCAGTGCTCCAAAGGAACTGCCTCCGTTCAGGCAGGTACCTCTGGGAATTCAGTGCATTGCTGCCTTTACCCATTTTAAACTCATCCCTTTGTTGAATTAGTGGAAGGTGCGTTTTCCCTTCTTTTCCCTCATTTTATGTGATCAGCTGAAGGAGAGCACCTAAAGAATTGTTAAGGGCAAAAATGTGCCTTGGGCTTCATACAAATGAGAACTGGGCTCTGCATTTTAATGAGTGATGCCTATAAACTTTGGTTTTGCTCATTAGCTGGAAGATGTGTCAAGATGTGGAAGTGCAATGGACACTGACAGTAAATGAGGTCCAGGGGACTTGGGGCTGCATCTCAATTTCCCAGCGTTTTAGTTACTCTTTGCAGCCTCTGCTGTGATACAGCAGTGATACCAGCCAGGCTTGGCAGAAATTACTGTAAAAGCTATAACTTTTTATAATGAATCCCAAGTTCTTACCAGAGGTTGTAATCATATCCTTAGTACTTCTACAGCCTCTCATAAAAAAACATTCTGCACCGAGTTGTTCTCTATTAAATTGTTAGACAATCTTTTATTAAAACAGTGTGAAAGCTTCCTGGAAAGATTAAAATGAAACGGTGAGGTAAGTTTTAATCCTGGGCTGTTGGTAAGGTCACCATTTGGGAGGATAACCCGTTTTACTGGCAGGTGCAGTGCTGAGGGAAGGAGCCTGTAACAGTGTTAGCACTGTACAACCCGAAATGCCTCATAAGAGAGTTTGGTGCGCCTCAGCAAAAATTCATTCCAGAAGAATTCAATCACTTCTTGGGAGAACTTTCTGACAGGTGAAAATAATTGAGTGCTTGACATCCAGCTTCAGAGGTCAGCCACTGAAAAGGCAATACCTTGGCAATAAATTGGGATGAAATTGTCGAATTGCAGTCGCGAGGCGAGTTTGCGGTTTCGTGGAGCAGATGGTTCAGATGACGCGGGGTTCAGGGAGTGCTTTCTGCTCAGACAACAGCTCACCAAAAGCAACGTGTTTGGAGGGGTTTTCCCATCTTGGTAGGTTTTAAATTAACCATTTTAGACTGAGTTGAGCACTGCAGAAGCAGGCTGAGCTGGAGCCTCACTCAAGACAGGACAGACTTGCTTTTTTAAATCAGTCCTGTTGCACCACAACTTTGTGTGCTTTACTGTAGGGAAAAAACGGGTCCAATAAAAAATATTACCTCCTTCTGACAGTGTGGCCACTGTGTAATAATAGGCCTCTATTATACACTCAGAAATTATTATGGCTGTGGAATCATAGAATCATTAGAGTTGGAAAGGACCTCCAAGCTCATCAGCTGATTGCTACATGCCCAGTAAGCCATGCTGCAAAGTCCCACATCTACCCAGTTTTAAACACTCCCGTGGATGGTGACTCCAGCCCTTCCCTGGACAGTCTCTTCCAGTGCTTGGCCAACCTTCCAACTAGGAAATTTTTCCTAATATCCATCCTGAACCTCCCCTAGAGCAACGTGAGGCCTTTCCCCCTGTCCTAACACTGGTTACCTGGGAAAAGAGCCTGTCTCCTTGCCAGAGGGAGCTAGAAAGGCACCTGCACTAATTCAATTGCATCTGTTATCTATTCTAATTCTGGTGTTATCTTGATTGATGAGTGGGCAAAAATTGTCTTAGTAATCAGATTTTTATAGGATTTCTCCAGTGACTTTTTAAACAACAGTATTGCAGACCCTTGCAGACACAAATAGCAGCTTTAGCATCTCCTTTGGTAGGTTTCCATATTTTATTTTACTTTGTTCCTTCTTTGGAAAGAGAGCATATAAAAGATTTAGTAATTTTTCTTTAGCAGCTTAAATGGGATTTCTACCCATCTAGTTACAATGCTAGAGCAAACCAACATTCTCCAGTCTGTCCAGTGCCCTGTTGCCCAAGTTGTGGAACAGAGATAATACTCCTTTATGTAAATGAAGTAGCACATATCTCCTGCTCACAGGCAGCTTCAATCCCACTGTAAGAAGTCCAGAAGGGGGAAAAGCATATTTATGTCTGCATCCTGCCATAGGGGAGGTATTCAGGTGTATTTGACACTGCTATTAGGAAGCCATAAAAAGCAACAGTATTCCTTTTCTATACTCTAAAAGCCCTGGAAGTAAGGAATGAAGGAATTTGTTTTTGCAGAGTGATGTTTTACATATGCCAGTCATGATGGAAAAGGCAGGAGCAGTTTTAAACTAAGAGAGGGAAGATTTAGATGGGATACTGGTGAGGAATTTTTCCCTGTGAGGGTGGTGAGGCCCTGGCACAGGGTGCCCAGAGAAGTTGCTACTTAAAGCAAATACTTTGCTTTTTCTGGAAAAGATCATAAATTTCATTTTCTTAACCTTAGAGGCTGTTTCTTCTCCTTTGGGATTAGAGTAACATTCAGTTGTGACACCTGTGACTTTTTTCTTGCAACTCCCATTGCAAAAACAGCAACAGACAACGATGCAAAAAGCCCTTTTTTAGTAAGAACTCTCAATTATTTCCGTGGCATTTCAAGAATCCTGTTGTTCAACCTTCAAAGTTTGCTGTAGAATTCAAATCCGGAACCTATCAGTGCAAATACTACATGTAATTTTCCTATCACATTCACCTCAGCACAAGAAATCAATCCATCAGGAAGGGGAAGATTTGAAAATGGACAGCAGTGGCAATCCAATAAAAACCATAAATAAACAGGGGAAAACACCTTGTGTCAAATACGGATTTTCAGATTTACTAAATATATATAAACAATTGCATTGTGATTGGGGTGGCACTGAGATCACAACTTCTGGGGTTTCAGAGAATACAAATTCAAAATCGGGAAGAAGAAAAAGAAAAAAAAATAGTAAAAAAACAATTACACAAAATTCTTGAAATCACTGGTATTAATAATAATAATCACTGTGATTTTATCAGGCTGGCAAATTTTAAAAACCTAATTAATAAAATTATCATGGTAACTACATTTTGAATGTTTTTCCCAAAGGTTTTTTTTTTTGAGTAGCAGAGTTGCTGGGGGCTTTCTTTGTTTGTCTGCTTTTTGCACAAGAAATCCACAGTATCTGAAAGAGTCCTCCTGGGATTCAATAATGCAGACGGTTTCTGCTCCAAGTACTTCCAGCAATTGTTGGCATCTTTTAGGACTGTCTGGCTGGAATTTATTAACATATATAGCCAGAGCTCTCTCCTCTATTGAAAGGCAATATAACACACGTTTCCTGACAGATTAAAGCAAGCTGCACTATAAATTGTGCAGATTGAGCCCTCTTACACGGCTTATCCTAATCATAGTTCTGCCATTTGCTTCTCATGACAGGATAAAAATAAAAGTACCATAAAACTAAAATAAAATAGACAGCCTGCCATTCCTCCTTTAGAAAACATTTGTCAGAATCTCCACAAAAATAATTGGGAAGAAAATGTGCTGAATTCTACAATCTATTGAGTCATTTTTAAAGCTTGTCCAGGCATGTTAAAAGACTGCATTCTTTATATCAGCTAGCTTGGGAGAGGATGTATTTTACATTGTCAAAACCCTTTCAGAGTTTGCTTTTTTTCACCCTTAAGAATAAGTTTCTCCTGACTTTAAACTCAAATATTTATCCGGTGAGCAAAAATCAGTGAAACATTTAGGTTCACTCACTGTGCCAGCCTTCAGTGATCTAAACCCTTCTTCCCCCTGCAATTTTTCTATAGTCTCACAATTTATTTCTTTTTTTTCCCTTTCTGCAGTGTCTGCATTTGAACTGTTGCTGCTAAGGAAAGCAGTGTGAAAGTCTTCTTTTGTCAGAGATATGTATATTAAAAAGGCAGCTTATGGCATATTCTTCAGCCTTTTTAAAAGAGAACTCTGAAACCTGAACTCTTCTGGCACCTTCAGCAAGGGTAGTTGCTTCCCTTGTTGGTGAGGAAATGGTTGCTCTGCCAAGGGTGAGTTCTGGAAAGTCAATATTCAGCTGTAATCACAAAGATTGACATCTGGAGGTGTTGTGACAGTCCAGTGACACGGGGAGACAGATATATTTAAAGCAAGGATTGGTTTAAATATCTCTTTGTTAGCTGGGGTGGTAGGGAAAGAGGCCAGCACCAAACAGTCTGTTTGCTGCACCAGTGGAGAAGGCACAGTGCTCATCCTCAGCTGTGGGCACAGCACATGAGATGAGGAGTGGAGGATGTCCCAGCTGAGCCCAGGTCTGTGCAGCAAGGCAATGGAATGGGCACAGAACAATTCCTGGGTTCAGCATCTTCCTCTGTGTTTTTCCTTACCAAAATGAAATAAATGTGTCTTGGCAAAGGACAAAAAGCACAAGGTGTAAGATATTACTCCTACCAAGGACAGATTGTGACATCTACTTTATGACATGGAGATTTGGATGGGATATTGGGAAGGAATCCTTCCCTGTGAGGGTGCTGAGGCTCTGGCACAGGGTGCCCAGAGAAGCTGTGGCTGCCCTGGATCCCTGGAAGTGTCCAAGGCCAGGCTGGACAGGGCTTGGAACAACCTGGGATAGTGGGAGGTGTCCCTGCTCATGGCACAGCATGAGCTTCAAAGTTTCTTGCAACCCCAAACCATTCCACGACTCCATGATAGCAGCACTACAGTTAGTCTCTGTCTGATACAGAAAGCAACAAATTAAATAGTTTTATTTTGCATACACAGGGACTTATCAAGGGCCAGGAGTGGCTCAGTAGTTGAGAGTTCATCGTCAGGTGTCCTTCTTCACAACTGCAGACAACACCTATTCATCCTGGTTTTGGAAAAGCTTAAGCTCCACCAACACTTTTGTAAGGTCTTGTGATCAAAAAGGTGCAGTTTTGTCAGCTACAAAGAATTCATCTAAAATGATAATTTACATCAATCCAAACTGCTTAAGCCACTTCTATAGTACTTCAGTTCTTTCCCTGTTCTGTCCCTGTGTTCAGGAATCTGCACTGGCAACTTTCCTTACCAATTTACACTTTCCACACCAACTGCTCCAGAGAAACTGAGCAGAAAAGTTGGTGCCAACCAGGGCCCAGCATAGTCAGAACCCTGCAATGACACCAAATCAACAAAATAATTGAAGCAGAGACTAATAAAGGCAGCCTTACTAGTGCTTGGCTTCACTACAGTTTGTCACAGCTGACTGGATGAATGCTTCAACCAGGAGCTGCAGGCAGGGCAGGGGTTTAAAAGGTGATGCAGTTGTGGGACAGGACTCTCTGCCTCATATGCAAAAACTCTGGTGGCATGGAGGAGGTTCAGATTTTAAATGCAGGAGCTCTGGTTAGGCACTGGAAATTGGTCACATGGACCAGGCTGGGAAATGCATGGGAATGAAGGATTGGCACTGGAGGAGCTCAGCACCCGCCTCAGTGGCTGCAGTTCCCCTTGGCTGAGCTCAGGAGGATTTTCCCTTTTCCTTTTGAGCACCCTGGCACACAC
>JAOTQZ010001813.1:0-12715 GCA_026546895.1 Pogonocichla stellata | reverse complement strand
ACAGCATCCCAGATCATCCCAGAGCATCCCAGAACATCCCACAGCATCTCACAGCACCCCAGAGCATCCAAGAGCAATCCACAGCATCTCACAGCATCCCACAGCATCCCACAGCATCCCAGAGCAACCCAGAGCATCCCAGAACATCCCACAGCATCTCACAGCATCCCAGAGCATCCCAGAGCAACCCACAGCATTCCAGAGTATCCCAGAGCAACCCACAGCATCCCACTGCACCCCACAGCATCCCAGAGCACTCCAGAGCACCCCAGAGCATCCCAGAGAATCCCAGAGCATCCCACAGCACCCAGAGCATCCCACAACATCCCACAGCACCCAGAGCATCCCACAACATCCCACACCACCCCAGAGCATCCCAGAGCAGCAGCAGCAGGAGATTCACCAGCCCCAGACTGCCCTGACAGCTCTCCTTCCCTATCTCCACTCCAGGCTGTGCCTGCCAGCCCTGGGCAGCACCACAGAGGATTGGAGACAGGCTTTGTTCACCTCACTGCTGTGATTAGCCTAAGATTGAGCAGCAGGCACAAGGTCCTGTTTCCAGCTCTGCTGCAGATCCCAACACCAGGCACTCAAATCCAAGCCTGCTCCCTCACCCCTGTGCACACATACACTCACCCAGCACTGAGGGACCACTCCTGCCCTGCAAACACCCTGACTGCCCCCAGAAGGGTCACAACATTCACCTTTGGCACGGGAAACTTTGGCATTTTCTTTTCAATTCCCCCTTGTGAATCCTACAACAACAACAAAAGAGCAGATTGCGGACGACTGCTCCTACTTCCATTTCAAACACTGCAGGGTTTTGCACACATGCAGGCCTTCAATCTCAGTTACACCATCACCTTGGCAGCAAAATGCTGCCTTTGCACAGCAGAGGATGCAGGCCACAAACCTTTTGGCAGAGCTGAAGGAACAGGCTTGCAGTGCAGCAGACAAAGCCTGTGGTGTGAAGAATGCTCCATTCAGCCCAGGAATGCTCCATCCTGCTCCATTCAGCCCAGGAATGCTCCATCCTGCTCCATCCTGCCCAGGAATGCTCCATCCTGCTCCATTCAGCCCAGCAATGCTCCATTCAGCCCAGGAATGCTCCATCCTGCTCCATCCAGCCCAGGAATGAGATGCTGAAGCCACAGAGGGTGTGCAGCTTCCTCTCCTTGCTGGAGGAGGCTCCAGCATCCTGCTGCTGCTGCCTCTCCCCAAAGGATTTACACCATTCTTGCACAAAGTCCTGCAGATTTTTGCCTTACAGCCCTCAGAGCAGGTGTAAAAGAAAAATTCTCCTTAATCTGTGCTGATCCCTGCTCCTGCCCAGCCCTGAGCACAGATGGGAAGGACACTCACCCTGCTCAAGCCAGGGAATTCATTACCTGCCACATCAAATATGCTCCTCACCTTTCTGCTGCCTGACCTCTGCCCCCCTCCAAAATGGGATATCTCCACCCTTACCAAGGAATAAGCTGCTGTGAATACTTAATTGCTTTTATTACACTCCTGTAATTGTTATCATGACCTTTCTATGGACTATTTTGATGTGCCTCTCATCAGGTCATTATTTCTGAGCCATAGGCTCCAGCAGAACAGAAACATTAATCTGCTACAGCCAGCAGAACGAAAGCTCATGGTGTTTGATCTCTCCTGGTGAAAAAAGGAGCCACAGGCTAGGCTAGGTGGAGCTCTGGCATTCTGGCAGTGCCATGAAATCCCTGATTTTTCCCACCTCTCTTGTTGATCCTCTCCTCAGCTTAGCAAGCAGCAAAGCAAAAGCAACCACAATCACAAATCTTAAATACGGCCAAGAGCAACTGGAACAGAGTGAGTGGGGAGTCCAAGCTGCAGGGGCCAGGATAATTCTGCAGGCAGCATTAGCTGCTTCAACAGCAGAGTGAGTCACTCCCCCAACTAATTCCCAGCTAAAGAGAAAAATCAGGCTTTGATTCTCCATGGAGGAAGGAGCAACGACACCTTTGCAGTTCTCATTCTGCTCTGAGCCATCCCACACAGCACGGTGCCAAACACACCAGGCACAGGCACAGGAGCTGGCAGGGAGAGCAGGGCTGTCTTCTGACCATCTCATTCTTCCCAGAACAAAGCCGTGGCTGCTTTGGCCGAAGAAGCTGGAAATATAAACCCAACAGAAGCTCCTCCTGCAGAGCTGCCAGCCTTGGCAGCGTTCAGGCAGGGCTGACAGCCTCACCCCGTAAATAAATGGCTCCTGGTGAAAGCAGAGGAGCCATCTCATCCATCTCAGGTGCTGCAAATCCACTGCTGGCCTTTCTGACTGACTGCACTATATTAAGGGAGCTGTTTAAATGGCTACCAGCTCACCAAAGAGCCTTTTCATAAACAGAAATGTAACATTTGTTAAGCTGTTGTGGCTGCCCCATCCCTGGAAGTGTTCCAGGCCAGGGCTTTGAGAAATCTGCAATAGTGGAAGGTGTCCCTGCCATGGCAGGGAGTGGAACCAGATGATCTGTAAGGTGCCTTCCAACACAAACCATTCTATAATTGGCTGAATTTCTAATTATTGACAAAACTTTCCTCTTTCTTCCCTGGTCTCTCAACTACTCATTCCTGTCGAGAAAGAGAGAGACAAATCTCCAGCCAAAAGTGAGATAATGTTGTGCTCCCTCTGAGAACAGAGCACACTCCAGGGAAGGGACTGCCCAGGTCCTGGCAGGAAGAAAACCCCCAAAGCCTGGCAAGACTGCAGTGCTGCAGGAGCAGGGACAGCAAACCCATCCCCATCCTCACTGATGCCTTGTTGGGCTACCTAAAAACAGAGGCCAGGCAAAATCAAGAGAATAAAAAGCAGTTTTATTTATTGAAGGGCCTTCAGGTACATTTAGGGCAGACAAAGCCTCCCAGAGGCTGCACCCAAAATGGACAATGGATCACAGGTCTCACACTTTGATAAGTTTGGTCCATTTGCATATTGGGGGTTAATCTTCCAGTTACAGCTTCAGGTAATGAAGTCATTTACCCCAAGTTTGCTCCCCCCAACTCACTTTTGTTTCCATCTCTCAGGCTGAGGCAGTGAGGTGTCCTTGATTGCCAGGCCTGGAGAGGAATTGTTGTGTCTGCCCAAAATGGGAGAGCAGCAGGTCCCAGTGGATGTGGAGTTTAGAGTTACACACTAAAGAACTGCAGGGTTACAAATGGATGGAAAATAGAAAAGCTGAAATCCTAAAGCATCAGCAGGAACTCCAACACACCAAAATTGTGTTTTGACAGGTGTTTAATGAGAGCAGGATTTCACCAGGCATTTCATTTCCCTTTGTTGTGTCCCTAGCAGGTGGCAGAGGAATGTTCACCACGTCCATCAAACACAACTGCTCATCATCACCTGCTGTAAAACACGGAGCAAATTCATCAGGAATTACACACCTCCCTTATTTTAGCACCTGGACATGTGACAAACAAAGATCAGCCCCCTCATTCTCTTTTCCTGGCCATTATTTGCATCCAGTTTCTCCTCAGACTTCAGCACATGTAAGATGACATTAATGCCAATTAAAATTATGTGCTTGTGACTTGAATTTAGATATTGTAACTTTGGTTTTTTGACCTGTTAACATAATAAATTAAACAAGAGAAGTCTAATTTTGCATGTTTTAGTGTTTGCATTTACAGCACTGGAGGAAGACATTCACTTCAGGGACAAGAAGCAGAGAACAGCAGATATCAGAACCTCTTCAGGAGAATTAAAATTTCAGCTTAAAAAGATATTTTTCTCCTCAAACCTTGAAGCACATCCCCCACCTAATCAGTGCACGCTGACTGAGCACAAACAGGGTTAACAAACAGCTGAAACAGGGGAAAAAAGAAAAAAAAAGAGACAATTTGGCAGCACAGCAAGTGCAGCACAGTGTTTGTAAAGAGGAGACTGCTCTGGACAGAAATGGAACTCGAGAGCCTGTGGTTCACAAGAGGAGAGCCCAGGCAAACACCTTTTGAGGGCAGAGTGACAAAGTCTCACTGTCCATCCTCAGCCAGACCAGGACCCTTCACCTTCTCCCAGCCACCACCAAGGGCTTGGCTCAGCCCCTGCACAGAGACAGCTGCAGCACAGCTGCATTAACCCAGCTGTTAGGCTGGCCTTTCAGGCTGGGCTTTCAGGCTGGGCTTTTCTCTCCCTTCTCTTACCCAGTTCTCTGGTCTGGTTACAGCATCACAGAAAACAAGAAAAAACATCTTTATTGTGACAGGTGGGAAGCACAATTCCAGCTGTAGTTTTCCTCAGGTGCTGCACTGGTTTTCAGACCCTGAACCCACCCATGGCTTTCAGGAAACTGCATTTGCACCAAAACTCTAAAATCTGCAGGGTATCCTCATGCCTGCAGCCTCAGTAGCACAAGGCTTGATGCATTAAGAAGCTTCACTAATGGTGTGGAAAAATATTTTAAACTCCATGTTCAGCTGTTCAGAGCTCTCCTATTTAGTCTCCCAGAAGGCAGATACTCATTTAATAACACAGAACAGAATCAGTTCAAATGTGCATCTGGCAGCTCCAGCCACTAAGGACAGATCCAAAGGACACTGGGATGTCACTTTGGAGCAGTCCCTGCCACAGCCACCACCAACCCCTGCATGGAGGCACATCCCACTGCCAAGGGGAACACCCTGCAGTAAAGGCACATGAATTTTCTTCCCAGAAATTGGGAATTTTGTTGAGCAGGTGTGGAAATTCAGACACAGAGAGGCTGTTTGGTGACACCCATCATCTTCTGAATGCTGGAAGCTGAAGGAGAGCAAGCACCAGTCCTTCCCACTGGAAACAGAGCACAGGAAAGGGATTCAGACTGGAAGAAGGGAAATTTAGGATGGATATTAGGAAGGAATTCCTCCCTGGGAGGATGGGGAGGCACAGGGTGTCCAGAGCAGCTGTGGCTGTTCCTGGCAGTGTCCAAGGCCAGGCTGGACAGGGCTTGGAGCAGCCTGGGATCGTGGAAGGTGTCCCTGCACTTGGAACAAGATGATTTTTGTCCTTCCAACCCAACCCATGCTCTGTTTCTGTTCTCTGAGCGCAGCTGCCAGCAGAGCACACAGTTTTAAATCAAATCTGTCTCTTTTACTCCCTTTTTTTTTTTCCTACTAAAAACCAGTGCAGGGACAGCCTCCCCTTCACCCAGGGCTGCTCAGGGCTCAGCACCACGGCCACCAGAGGCCTTTTGGCCACAAAATCTCCATCACTTTAAGAAGCCATGTGCTGGACAGAAGACAAATGGGAAAACATGCACAGCAACGTGGGCATTCCACCCAGTGGACAAGTTAAAATGGGATTTCTAATATCTGGCACCACAGTAATAATTACACTGCTCACAACAGACTCATTTAATCCATTTGGGCTGGCCCCATAATTGCACAGAAGTGTCTCTGGAGGACAGTTGCAGACACCCATTACAACCATCCCCACAGGAGTGAGTGGTGCTGGCAGCAGCACAAATCCCCCTCTGCCACTGCAGCTCCCAGAGCTGCCTGGGGAGCACACATCCTGCTGCTGACAGTACAGGAGCTGCTCCCTGCACTTGGGCTTTCTATTATTTGTTTCTCCCTAATTACACAGATTTCCAGACAACACTGATGGCAGCCCAGCAGCATTTGTTCATTCACCAAAGCATCTCTTGGTGCCAGGTCAGGCTTAAAAATAGACTCCTATGTGTTGTGGAGCTCAGTTTGGAGATGATTTCTTGTCTAGAGCGTGAGTGATTACATGGATGAATTTATCTTACAGCCCTCCAGCTTGCTTTTCCCTTCCCAACCCACTAAAACCTCATCTGTAATCACACAGTAGATTGCAGCAGGCCATTAGTTTGGAAAATAATCTGTTCATGCTGTTGAGCATCCAACTTCCATGTGCATCAGGATGTTATAAATGTTATATCCCAACCAAAAGTTCTGCTGAGCTCCTTTACATCCATCAGCACAGTTTGGGTTCTCCCTAATACTCCTGGAGGGGCAAAACGCAACTTTTCAGCAAGGTGGATCCTCAGAGTTGGAAATAAAATGAAATTTAATATATGAAAGCCCTTTTGGGAGTAGAGAGGAGGTTAAAGTGCCTACACAGATACAGCCACAGCTAAACAGCCTGTGAGGTCACTGTGCTGTGACTTAAATTTAATTAAGAGGTGCTTCCACAGGGACAAAAAGGCTTCTGAGGTAAATGTGGCGTTCAAAGGGCACAGAGCCAGCAATTGGCAGCAGTGGCTGTCAGATAAAAGCCTCTCCCCAAAATTCAGCCTCTCCTCCTCCAAGCAGCTGCCAAGTGTCTCCTGCACACACAGCACAGCCAGGAGGGCTCTGAAGGAGCTCTGGAAGGGAGTTGATAGCAAACAGGTCCGTTCTGGCAGCCTCACACAGCACAGCAAGCACAGAACATATGCCCCAGCTCTCACAGGGCACTCAAACACCGAGCCCAGGCCTGGGGAAAGGTGTTTAACATCTCCCAGAGAGCCCCTGCAGCAGGGATGGCTGCTCAGCCTGCCAGGCTGTGCGTCCCAATCTCCAGGCCAGGGTTAAAATTCATCCCTGGAATGGATAGTGCTGTGAAAATTCAACAGGCAGAAAAATCCCAACCTGTTGCTTTTCCTGTGCCTGATTTGTGTCACCCTCCACCTTTTTTTTGTGTGCTCCCTAAAGGATGAAAAATCCCAGCCTGTTGCTTGTCCTGTGCCTGATTTTGTTTTTTTGTTTCCTAAACCAGCTCTGCTGTGACCAATCATTTGAAAATTGAAATGGCACCCATGGACCAGCACCATCTTTATGGGTTGTTGTGAAATTGTCTTTCACTCAACCATTTTATTCCAATTTTCCTCAATAAAAATAAGGAAGAATCCTGAAAATACCCCTGGATAAACATTTGTGTGCTCTGGTAACACATCCAGCATAACATCCTGGTTTTAGATTTTAAAATCTAACTGAGTTTAGGACTAAATTCTGTTTGAGGCTTTGCCATTGATGCTGAGTCAGAGCCTGCCAGCGCTGCCTCGCTTCTACCCAAGTGTCAGGACGTGTACAAGAGATTATACAGATAATTTACCCAAAATCAGGGTAGCATTTGCTTCATAAAACTGCAGTGAGCTCTCTGGAGAGCAAAGTCTGCTTTTATCTGGGCAAACAGCACTTGCAGCAACACAAACATCTTCTCAGGTAGTCCCTAATCTGACAGGGGATTACAGGAGCTGCTGATTTGCTTTGCTTTGTTTTTCCCTCTCTACAGCTCTTACCTCTGAGTTACTCCACAAAATGCACAGCAGTTCATAAATGATTGATGGCCACCTTAAGCTTTGCAGAGCAAAACACCAAACTGAATTATGCTGCTGGTTTGAAAAGAGCGAAGAAAACTCCTACAAACATCCTGATCCCTCTGAATCATTTTAACATCAGAAATTTATTCTCAGCAGCCAGAAAAGTCTCAGCTATTGATGAAAGGCAGGGATTTTTAAATACCTACACATCCCTAACTGGCTTTGTGCTGCAGGATTTCCCCTGAGTCGTGTCTTGAGATGAAAGTTCTTGTTCATAAGGAGCACGTAACCAAACAGACTCTGTGTTCACAGGTCCTGGGGATGAGGAGCAGCAGGGAGCACACAGAAATAGAAATCAAATTAGAAGCATAAATTGAACAGCACCATGAATATGCACCATAATGTGCACCCAGCCTGGGATTCACACCTGGAAGCAGCTTCAGGGCAGGGCAGGAAGGGGCAGCTCCTGTCAGTGCTGTCACAGTGAAGGAGGGGATTTATTCCAGCTTTTTCAAGTCAAAAAAACCCCACTGCAGCATGAGTGAAAACATGAGTGGTACCAAAGTTTGTGCTATCAGGTGGAAAGAACATTTATTATAAAAAAGAGTTGGGCTCTGCTCCCACGGAACCAAAAACCCTGAAGTTAACAAAAGAAGCTGAGCTGGCAGTTTTAAGTCAAGACTAAGTTTATTGGTGACTAAAACTAGGCTGGAATTCCACCACTGGGGCTGTGTGTTAATGGAAGGAAATCATCAGTCAGGAATTCACCCAGCAGCAGTTGAGATGCTGGGATTGAAATGGAAAGAAGACAGAGAATTTTTGTGGATAAAGGAAAGGCAACAGACAGAGAAGGGCAAGAAGGAAGATTTGCTGACAGAAGAAGACCCAGAGCTATGGGATTGGAGGGATACAGCCCTGGTGAGGAAGGGAGAGGGCAAACAGGGATCTGAGTCTGTTCTAGGGGATTTTGAGGCAGGGAGGCACAGAGAGGTGCAGCACTGAGTGAGCAGACACAAAGAGCTGCTGCCTGCTCAGTGACAGCTCCTGGGGCCAGCACTGCTCTGCTGTGCCCCTGTTGTCAAATCTCACCTTTTCCTGAGGCTCCACCTCATCTGGAGCTGCTCCCATTATTGAAATTGAGTCTGGAAATAAAGGGATCAAAGCTCTGATGGGGAATGGATGGGTGACATTTCCTGGGGCTGCCAGGGATGCTCTACAGAAAGCATCACAAGAGGAGCCCAGGCACACAAAACCTCCTAATTAACAGAGCACAGGAGTAATTGCAAGAACAAAGCCATGCAGGAGTCTGGGCCATGACTTTCCCCTTTTTTTAGCAAGCCAAATGAAAGCTGCCTCAGAAGAAATCAGGGCATAACCATGGAGCAATTTTGAAAGAAAGAGTTGGTGGAAATGAATAGAACTTCAAATGATAAAATAATTTTTTTAAAAGGCCCTCATTATTGTAGCAGAGAGAAGAAAGAATTCTGGGTTAGTGAGAGTGCCTAGGATGGTGTGGAAGCAAAGGGAAAATAAAGGCACAGAGCTAGTAAAGAGCAGCTGATCCAAAATTGTAACTCCCCTGTTTTGGGACAAAGCTGTTCCCCACTTAGCTGCAACCACAGCAGCATCCATGACATCCACAAAGCCACCACGAATCCAGGCTTGGCCCTTCAAAGGCTCCATGTGAAGAGCCAAATTCAGCCCCCACAGGGCTCACAATTCCCCACACCCAGCCCTGCTCCAATATTCCAGTGACCCTTTCCATGAGGGGCACCATGCTCCTGGCACAGGCTCATGGGCAGCACCACTGGTGTTTCCTGGAGACACAGCCATGCACATCGTTGAAATTATTGAAGAAATCCCCTTCTTTTTCCTTTTTTTTTTTTTTTTTTTGGGCCAAATTCAAGTGAAAATATCCCAGATTTTCCAATTCAAACATCAGGAATACATGTGGTTTTTAAGCCCATCATTCCTTACCCACAACTATCCTATAAAACTCCAAATAACATCCTTTATAGCCAGAATAAAATCCATATGTTCCATTCAAATGTTAATGCTCTGGTTTCAACCTTTTTTGTTAGCATATATTTTTTTGACTGAAGATTTATTTTTATGTTAAAGGCTTCTACTTTTTGTTTGAGGAGGTTTGGGTAGTGCAAATGTAGGGTAAAAATGTGCTCAGGTAGTTAAAAACATCTGGGTTTGTGGTGTGGGCTCATTGTCCAGGCAAGAAAATAGGTGCTCTAATGTACTTTTAGTTGTATCAGATAAAATTCAGGATGTGTTTCCTGAGGTGAAATTCAGGATGTGTTTCTTGTTGGTGATTCTTATCTATTTCAGTGAAGCTGAGGAAAAAAAGAATTCTTTACTTGGTATAAATAAAGAGTATAACCACCAAGGAGGAAAAAAATTAAATAATTCCCCTATTCCCTCACTTGTAGAGTTGCTAGAGGTAAAATTTAATATAGAAAACTGGAAAGGAGGAAGTGAAAGTTCAGCAAGATGAAATTTCATCAGGCTAAAGTGAGTTAGTCTCTTGTCTGGAAGATAATCAGTTTGGGTGCAGGGGTGGGAGGTGTGGGAAGTGAAGTGTGGCTGACCCTGTCTGAGATGCTGAAATGGGCAAGTGCCAGGATATGAGAGCTGCAAAAATGTGTTCAGAGTGGTTTTATGTTGCTATTGGGCTAGGATAAAAAAAATATAGCAACACACAACTTCCTTCAGAGGCAGAAGAAAAACCAGTTTATTAAAGAAGCAACCACACTTTTATAGACTAGATCATAGAACCAGGATAGAGCAAATTTCACTGGTCCAAGGAAGGTGACACCCCTTGTAAATAACCCAAAACATCACAGACTCTGGGGGTGCCAATCTCTGTTTTTAATTATTTCCCTTCTGTTTTCCTTTGAGTAGCTTGAGAAAGACTCAAGGTTTTTTTGGGTTTTTTTTCCCCAGCTCTCCATAGCATCCACACTTTTAGAGATAGCAGTTGTTCAAAACTTGATTCAGAACTTGATTCTTGCCATTCTGTGATCTTGGCACGCCTGGTAAAGCCTGGCTTTAGCTTTCACTGGTGTTGAGAAGGAATATTTGTAAGATAACTTGGCTTATTTTGGCTCTTTAAGTCACAGGGTCACAGAGTTTCTTTGTGAAGGAGCTTCTGAAGTGGATTTTCTAAGATATAAAATCAGACAGACAGTCCTGAAACTGAGATCAAATGTTTTGCCCTGGCAGAAACTCACCATCTTCTCTATCTAGGCCATAATTGAGGCTTATTTAGTCCAAATTGAAAGCTTTTTTTCTGTCCTGATTTTAAAACACGCATTAAAATAACATGTGGCTGTCAGAAACTTGATAATTCCATAAGCCCCAGGTATTTGTGCTAATCAAGGGCAGACTAACAGAGCTCTGAGCACTGCAAACAATTTCTCCATGGGGAAAGAGGCATCCCAAAAATGGATTTTGCACTGAGTTAACATGTGCTGGTCAGGCCACACATCAAGCTGCAAAATCAGTCCAGCTCATAAAACAAAAAAACTGGACAATGATGAAGTTTTAGCCACCAAGGAAAAGAAATTTTCATCTTAAGAGTGTTGATAATTTGGCAAATATGAATAAACATGCAAAATGTCGCTGGCATTTATCGAGCAGGAGCTGCTTTGAGTGGAAGGTGCATTTTCAGCTGTTCAGAATTGAAAGGCTCATTAAAATAAGAGGTTTGGAGAGATGAAGCTTTTGTGTAACTGAGAGGTGGCTTTTTGCCAGCAAACGAGCTCTCTGCTGATTTCCCCATTTCCCATTTCCCGTTTCTGGGAGCTGTCACTGCAGCCTGTGAGGTTTCTTGGGAAAAATCCCACCCTGCAGAGGAGTGAGTGTCAGGGAGATGGGTTTGGTCTCCAGAACCCTCCCTATGGAATGGGGTGAGAGAAATCCTGAGGAAGGGGAGGGATTTGTGTCTGCAGGTGAGAAAAGGGCAGCAGGAGCTTTATTGCAGCTGCTTTTTCCTCCTTGCACCAGCAGAACGCACAGGGCGTGCTGGAATTTATTTAAATAAATCCAGAACACTTCCAGTCTCCTCAGGTTTTATCCTGTTGCTCACATGGAGATGAAGGAAGCACAAAGGGAAGTCCCGGAGCTGGTGGAACACATCTCCCTCCGAGGATTTCTCTCCTGGCTGGCTCGTTGAGAAGGGTTTTTATGAAGCAGTTAATTAGTCCTTGCTCAGAGAGCAGGCAGAGTGCTGGCTCTTCAGCAAGGTGGTGGCTGAAGAGCTCAGTGACTACTGCAGGTAATAAAATAACTGTATTTTCAACCAAGAAACTCTGATTAAATGGCACTGAGGGTCACTGTTAGATAAGTGCTGAGCTCTTGACAGAAAAAATTAAACCAGATGTAAACTGACTGTTCTGACCCCCAGAAATAAGCTGAATCCTTTCTGTCTGAAATGGATTAATTTGGAGTGGTATTAGAATGTAGCAGGACTTGTGGCAATTCAGAGCTGAAAGGGTTTGCATTTGGCATATTCCCTGCTTTAATTTGGCCTTTTTTTTTGGATACTTAAAAACATCCACATTGCTGTGGCTTTGGTCTGCTCCAGAGCAGGCAACGAGGCTGAGGGAGCTCCTTTTCCCAAAAATCAGGAGCCTGTGGTGGAGCTGCTCTCCCTCTCAATCCATCCTCCCTTGTAAATCCTGAGCTGAGTGTTCCTTGTGAATCCAGTCAGAAATCCTGAGCTGCTCTCTCGGACTCCCAGGCTATCTGCATTGTTTTTACAAGTTATAATTTGGGAAACTTCCAAAGGCTTGGCCTAACATAATGAGTGTGTGATAAGCTCGTGCCCTTGCTTTTTGGTCTAGAGCAGGAATACAGATCAGCCAGAGCTTTTAATGGAGTTTTAATGAATCCTGAGCCTTTGGAGAACTTGAGAGACAGGCTGAATGCAATTTTTGGCTCCCTTTGTGGCTGAAAATGTAACAGATATCTGAAGGTCTTTACAGACTGGAATTGAGGTTTAAGAGAGAAGGATACAGATGTTGGATCATAGGCAAACACTTGGTACCCCAGACTGATCTGTCACACGGGAATATTCAATATTTGGGACTCACACAGTTGTGGAAGCTCCTTCTGGGAAGGGAACTACACAGAGGACACTTTCAGAAGGCTCTGAATCACAGGAATCCTTTAATTATTTTTTTTTTTCTTGACCTTTCAAATGCCCCTGAAGACAGAACTCAGGTACTTGATTTTAGAAACCAAATTTTGGTCCAAGCAGCAGTAAAGAAGAATCTGTTCGTATTTCAGGGCAGCAGCTGTGACTGGAACTGCCTGCCTGAGGTGGATGCTGCCCACGAGTGTGGCATTTATTGACACATTTTAATTGGCTTGTGAAAGGCAGGATTAGAGGTGCAGACCAACTTTTTCTCCTTCGGGGCAGCTGATAAGTAAATGGA
>JAOTQZ010001812.1:0-12738 GCA_026546895.1 Pogonocichla stellata | reverse complement strand
AGGCACTGGCCCTGCACACACCCCTCCGTGGGAGCAGCAAATCACAGCTTCATTTGCTGTCACTGCCAGACTATTAACTCAGGAAGATGGATTGTGCTGCATGAATATTTCACTTGGCCTAAGGTGAAATATTTATTGTCATATTCATATAGGGCAAGAACAACAATCCTAAGACAGAATATCCAATATTTGGATAATCACAATTCTATGGTACCTTCTTGCATCAAATCTACAAAATGTTTTTTTTTTTTAAATTGGCAAATCCTAGTAGATATAGTGCTGTTTGAATTGTTTATACAGCTAATTTAGTTCCCTTAACTCTTTCACTCTGATCTTTTTCTTATCCCTTTTTATTTCCTTTTGTTTTCCAACAAAAGGAAATTTTATTGGGCTTTTTTTTTTAAACAAAAAAAAAAATATTGATCACTGTTAGGATACTGAGGTTGGCCATTAAATTCTAAATTCCTCCTACTCAATACATTTTTTGATGCAGTCTTATGGCTTTGGCCAGTTGCCAGAGGTATCATAATAAGCACAGTGAAAATAATTCTCACAAATTTTAACTTTCTACCTTTCTTAAGGCCCCTTGGGTTGCAACCAAGGGCCTAGATGTCAATTTTTTCGGTGGCAAAGCTTTTACCCTGGGATTTGTTTTTCTTTGGTACCCTTGGCCTCATCAAGTTTGCATGAGCCATTTTAACTTTTTTGCTCCAAAGATGGCACAAATTGTTTGGAATTCTGCAGCACTGACCTACCTCTCTCCCTTGATTGATTAGGTTTTTTTTCCTAATCCACTAAAGCTCCAGAGATATGCCAACTGCAACAAGATTTGTTTTCACAAGACTTTAGTTAACAGTCTGTTGTACTGGCTCTTTTTCTGCTATGGTGTTTTTTTGGTTTTTTTTTCTGTGAAGTCGAGGTTGGTTATTAAATCTTCATCACCACCAATAGACACACTCACGCTGCCAATTTGCATCAAAAACGAGTCTATGGCCTGGCATATTGATTTCTTACCCACAAGAAATGTTAATTACGATACACTGGTCTATAATATTATGGATTGTTTGTTCTCTAGCCTGTACAAAAGCTAATACAGCAAGGACTCATTGATCTTGGTTTTCTATTAGTTGAATTGCTGCATAAAAGGTCCCATTTTCTTGTCTTAATGGTGTTCCAAAAAAATGACTAAAAAGTTTTTCTGAAGTTAGCTGTTCACGTACACAACCTAAACAAATTAACAAATCAATTGTCTTTTTCTTTTGCCCTAGTTACTTTTCACCACAAATTAAAACAACAGGTGCAAACAACACAAATTCATGGGTGACACTTTAAGTTATGGTTACTACATTCCCAGTGTGTTAATTGTTTTTGAACCTTCTCAATACCAGGTGTTACCACTCTCTTTTTCTGGAGGTGCAGGTCCTCAAATAAATTAGTTAATGTTGGCTGCCAGAGGCTCCTGAGGTGTTGGAGTCAGTGAGTCAGGGGTCTCTCTGAAGAATTCAGAGAGAAATCAGAGTGCAGGGATTGAATTAAAGCCTTTGGATGGATTGAAGTATATTAAGCCACTCACACATAAAGTAGACATTTAAGTAGAAGTAAGTCAGTAATTTTAGGGTGAGTTCTAATGCTTCTAGTAAGTGAAAGGTCTGGATTCCACAGTAGTAGCTCAAGTTCTAGTGAAGGTTGAAAACATACTGATATTTTCAGCAAGAGGCTCCAGGCCCACAGTTGTAGACAGGACTTAGACATAATAGAGCTATAGTAAGAATATTGCTTGCATTTTTCAGATAGAACAAGGTAAGTTGTATGTGTAGTTCTATAAATAACCTGGTGTGCTAAGAAACTAGAATTCTAATGGGTTAAGAAGTGGTGGTCTGAGTTGGCATCTTAACTTGTTGGAAAAATCCTATATAAGAGTTTGTATTGGGGGAATTGGTGCTTTTAGCCACTTGCTTTTAGCCATTCTGGGTCTTAGCCATTTGCTTATTGCTACTGCTTTGCTATTGCTTGTCTGCTGAGACTGATGTGCTTTGTAATAAAGAACCTTTTTAACTATTAGCTGCTTTGCTTATTTAAGATTACCTGATGAAGTAGGAGCCTAAGAGCTCTGGAGTTGGTGCCACAGAGCACTGGAGGTCTAAGAGCCTCACAAGGTGCTGGGCTGGGAGGGGTCCCTGGTGAGCTGCTCTGGGTGCTCTGGGACAGGGGAGTGGCTGCTCCTGCTGGTGAGGTGTCCCTGAACCCCACACTGAGCCTGGGGTGCTCAGGGCAGGCAAACCCTGACAGCTCAGCTGCAGCTCTGACAGCTCGTGTCTGTGCACATTCCGTGAGGAAAATGGAAGAACAAAAAGCCAGGAAGGCAGCCAAGGCAGGGAGTGGATCAGATGATTCCTGGGATCCCCTGTATGCCACACTGAATGGGAAGGTGGTGCCAGAGGAGGAACTGCCTCTTGGTGTCCCCAGTCTGAGTTGTGCTCGAGGGATAAACAGTTAAAAAAACTCAATCCCAGCAGCTGAGCACCCATCAGTGTGAGATCCAGATCCAGTAACATCCACCTAGGGAGAAAACTGGCAAAATGCAGAATCTGGATCATGCAAGGCAGTATACTTGCAGGGACAGGTGCTCCTCTTTAAGAGTTTAAGCATCCTCCCTGTCTCTGCTTGAGCAAACAAGGAGCTGTCTGCAGCAGGAATTCACACATCATGGCACAGCAGCTGCTGTAAACAGCAGGCAGCATCTTGGGCCACCATCCCCGTCACCAACAGCACAGGAGTCTGCAAAAGCTGCAGCATCCTTCCCATCTCTGAAGCAAGAATCTAAGCTCACTTCTGTCATTGGAAAGTCCCTCTTGTCTGTTTGAGAGATGTCTTCAGACCTAACTAGTTGGATATCTATGACTCCAGCACCTGAAGCTTCCCTGATCAGATTGAAAACGAAATTTGGATTTCTAACTGCTCTGCTAAACACACAAGAATCATCTGTCATTAGCTACAGATAATTTAACACTCAGAGCCAGAACATCCAGTGCTGGAGGAGCAGCAACAATTAATAGGAGTCCTCATGTTAGAAGGAAGTGAACAGTGTTCAGGGTCTGCCAGCCCATGGAAGGGAAAGTTTCCCTCTCTTGCACAGACAGGGAAAGGATCATGCTGGAGTGCAAGTCCAGCAGTGAGAGTGCCATAAATTACCCCAGTGCTCAGTCTCATGCTGTACACTTCTGTGGCAGGATTGCTACCCAGGCAAAAAAGTGACTAGCTTGGAGGATAACTGCTCTTCTCAAAGGTATTCTGTTCATAAAAGGAAAAACAGAAAATCTTGTTACTCTATTAAGCAGAGACAAAAGAAAGTCAGAGGTAACTTTAGTAGAGATGAATTTAACTCCAGCAATTTGCATCAGTTAAATATGCAATCCATCCTGTTTACAGACCCCCATGTATCTGACATTATTAATGAACCATTTTCTGTTTCTTCCACTTGATTGCCCTAACTGTGTTAACAAAATTAGGAGAAGAGCCTAACAAAACACAAATAAATTGTTTGGAAAGCAAAACCAGCAGCCCCAGGTAGTGTGGCATATTGCTGAGAGAAAGCAGGTGGCCACAGGTGCCTGTGAGCCTCCACAGGTAATGAATATCCATATGCTCTGCTATAGGGCTTGCTTGCACTTTGATTAAATACTCTGTCTCCAAGCTGGCACACCACATTTGTTTTCAGAGCAATTAAAATCTACAGTGGATCAGAAAACACCATTTTTATGAAAACCCCCAGCAAGTCAATACTTCACAGGTCTGTTGTAAGAGCAGAAGGATTTTGTCCTTTGGGCTCAATCCTTGTTGTTTCTCATCTCATCTTTTGGACTTGTTTTCTCCCCTAGCAAAAAGAGATGTAAAAATTCAAGCACCACTATTCAGTGGCATCTAACAATCTGCACATGGCAGGGACAGGGGCTGTGAAAGTGTTATCATCTTTTGGTGAAGAAGTTATCATCTCACTTTCAAGGCACAGATTGTTTTGTGAGCTGTGCTTGTGCAGCTGACCAGTTTCTAGTGAGCCACTGCCACAGAGTGAACAATTCATGAACTGGCATCAGGAACAAGATGAAGTTGAGCCTCATCTAGGGCACAAAGATGCACTGAGATAAATTAAAATATCATGTTCTGTAAAGTTTACTGATCAACAAAAAAATTCTTCATTTGGGAAAGAATTCAACTTCCAAATTAATCTGCATGACTTGTCAAGTACTCTATGGCTCATTTTCTAGATATTTAGATACTTTTCCAGAATCCAGGGAAATGGTATTTCAGTTTCCCCATAGATCTTTTTGTCATTTTTCTGTAGCAGAACAATTTTTTGTAGTATTGCAGTATCTCATCCATACTCACCACTACTTTAAAAAGCCAAGTCTTCCTGCTTGCAGGTTTATAGTTTACACCATTTCACCAGCCCATTCCCTGTGGGATTCCCCTGCTGCAGCAAAAACAGGGCCTTTCCTTTTACCCTTTGAAAACTCCAAAGGAACCCAGTGAGGCAAACCCAGGCAGCTCTATTTTATCATATTCCTCAAAAGATGCTTCTTTACAAACTCCTGGGTGCTATACCCTGGTGTTAAACACGTCATTTCATTTCTTTCTGAGGATAAAACTCTAATAGTTAAAGTTGGGCCATATCTCTTAAGAACCTTGGCAGCTTCTTGCCCTCCTCCCTGCACGGCTGCCCCTCTTCTCTCTCTTTTCCTACACCTGCCACCCCTGTATTTTTATGCTCACCAATAGTCTTGGGGAAAATTATCATTTTAGCTGCTCTAAATTGCCCTTTTGAGAGGCAGAGGTGTGACAAGAGCATTTTCCCCATGTTACAGGAGACATGGTGAAGCTCTTACACCATCAATAGAAATAGCTGCAAGAGAGAAAATCCAATTAATTTCTTTACGGTCTTTAAGCTACACCTCCCCTAAACCAGAAATATTTAAACATAGCTATTTACATGGAGTGTCATGCAAAATCAAAAATGAAATTTGTTAACAATTGGGAAAAGCCACTTGGTTGTAGCAGGAGGAGCCTCACAAGGAGCAACTGGGGCAGGCTCTGTGTCTTTACCCAGTCCCTCTGGCAAATAGGAAAAGAAATATCTCTAAGTCTAGATTCCACCCGAATATTAAGCCATATTTTTGTATGGTGCACCTCTAAAAAAAAAAAGTGCTGTGCCAATTAATTTTTGCCAGAAGTCCCCTTGCTTTTGCATCCAAGGGGCTCGTGCTGTCCCAACACACCAGGCCCTGGGGCTGTGGCTTCTCCTTTCACAAGCTCAGCCTTTTCCTTGTGGCGTCTGCAGCAGAGCTGAGCTGCTGTTCATCAGCAGGGCATCCCCCTGCTCCCTGCCCTTCACCACTGCTTCCCTCACAGCCCTCAGTTACACTCTGCCCTGCCTACAGACCCCTGCCCTTACCTCGCCTCAGCCCTGGCCTGGCTCCCACTGGGCAAAAACTTGCTGCTTCTAATCCCAATGTCTCAGCCAGCAGTCCTTGCAGTCACAGCTCACAGCCCAGGGCATCTCCTGGGCAGGGAAACTCCCTCTCCCTCTGCATTTCCAGGGTCTCTCTGCCCTCCTGGCCTGTCCTGGGGGCACACATTGCCTGTTTGACATTCTGAGCCCCCTAATTTTTACTGCAGTCACCTGATGACTGATGTCAGAGCGCCACTGAGCATTCCCTGCACAGCTCTGGGGGATTTATAACGCTGAAATATCCCTCTGCCTCACTAAAATGCTGGTGTTAATGCCCTGGTCCCTGCAGCACACATGGCAGAGCTCACCACTGCTCACACAGCAGGAGCCAGGGAGGCACTGCCTCTCCTAAGCCTGGCAGTGCACAGCATTTCAGTTTAAAAGGTGTCCATCCCCTCCCCCTGCCTCTGAAATCAGTCTGGGCTGTAGCAGAAAGCAGGAAGCATTATTAAAAATAATAATTATTGACTAACTAAAATAAAATTATTAAATTATTTATTGTTAATTATTACATTATTATAATATTATTATATATTGATTATATAATTATAACATTGTGAACTATTTATTTATTAATAAAGTAATTATTAAAATAACATCATTAAAATTAATATTTTTTATTATTCTATTACTTGGAGTCTTTGAGAAGTACTAGGAACATTGGCAAAAGAGGCAGAGAAAATCAGTGTTGGGGTTCTGCATTTCATAGAATCACAGAATGAATTAGGTTGGAAAAGATCTTTGAGGTCATCAATTCCAACCTTGTCAGCTGGGCCATGGCAGTGGGTGCCACATCCAGGGATTTCCTAAACACCTCCAGGGACAGCGACTCCATCACCTCCCTGTGGTCTTCCCACACCATGTGAAGGCACAAAGAGGACAAAGATTCCCCCCTGTATTTCTTACCTTTCAGAAGGACATGAAACTTTTGAACAGAATGTTTGGCCCCAGTCTGAATCTTCTGTATTCCATATTATATGTGAAGTGGAGCTTCAGTAGGATCCCTTAGGGAGACAGTGCTCAATTCTGTGCACACAGGAGCAGCAAGGGTGGACTCCCCCACCTGGCTAAAATAAAAAGAAGTGAAATAAGAGCACCTGAAAAGAACATGCTCAGAGAATACAGTTAGCTAAGTCAAGGATCAGCAGCATTACAACCTTTTTCTCTTCCTATGTATTTATTCTAATTCTATGGATTCAGATTAAATAGCCATGTGCTATCATTTTACCTGCTCTGAAAATAGAATTGCAACTCCCTTTAGAAATGGCTTTGAAAAGCAACCTAATCCCACCAAAACACCCATTAAACCTCTGCTTAAATTCAATGATATGGTTTTACAGAAGTTTCTTCCGAAAAGTTTCACTCTACCCTTACTGTACACTACTTTTTTAGCACTGGTAACTAGATTTGCTTCTTACCTCAATGCTGGCAGTAGACACCAGAATAGGTGGCCAGATTTCAAGAAGCACTGGGAACATAAAGTTCTCTGCTTTTCCAGTGCCTGCTGTTCCATGCCACCAGCCTCTTGGGAAAGGAGTCTGTACCAGTTAAAAAGCAGATTTATTTAGCTTAGAGAACTGACAAAATCTCAATTGTTTCAATCAAGAAAATTAAGACAGACATAAAACAGGTCCATCTTCTCCATTACCCCAGTTCCTTTAGCACCTTACTTTTGCAAAACTGAGACTGGAGGCCCTAATTTAGCAAAGCATTTTGCCATGCATTGATATTCCTCTAGAACTTCATTATATCAAAATACTTCACTAAATCAGGGCCTCTGATGTTAATGATTTCTGCACCACTGTGAGGAAAGGTGGACAAAATGGTTATTTTTCAGATTCAGGCAGATATTTGAAGATAGATCAACAGCAAAGCAGCCATGCAGAGCAAGACCTCACAGTAAAAAGCATTATCACTAGCCTGAAATCAACCTGACAACCTTTAAATCAGACTTCAGCTTAGCTGCAGACCATAAAGAAATGCTCCCCCCTTCACTCAATTCGTGTACAGCAATAAAAGACAGCAGTGCTGAGATTTTACTGGTAGACAACAGCACAGCTGAGGTCAAGCAGTGATGCTGGCGTGTCTCCACTGCTTTTGACTGAACTCCAATAAAAAAAAACAAAAAAAAGCCAAAAAAAAAACCCAAAAACTTGTGTAGCACAAGTGTGGCAGACCCTCTGCAATACCTCATCATTTTAACTAGCTAAACCAATTAGTTTCCACACAAAGGCAGGTAAAACTGGAATTCAGAACAAGTTCTTGCTGGTTAAAATATTCAAAAGCTGTTCTTGACTTGTCCAGGTGCAACCCTTACCCTGTAGCAAGGCCAGACATCAGCAATTCCAGCAGTAGCCAGCTTCATGTCTCCTGCATAAGTGTCACAGTGCTGTGAGAAATAACCACCAGTGTAAGTGGATTTATCCCAGGAAGGAGGAAGGACAGCTCAATAGAATAATACAGACATGTCTGGATAATTAATAACAACCAGTTAGTGAGGGGAAAATAACTGTAAGTTATGGAGAATGCTGTATTTGGGATTAATTTTTACCCTGCTAAAAGTAATGCTGAGGCAATAGATTTTTTATTTTATATCCAGTAGGAAATACCATTATGATTATTTACTGTAATTTCAAGCACAAGCAAACAAGTGCTACAGTGATATGTACCATCATCTGAGCAAGAATTCATAATGTTTGATCAGCTGATTGCTGTAAAAGGACATTGCCTGTTGGATTGCTTTTAATCAGTATGAACAGAATTAAAAAGAAACATATTCTGAAATGGAGAGAACATCAGATGTGCCCTTAAACTGGCTCCCTCTCATGCTGAGAGTTGGTGAATGCAGTCACATCTGATGTGCCTAAGGGTCCATCCCAGTTTTCTTCCCTGCCAGTGGGAGATTTTACTTCAGGGATACTGGATCAGATTGGAACTGGAGGAGGCTTTGATTTGTTTTTAATTTTCCTTTGAAAGTTCAGCACATGGGCACAGCTGGTCCTGCTGTAGATGGCACCACACCCTATTCCATCATTAATTTTCTGCATTTCTTTTATCCTTCACTTTTGGAGCTTTGCAATTTAGGAGCAATGCCAAAAAAGTAAAGGAATAGTGCTCTCCCCAGCATAAAGTTTATTCACTTTTCATTAAAAAAAAAACAAACCAACCAGATTTAAATTAGACAAAGGTAAAATACCTTAAAACATTTTCAAGTGTTGACTTTGAATATTTTCAGACTTGTTAAAACATTGTGGGAAAGTTGAAAGATTTCTCTACGTCCAAAAAAGTGTGCAAGAGGTGAAATAACACTATTCCTAACATTCAAGAGAGGAACCAAACAAGGAGATGTTCAGACATGAGTAGGTCACCCCCCTATATTTGTTCTGATAGCTCATGCTCTGTCTCTCCTGACAACCCAAACTTATGCATTGACACAAAAGTAGTTTAATGCCATTAGAAAAAAACCTTATAAAGTCTAAAATCTCAGTGATAAAAGTTAACCCAAAGTGAGTGATGAATAGGCACACAAGTCTGATGGTGTGGCATTTTATTCAATCATAACCTACTACATTATTTACATTTACCATCCTGCTGGGTTTATTATTTAAAAAAAAAAAAAAACCAAACAAATTTAAACCCACCAGCCTCTGTGTGAACTAGACAGTACAAAGGCTCTGCAGCCCCTGGCAGGACCCTGCTCTGCAGCTGCTCTCCCACTCTGGTTCAGGTGATGCCCTTTGCCTCCCTGCCTCAGCATTGTGGAGAAATGAGCACTCACTCCCTTTGAAAAGTGCTACTCAGAAATGTGCACTGAGCAAAGATAGGTCACCTATTAGTGCTTGCTACAACAGAACTACATGTGCCCCAAAACCACAATGAAAAGTGGACATGATTCACTCTCTTCTATGTCACATTCCCAAAATTGCATGTTTTAACCATTAAAAAAAAAAATCACATGGGTTTCCCAGATAATTGCTGCTAAAGGATTTTTTATAGCAGTATAGCATTACATATTCAGGTCCTTTATGTGCAGTCTCTACATATGTCTGTAGGTATTTAATGCAACAGGAAGGCTGTCACTGTTACCTGTGCTTGTAAAAGTCTCTGCAGTGGGTCTTTGTTTCACAAGCCACATGTTATTAAAATACAAGAATTCATGAGAAAAGTTCAGCTGGGATGATCTTCACATATATCAAATTCTATGAGAGGAAGCAGCATTTCTTCCATTTTTTTGCCATGAGAAACTTCTTGTTCTGTAGATTTTACAGTGTGTGGGTTTATGTATTTCACATATGCAACCCCACATCCTCATTGCACTTACCCTTACATTACTCCAAGTTAGATAAAGAAGGATCCAAGCAATACCAGAGCCCAAAGAATAAAATAATTTCCTTATCTACAGTAATATATAGCTTAGCTGACTTTACACAGCCTTTTGGCAGCAGCACATCTACTGAATTTGTATTTCAGTTCACACGCCGCTTCCAAGGCTCCAATATTTCAGCACAATTACAAATTAATGAGATAGGTAGTCTCCGTTGCAGAGATAGCAGCAATCTGTAAAAGGGCATTAAGAAAAGGAGTGATTTATTGGCTCGTGAAGGTTCCAAGTGTGCAGTCACATTAGCATGACAGTGGGAGGTCAAGAGACTCATTAGCCAGCAGTTACATCAGCATTTTACAGTGGCAGGATGTACATGAAACACACACTTCTGATAGCAATTATTGGGTGCTCAACAGGCATTGCCTGTGCCTCTGTCTCCCATCACACCTGAGGGTGGTGGGTATCCACTGTAGGGGGTGACTGCTGTGTGCAGTGTAGCAAATTCCATCCAGAAATCCAGATTTATTTCTGCTACGTCACCAAAAAGCCTTGCCCAGTAACACTGGAGCAGCAGAGAGCACAAAACCTGCTGTGCCCCACTCCTGGGTGAGGGATCCACACCCCTGCTCCAGCAGAACATCAGCCTTACCCTGGCTGCTGCAATGGCACAGATGGGTCTTCCTAACACCTGGGCTCACCTGTGCAGCTCGAACAACAAAGGGAGCATGGCCTTGAAGAAGCCACTTGTTGTATGAAAGGCTATGTCAGTGATGCCTTGTGGGGCTACCTAAAAACAGAGACCAGACAAAATTAAGGGAATAAAAAGCAGATGTATTTATTGAAGACCCTTCAAGTCCATTAAGGGCAGACTAAGCCCCCCCAGTGGCTACACCCAAAAATGGATGTCAGGTCACAGGTTTTCACACTTTGATAAGTTTGGTCCATTTGCACATTGGGGGTTTATCTTCCAATTACAGCTTCAGGTAATGAAGTCATTTACCCCAAGTTTGCTCCCCCCCAACTCACTTTTGTTTCCATCTCTCAGGGCCTGAGACAGTGAGGTGTCCTTGATTCCCAGCCTGGAGAGGAATTGTGTCTGACCAAAATGGGAAAGCAGCAGCTCACACTGTGTATGGAGTTTAGGGTTATACACTAAAGAATTGCAGGGTTACAAATACATGAAAAATATAAAAGCTAAAATCCTAAGGCATCACCTGAAGTACTCAGGTGCACAGAGCAATGGGAACCTGGCCTGGCAGGGAGGGGAGGGAAAGCAGATCAGAAGTGAGGATGAGATCCTGAACCCATCTGTGTGTTGAGACTGTCTGAAAAACTGGGTCAGTGTGATCTGATGCTGATGTACAGAGCAGAGCACCTGGCATAAAGCCTGAGTAAAATGTTTGGATTTTGTGGTCTGCATAGGAAGATACAGCTCAGCTTTGGGTCAGCTCCATAAAGGGTCTCAGATCCTGTGCACAGGGCACTGCAGAACGAGGTGATGTCCTCTACAGCTCTGTTGGAAAAGTTGCTGCCTCTGCACACCACGTGAGCATTGTCAGGTCTCACAAACTGTTCTAGGAAGCTCTTCTTGCCCATTTGTGTAATTCTGAGTTCTGCCCTCCTAACCAGTCTGAGACAAGCGTTTATGTTCCCTAGAATTTCGGGTCCTGATCCAAAAGCTGTTTACATTTTCAGGAATAGTTTCACTTTGTGCAAAACCTGCCTGTCCATACCTCTGGATGGAGCAGGACAGTTCACAGACATTCCTTCCTAGGCTGGCATGAGCAGCTGTTTGAGCACCACCCAAGGCAGGGGATGCAGATCTCCAGGATGTTCCATATTCCAGGCCAGGTTTGAAAACTTCCCTCTTACGTTGAATTTTTCTGCCACTGGAGCCAAACCCCATATTGAGATTATAGCACAGGCAAGAAATTTGCCAATCTTTGATGGGTGGGAAGAGGCTGGAATTAGCAAATCCCCTCTCTTAGCTGGAGTCTGGGGTTTTCTCTGGTGCCCACAATGCCCTGACTTTCCTCAGCTGCTGATGCCCACAGGAGCCTGACCAGACATGTGGCTTTGGACTTCCTGCACCATATTAAGAGATAACAGAGGTGCCAGTGTTACAGAGACAAGCTCAAACTGCATCCAGCTTTCAGGGAATGTACTGAGCATCTTTATTCTGGATATTCTCTACTGATTTTGGATATGAGTGCAAGCAGAGCCACTGCTTGGCTACTGCCTTTGGTATGGAAAGAGTCTAGAGCAGCAGGATTCAATTTTTATTTTTTAAGGCTAATGACTCAGGTTTTTCAAGGTCATTGTGTGCTACCATATGGCATGCTTTAACTGCACAAGGAACAGGCCTGTGTTGAGTGACTCTGTGAATCTGTGGAATTCTCACCAGGCTGGGGTGTCAGAATAACCAGGGCAGGGTGTTTTGATGTCAGCACAGCTGCTGATATGTAACTGCTGGGTGAACTACCCTGACTGAGCCTCAGCACTGCTCCTTGCAGGATTGGACTTCTTAAAATTTGCACCTTAATGAGTGAGGTTGTCTCTTTAAATGTGACTTTGATTGAGAAACATAAAAACAAGATCACTGCTGAGAGTTTCAGGGATCCCAGAGGTGCAATGATTTTATTGAAGACTGTGACTAACCCAGCTGTGCTCAGATCAGGCTGCAGCTCCTTGTGCTGTTTGCCAAGGAGGGATTGCAGGTGCTGGTATCCCTACAGCTCAGAGAGGTTTGGATGCAGTTTCCTAACCTACTGCCTTGGTTTGAATGACAGATATCTGCTAAGAAAGGCAGGAGCCTCTCTTGAAATGGAGAATGTAAACCCCCTCCCCCCAAATTATTATAATTTTGAAATTAAGGGGCTTTCAGGCAAAGATATGGGAGATAGGAATA
>JAOTQZ010001811.1:0-12825 GCA_026546895.1 Pogonocichla stellata | reverse complement strand
CCCTTCAGTCTCAAAGCCAGCCTTAAAGGTAGAAAACTTATTTCTGGGCTAAACAGACAAATGGGAATACAATTCAACATGACAAAGTCGTACCAGGACACATCTAATCCTTTCTTTTTACTTAACTTTTTGTCAATCACTTTCTTAGCAAGTGATTACTTATTCTTAGTAAGTGATTACTTAGCAAGTAATGCAAGATTTTTCATAGGGAACTGAAGCCTAGAACTCCATGGCTCAAGTTAAGACCTTGTAGTTTACCATTTGAGCAATATACCAGTCTTCACATTCTACACAAAAAAAAAAAGCAGTAGTTTCATGCAGGGTTTTATGTCTGAGTCTTTTATATACAAATGACAAATTGCAAATTTATTTCAAATTAAGTCTGTTAAAAGGGGCACTTTTTCTGTTGTTGTCTTTTATTTAATCCAGTGCCCTTGAAAGGGTCTAATCATATGTGCCCAGAATAACACATATATAACGAAGGATAAACACTTCCCTGAGGAAAGAAGAACAATGATCAGGACTAGCTCTGGCTCTGGGCCTATCTTCTCTATTTTGCAGTGTTTTGTTTTTTACAACATTTTGTGCACTTAAAGGTGCACAACAAATTATGCTCAATTTATCTATCCCTGCACTACAGATTTCCAAACAGGCTGTGTTCATCCCTTCAGTTTTGTTAATATATCATTTTGGTTGTATGAAGATGCCTGCCAAAATAAGGAAGATTCACAAGTCTGTGTTACCAGCAGTCAAGGTGTCACAGAATCATTAAAAACCATTACGATCATGGACAAAGACCCTCTAACTAATTAAAGTTAGAAAGTGATACGTTTATTCACAGGTGGGAGACACGGGAGTTGTCTTCCCAAGATCTTACATACAATACGTATGCATAAGGCCAGCACCTCCCATCCCCATTCGATACTAAAATGAGGCTATTAGTCCTTCACGTGTGCGCAATTCTTCTCTTGAATTGGGTCGGTGGTCTCAAAATGGGTCAGTGGTTTCAAAGGATGAAGTCAGGAGAGTCTTCATCAGGCCTCAGTGACCCTCTGGCACCATCCCGTGCTTCGTGATGCAGTCCAGATGCTGACCATTGTTCTTACTGGTTTCAGTCTGTTCTTATAACGGTTCACTTACTCTACGTTCTTCTGTACGCAAGCAGACACGTCTTCATAGCAGCAGACAATATAACAATTACCTCTAGCTTAAGCATCTAGTAATCATTAACCTACCATTTGCCTACCTATCCTACATCTTAGTCATGGAAATTGCTTCTATCCTTAGCAAAAATCTTAACTCTTTAAAATCATGATTCATCACAACCACAAACCACCTCTCCCAAAGAGAGAGCTGGCAAATTGTCACTTCAGTGCACCACAGCAGCAATGACAGAGACAAAAAAAGCAGTAATATTCCTGCTTTGTGAGCCTTTAATTTAGCATTACATTTCTAGTCTTTGCCCTTGAAGCTGTAGGCAATGCTATCAGGTAGGGGAACTCCTGTGAAAACAGGCTAAGAGAGATGGGGTGAGTTGAGCCTGGAGAAGAGAAGGCTCTGTGGGGTGTCTCAAAGAGCTGCAAAAGAGCCGGAGAGGGACCAGAGACAAGCTATGAAGGGACAGGACAAGGGACAATGACTTCTCACTGCCAGGGGGCGGGGTTAGATGGGACATTGGGAAGGAATTCTTCCCTGTAAGGGTGGCTGTTGGGAGCTGGGTTTTTGTTCTTTTACTGTGTGAGTTTAAAGAATTTTTCCCATTATCATGCTAACGGAGACTGCCAGCTACCCCCAGGATCTTCTGACTACTCTAGACAAAGGGGTAGGCGGGAGCTGGCTTCATGAGCATGGGGAACTCGTGTTTCCGGCGCGTTCAGAGGAGGAGGACGCCCTGTCTACACCACATGTGGTGAGAACGCAGGAGAGGCAGACACTCTGCGGTCAGCTGCCTGCATCTCCGCCGCTCCAACCTCCTACCTCTGAGGACACGGCAAATCACCTGGACACAAATGGTGAGCGAGAAGCCTGCTCCCAGCCTGCTCCCATGTGAGACACAGCACGGCCGCTGCCACCCCCATCTCTCCTGCTCCTGCCTGCTCTCCACAGCTGTCAGGCTCTATGTCGTCTTCACCACCGGGACCGAGTGCAGAGAGAGAGTGCCTGCGGCTAAAGAAAGCACTGGAACCGAGTTATCTGTTCTGTTTTGTTGGTAATTTTAACAACTGCTGTTGTTTCTGCTTGTACAGTTAGATATATATTAGTAAAAGGGCTGTTACTCCTACCCCCTCATTTCTGTCTTAGAGTCCTTGATTCAAACAACTTGGAGGGAGTGGAATTAAATTCTCTATTTCAAAGAGAAGCTTCTGCCTTTATTGGCAGACACCTGTCGTTCAAACCAGGACAGTGGCAAAGCCCTGGTACCGGTTGCCCAGAGACGTTGTGGCTGACTCTGGATCCCTGGAAGCGTTCGAGGTCAGGTTGAATGGGGCTTGGAGCAACCTGGAATAGTGAAAGCTGTCCCTGCTCAAGACAGGAGGTGAAACAAGATGGTCTTTAAGGTCCCTTCCAACCCAAACCATTCCATTATTCTATAATACAAACTAGGTTATTTCCTTTTTTCCTTGGAGCCAGTCTAGTTATATCCATCCTGCTTTCAAACAATTTGTATGGACCATGAAAACAGCACTACTGTGAAGGTACTGGACTATCACGGAAAATATTTCCTTGCAGAAATATTCTCCATGAGCTTTGTAGGAAGTTGCAAAGCCATGCATCCTCCTTGGCATCACAGCACTTGTCACACCTGTACAAGCACCATTCTTTCTCCAGGATGGATGCTGGCCCATTTTGCATGTTGTATGCAGGTAACTGAAACTCCTGGTCTCCAGGATGAAAGTTCACTGTTTGATGGTTTGTGGTGGGTAAAGAAAAAATGAGTTTCCACCATGATGCTGAGCATAATCCATCAATAAACTGTAATGTTGAGACAGGGAACACTTTGTCAGGGAGGATACATTTTTTCTACCCTGGTAGGAACACGCAGAGCATGGAAGGACACATCAAGTTTTCATGACCTTCAGCAGAAAGTTCAGTTTGTCTCCAAGCAATTAGTGCCGACTTGCCAAACATACCAAATTCAAGGAGGACAATCCGTCTGTGAGCCACTGCTGTGGTTTAGGAATGGCAGTCCCCAGTTTAGCGCTCCCACTGAGACTCTCCGAACCACACTACTGCTCGCTATGGGCATGAGGTGCATGGTGTGGAATAAGGAGCCAAAGAACACAACCTGCACATATTGCACCACTGCAGCCAGACACAGACACACCATGCAGCCTCTCCCTACTGGCTCTACAGTGTCCCACTCACCTGGAACTAGAAGCAACAGGAACCATCCTCCCTTACAACAACCAAGGCTAATTCTCTTACAGTGAGTAACATTCATGGGCAGACCTTGATGGCATTTGATGTTTCGGAACACAGCAGTGTGGTATGGCCTGCCTCAGTGCTGGTCTTTTTCAAGAATTGCCCCAAGAAAGCAAGAACTGCTGCTTTTTATGTCCTATTGCTTTTAAAGCCCTTAATTTCACACCACCATGTGGGTAGTGTATACATTGCAGAGTCTCCTGTTCTCAGGGCCTATAATTTTAATATAAGATTGATATGCACAACCCTTTTTCTAATGGGCAGTGATAAATAATCCAAATTAGATACCTAATATGAGAGTATTGCCCTTCACTTATAATTGCCCTTTTCCACTCATAAAAGTAGAGTTTTTTGTCTTGTATATTTATTTATTTATTATTTTCCCTCCCATGAAAACATTTCCACTGCTATTTGACATTTCATTCTCAGGATTTTCTCTTTTTTATTGGCTGTGATTTTGGGTCTTTTATTAGAAGTGCAGAGGGCCATCTGCCAGAAATTCAACTCCTGCTGCAGAAGTCTTTTGTCAACAGCTTCATCTAGACATCTGAGCACTTTGGGTTGGCAAAGGTCATTATTTTTATTCAAACTGAGAACTACTAGCACTTCTTCATTGTTTGGTCTCAAATACTCTTTATCTATTCCCACATTTTGCTCAATTGCTCACAGTCCTTCACTGACTTGCAGTGTTAATGGTTACACAGTTGTTTCCTCTAATTGACCAGTGACGCATTAACTTCCCAGACTATTTTTACTCTTCACTACTTCAGGTTAATTTCCAGTCCCTTTTGCAGCCAGTGAAGCTGCATTTGCTGTATTATTCCAAGCGGCAGACACTTTTTCTGACACTGTGTACCAGCACCTCTAACTCCCTTACCCAGTTGTTTTCCCCTTACTAGCACTCTGTCTTTTGTGTTAGCAGGGTGCTAAATCTTATTTATTTGGCTATTCAGATGACTGCAACCGGGCACTGTCACTTGCCTAGTCAATAAATGCTTATTGTTGCTCAATAACTCCTTGCTACTCAGCAAAGCAAAAATTTTGCAGCAGCTCTTTTCATCTCAATATCTCTTTCTTTCATCTTGCCGGTTCTTGGGGTAAAGAGAAAAGTTTTTGTCCTATTTCCTTTCCATAGTCATTTGTGTTGGAAAAAGTTTAGGTCTCTCCAAAAATATTTTCCAAAGCACCTTATCAAAGTAGCTCTTCAATACTCTGCATAGTTTGAATTTTCCAAAGTCACTCTTTATATCAAGTACTTTGGAGTTAATTTGGTTAGTATTATGATTGATGCATACCATTAAGGTCACTGGAGGCTAAAAAGGAAATGGAATAAATGTTTTTGGTTCTTTTCTTCTGATGACTGTTCCTGAACAATCTGCACGGTGCTATTCTGCTCTGCACAGCTGGGCAGCTCATGAAGCTAATCCCTGGAATTATTGCTTTTCTATTTTGTGATCCCAGCCCTAGACTTCTCTGGATTCACTCCTAACCTGCTTCTTGGAGCTCCGTAAATAGCAGATGCTTTTGGTTTCCCATTTCCTCTACAAAAGGGGCAGGTAGAAAGACTGACTGCTGTAATTGCCTTAGAAAACCTTGTGACAACCTGAAAACAGGCCTGTGCTGGAGAAGGACAAAACACTTGAGTTATCTGCAGGGGTGTCACAACCCTGGAAACAGTACAGGTCAAAAAAGGGAGTTCCACTAATCTGCAATTTCCAGGCCAGAGCTTTCAAAGAGCAATTGGAGACTTGGCTTGACTAAGATTTGAAACAAAAGCCACATATTTCCTTGTTCCCTCACAGAGGAAAACACTTTCTCATCAGCAGCTTGCACCAGACCCAAAAGTCCCAGGAGCCAGAGCTGTAGCTCAGCACAGGCTCTGAATACGGGGAGCTGGGACATGTTAGGATGAGATCCAGTTGAGCCAAAGGGAAACCAGTTCCTCCAGCAGCTCAGTTGGCTCCTGGAGGAGCACCAACACAACAAATATATTTTCCATCTTTTCCATCATTCCCATTTTCCAGCAGCATTCAAAGTCTCTCCTCTCCCTCCATCTAGAGAGATGGTTCCAAACCCACGTGAGATTTGTTCCTCAGAAAAGTCTAGGTCCCAACACTCTAACAGTACTGTCACTAAGGCCAGACTTCACTGTCTTACTTAATTCTCCTCCAATTCTACCCTTAAATATACTGTAATCTTTCTCAGTCATATTTCTGAGATTAAATTAACTTTCTAAATGAACATGCCACATGCACAATTTTCAATTTAGCATTTCTTGATTCCATTCACTTAACTCCTGCAATGAATGAATATAATGTAATTCGTGTAAGAATTATATAGTATTGTTATAGTCTGAAAACCGAATCAAGTCAGTCCCAATCAATTAGAGTTTATTCAGCAAGCGACAGTAAGCAAAACAGCGCTAGGCGGCCGGAAGGCACTGCTCCACAAAGGGCACGCAATTTCCCTCTTCCCTCAAGGTCTTTTTATACAGTTCTAATTCAGCTGACGTGCCCTTCCTTGGAGTACGCTGCATTAGCGAGGCCAGTTGCTGGGGGTGGGGGGGTCGTGATCTTGTCTTTTGGTGGTCGCAGCAGGGGAGAGGCGCTGGGTGCTTTTCTTGTTTATTCCTCCTAGCCTAGGGGAAATCCTTAAAAACTGGTTAAACAGCCCAGCCGCTAGTTTTAGCATAAGTTATGCATACCATGCTCAGCGATTTGATACTATGTGGTCCAAGTCTATACCTGTCTCACCTCCGGCTGAAATTCATTATTTCTTACTAGGAGTTTTAATGAACAAAGTGCTTATACTATATCACAGTGTATTTGTAAGAGCAAAGTAAAAAGCTGAAACCAAACCACAGACAGTAAAGACACAGATCGCTTGATTATATCGTTGTAACATCCAACAAAAGTAGGATAGCTCAAATTAACACCTTAATAGACGTAGCCACAGCGGAGATGGCCCTGTCTAGGGAGGCACCCAAGCTACGAGGACCCAATAAGCATCCTTGATTAAAGATAATCAACGCCATGGAAAAAATACATCTGAATGCCCGGTTTCCCGTAAACTGAGATCGACAGGATACATCTCCATGTCGCCTTCCGGAAAGCCAGGACATGTCCCTATCAGAATTCATTGTCTCCCAGGATATGGTTTTGTCCAGCCCAACGCGGTGAAAGAAAACTACATGAATATGCTGAACAACAAGAGAAGACAAAGACCTCCGCTCCGGGCACGGAAAAACTGTATAAAAACTGGACTAACCAAAGCTGTTGTGTGAACATTGTGGGATTCGAAGCAATAGAGTTCGAATCATTGTGTGTTCACCCGATGCCGACCCCGGGCTCGGCATTGTCCTTTTTGATTGTGGCTACCGAGGACCATGTTTTGGTTGCAAAATAAATATCGCTTATTTTAATCGTATTTAATTCGGCTTGATCTTGTTTTTATCTATAACACTCCTCAGGAATTTTCTGTGTCAGCAGTATTCGAGCTGTATATTAAAAGCAGATTAAAGCTTTAAAGACAGAGTAGCTCCTCTTAGGTTCCTATGCACTACTGCTATAGGATTTGACTGCATTAAAAAAAAAGATATTGGAGAACATTTTCTTTTCATAATTTTGTAGTAAACAAGTTAGAATAACCTCCAGGAAACAACAAATATAATGGTCACCTTTTTTAAGTTTTCAAGAGTTTTAAGCATTAGTGACTGGATGCCTTAATAAAAAGGAGATAAATGCCATATTCTTAGAAATAAAAATTAACAAGCAACTATTAAAACCACTTTTGAATCTAGCAACAAAAGCTCATAATTATAAATAAAAGAATAACAGGGAGTTGCACTGTGATTCAGCAATGCACACAGGTCATCCAGCCTGAAGGCAGGGATCTTTATCCCACTTCACTATGACTGAAGTATAAACCGATATACTGCTGATTAAGATCATACACTCATAGGTCTTACCAATCAGGCTTGTATCACTCTCTACAGACATGCAGAGTGGTTGTCTAGATGGATTTCCTAAACTTCTGAAAATTCATAGCCACCCAAGGCAATATTATTCCATTTTGTTCAGTTGTTCACTGGTGATTGCAGGCTACTGTTGCTAACATCACACACTTACTTTAATATAAACTTTTATAACAGAGTTATGTTTCTCCAACACTGCGATTTGTTTAAAATGTTACCTCATTTGTAGCTGCCTGGAGACTGGAAATGTTCCAGCCCTGAAGGCAGCTACTTGCCAGCAGAGATGAGACTCAGAGACCTGCTGCAGATGTTCCAAAGGTAGCTTTATTTCTTCAAAGGGAGTCCACTTGCAAAGTCCGATTATACGATATAACAAACGGTTTTTATAGCTTTCTAGGGGATTGAAATCCTAACCAATAAGAACTACAAATTACAAACTAACCAATTACCTTAAAATTCTAAGTAAGAAAAGACCAATCACTCAACAACTTTAAAAACCAATAGGAATCCTAAGAGATAACAGAAGTTTTGACAAGGAGAAGGGGGACATACATTAAGGGGTTTCTTTGTCTTCAAGGCACCAAATTCCAGGGACCTGTTTGGGGGAAGTAGCATCTTCCACAATTCGTCTCTCTGTATTTACAAAGAGAGCGTCTTTAACAGTTTTCCTGAAGCAAACATGAAAACACAGCTAACACAATGAGAATAACTATGAAAATCCACAAAATTCCCTTAACCAAGGAAGAAGCCCATCCCATCAGTCCCCATTGGCCAAAGAGGTTTTTGACCCAGACCAGAGTGGTTTCAGTCTTCAAGTCTTTCACGAGGGTTTTCAGCTTCTGAATGTTTTCATGGATGGATGTGGAATGGGAAGAAAGGTTAAAGCAGCACATTCCTTCAAAGTCTTCGCAGCCGTGTCCGTGGGAGAGCAGCAGGAAATCAATTGCTGCCCGATTTTGCAGAGTTGCATGTCTTATGGTTTCTTCATCCTTCAAAAGATCACTCAGAACAGCAGATGTAGCATTGGCCTGCTTACTAAGCCAGCACCCTAAATGATTAATTTCGCCAAGGGCTTTTGCTGCTGCTATCCATGGTAAGAACAGGGAGGCAGCAATTCTTTTAGGTTTGTTCCAAATGTACAATTTGGGGTCACAATCCTCATCAAATTCAGTGTAAGATCTTTTTTCACCTTTTGATTTGCTTTCTTTTTTCCAATTATGTAACAGGGTAATGTTGGGGGTGAGGGTAGAAAGCTTGCCAAGGCTACAAGGTCCCCCCTGGAGACGAGAGGGGATCCCAGCCCAAACTCAATCACCACAGATGAGAAACATTCCCCTGGGCAGTGTCTTGGGGTGGAGAGAGGACTCAGAAATTATCGGAGCAGTGTAGTTACACCCAGCTGGGTAATTGTATGCTTTATTGATGGGTGATATGTCTTTCCTGTATGTGTTTTTGTGCAGATCCAATTCATTCCAATTCCAATAGATTTTGCCTTGGGCATTTAAAGTAAAATTTGACACAGTATGTTGCTTTGGAGGACCCCAGCAAATCTAATCCTTGGGGTTCCTCAAGGGCATTTGGCAAAATTTTTGTCCAATCATCCCAAGTGTCCACTGGGTTGGGTCTCTTACCTGTGGTGCGAAGGAGTTCTGAGTTTTTAACTGGTCATTCATCTGCTGCAAATGGAATTCCCACCAAACATGTGGAAAGTGGATTGTCAAGGCTGCCCAGGGATAAACACATGTTATCTTGTTTTAATATCTTTGCTAAGGTCACCCAAACATTGTGGCTGCGTTGTAGGCTTATCCAGCAGAAGGCATGTGGTACAGTGAAGGACATCCAGGCTGCAGTGAGGACAGCACTGACGGAGATAATTTTCATCTTTGGACAAGGATGAGGCTTCTGATAGGGAATACAAGTAAAATTTGTTATCTTGGGGAGAGGAGGGATAGGGTTTTTGTCCTTTCCTTTTTCCATCCTTTTTACCACTAAAACAAAAAAGAGATTGGATATTGGGTTAGGGGTTTTAACAAGGTCATAAAAAGGGACAGAAAAAGGGGTTTTCTTAGCAAAGGTTAATAACTTTTAAACTAAAAACTACTTTATAAACAAACTAAATTCAGCTTAAGGCTTGACTGAGGCAGCTAAATGCTGCTTGGTTTTCTGTTTCGTCTGCTGTCTGGTGACAGGACGATCTTTCCTTTGGTATGTGGGTGCTCTGCGGCACCTGCATCTCCATGCAGAGCTAGTTTGGTTTTGAGGTGGTTTTGTGTTGGACTCAGGAGAATTTTTGCTGGTGCTTGAAGGGGTGGGTTTAGCAGTGCCCAGGTATGGTTTTATGTTTCTTCCTGGGTACCATCTCGAATCAGATGGCAGAGATATGCAAGCGTATCCCCTTCTACAGGTGATCAATTGAAAGGTTCCAGAAATCTGGTGTGTTTCTGGGTCTTTCACCAGCACTGGTGGTTTCTCAGTGAGCTTGGCTTGAGTTGAGTTTCAGAAGTGACGAAGAATTGAGGGATCAGGTTCTGATGCTGTACAATTCAGGAAATTGATGACGTAGAGAGCTTTGCAGGTCTTTCAACTGGAGATAAGATTTTTGTGTCTCTTTGTTGCTGGTTGAGGACTCTTTTTAGGGTTTGATGAGTTCTTTCTATGATGGATTGTCCTGCGTGGTTTTAAGCAATGCCAGTGAAGTATTCAACTCCCCATTTACTGAGAAACTTCCATATCTCGAGATTTGTAAGCAGGTGCATTGTCGGTCTTGACCTTTTTTGGAACTCCTAGAGTGGCAAAAGTCAGGAGAAAATGCTTGACAGCGTGAGTGGCTTTTTCTCCTGCGTGGGCTGATGCAAAATCTGCTCCAGAAAACGTGTCAACTGACACGTGCACGTATTTGGACTTCCCAAAGGATGGGAAGTGGGTCACATCAGTTTGCCACAATTGGCAGCTGTTCAGGCCTCTGGGATTGGCTCCTGTATCCATGGAGGGTATTTGGTAATTTTGGCAGCTTGGGCACATTGCCACAATGGCTTTTGCTTGGTCTTTTGAAAGTTTAAACATTCACATGAGAGCGGGCACATTTTGGTGAAAGATGAATGTGACAGTTTTGCCTGAGCAAAGATGTCAGAGACATTTGCTGTTTCTATAGACACGGCCAGGGTATCTGCTCTTCTGTTTCCTTCTGTAATAAAACCTGGGAGATCAGTGTGTGACCTCACATGAACGATGTAGTAGGGCTGTTTTCTATGAGAAATTGAATGTGTCAATGTATAAATTAATTGGTGCAACTTTGGGTTGGGAACGTCTTTTAAAAAGGCGAGTTCTGCCATCATAGCTATACCAGCTACATAGGCTGAGTCTGTGACTAGATTAAAGGGTTCGTCTTTGAATTTCTCGAAGGCTCTAACAACAGCTCCTAGCTCTGCAATTTGTGGAGATCCCTCCACTATTTGAACATCTGATTCCCAGTTTTGGATTTTGAGGTTTTCCCAAGTCATGACTGACTTGTGAGAAGAGCCTGAGCCGTCAGTGAAGACTGTTAGAGCTTTGAGGGGAGCTCTGCTTTGGACTAATTTTGGAATTAAATGAAAAACTGCATCTTTATTGAAAAGCTTGTGCTTGGGTACATGAATGGAAATTTGGCCAGTGTAGCTATCTAGAGCAATTTGGAGGCTTTCATTGGCCTGGAGTAAATGCTCCAGATTTCCAGTGGTCAGTGGCAGGTAAATGCATGTGAATTCACACCCTGCAAGAGAGCGGAGGCGAGTTCTAGCTTTCCTTATGAGATGTGCAATAATTTCTTGAAATGTGGTATTGGTTTTTGTGGGTTGATTGCTTGTGAAGACCCATTCAAGGATCAGCAAAGGGTCTGTGAGTTGAGAGTCCCATTGGAAAATCAGTCCATGAAAGTGAGGGATTATTCCCAGGAAGATGATCTGGAAGGGCAGATCAGGTCCAAGTCGATGAGCTTGGCATGAGGAGAGGGCTTCTTGGACCTTGATGATAGTGCCTTGGGCTTCTGGTGTGATGGTGCATGGGGAGTCAAGATCTTCTTTGCCATAGATAAGGTTGAACAGGGGGGCAAGGTCTTTTGTTGCAATTCCCAGAAGTGGGCGTATCCAGTTGATGGATTCGCACAGGCTGTGTAAGTCTCTTAGGGCTTTTGGGTTGTCTTTGATGGAAAGCTGCTGGGGTCCAATGGTTTTTTCACAAATTTGGAGTCCAAGGTAGTTCCACAGGCTGATGTACTGTACTTTGTCTTCATGAATTTCTAATCCTGCTTTTTCGATGGTTTCAATGGTTGTTTTCACTGCTTTGTCCAAGTAAGACTTTTCTGAAGCACAAACTGGAATGTTATCCATGTAATGGTAGATGATTGCATCTGGGAATGAGCTTTGAACTGGAGAGAGAACGTGAGCCACATACCATCGGCATATGGTGGGAGAGTTTTTGAGTCCTTGGGGAAAAAAAAGCCAGTGGTATCTCTTGAGGGGAGCCTCTCTATTTAGAGAGGGAATGGAGAAGGCAAACCGTGGGGTGTCTTGGGGGTGCAGTGGAATGCTGAAGAAGGAATCTTTGATGTCAATGACAGCAAGTGTCCAGTTTCGAGACAGCATTGATGGAGAAGGCAGACCAGGCTGAAGAGGTCCCATATCTTCGATGACGTCATGGATTTTGCGAAGGTCTTGGAGAAGCCTCCATCTGTTTGTTCCAGCTTTTTGCAGGACAAAGACTGGAGTGTTCCAGGGGCTTGTGGTTTCAGTGATGTGGCCTTTGGTGAGTTGCTCTTCCACCAGGGCATGTAATGCGCGCAGTTTAACTTTTGAAAGGGACCACTGCTCGACCCAAATCACATTGTCACTTTTCCAGGTGAGCTGAGGGGTCGGTGGGAGAGCGTGCACTTCAGTGGCCCCAATCAGAAATGCTGGCATTGGATTCGAAGGGAAACTCCCCATTGGGATAGGACATCCTTACCCCACAGGGTGGTGGGGGCTCTGACCACGAACTGGCTGATGGTTGCCAACTTGCCTTCAGGTCCTTCGATGACGACATTTTTTCTGCTTTGCATGGACACGGTGATGCCACCAGTCCCAGAAATCATGCCAGCTACCGGTGGCAGTTCCCAGTTGGATGGCCATTCTCAGCGAGCGATGATGGTGACATCAGCTCCGGTGTTGATCATTCCTGGTCTGAGGATTCTTTCACCTTTGCAGAGGATGTTGCATTCAATGATGGGTTTCTGGGATCCCATGACTTTCACCCACAGTACAGTAGGGTTGAGGGGAATCTGTTCGTTGTAATTTTTCGGGAGCAGGAAGGCTTGTGCAATTGGTGTGCCCTGTGAAAGGAAAAAAAGGCGTGTCTGTGCAGCGAAGCTGGACAAAGATTTCTTGTCCAGATTGTACAGTCTGAATTTCTGGCAAAAC
>JAOTQZ010001810.1:0-12867 GCA_026546895.1 Pogonocichla stellata | reverse complement strand
CCTTGCAGAAAATATCACAAGAATTTACCCCATCCCAGGGATTGGGTTAATGCAGGATGTGGATGACTTGCTCCAATTAGGAGGACAAGAAGTGGCAGAAGAAGCCTCTGTGAAATGGCTGAATGTTCAGGCTAAAAAGCCTCTTTGCATATTTGAAAAAAAGTGCAAATGCTGGAGAAAAAGGTTAAATATTTGGGACATATTTTGATTGAATTTTGTGGTGCATTAAACCAAAGAAGGACCAGGGAATCTCAGAAGTAATGTTACCCAGCACTAAAATGCAGCTGCGACAATTCTGGAGATTAATAGGGAATTGCAGGACCTGAACTGAGGATTCTCTGCTCTAGCCAGAATATTGTATGACTTTTGAAACCCAGATAGCCTCAATATTATGGCATGGACATGAGAAACAGCAAAACTTCAGAAAATGAAATAAAACCAAAATTATTGGTGCCCCAGCCATGGCTCTTCCAGACTTAGAAAAGAAATTTGAATTGTATGTGTGTCATAACACATAATTTATTATTGGCTTATGGCAAATATTTAAATGCATGCTATATGTATAATGTTGGAAAACTTTGCTGCGTGAATATAGTTTCTTTTACATTTGCTATTAACAAAATTTAAAAATACTAGGGTGATAAATATGTTTTACTTGGACTATAACATGGTGACGTGAAAAGCTTTTGTTCATGTAACTACCTCAGAGAATGGCAGAAGAGAAAACACAAACAGGAAATTCTTCACATTCTTGGATTATGGGACACCAGACCCCCAGGGAAGGAAAAAATGTGGATTTACAAGCTGGAGGGGAATTATTTTGAATAATGCATGAAGACCCCTGAATATGGAACAGGTTGACGCATTGAAGGAAGGGTTTTCTGGGTGTGCTCTTGGTTGGAGGCAAAGCACCCTGCTGTTATAATATTTTGCTTTCCTGTTTGTCTCTTACTGTTTTTCTATTAAACCTTTTAAAATTTACCAGTGAGCCTCATTTTTGAAAAATAGGATGCTACACAGGGCCATGCCAAAGGAATTCTAGTGCTAAAATGTTTAACCCAGTGGCCAGAGAGGCCTCACTGTCTGCAGAATTGTGCAGCCACAGCTTTAATGGGACCTGAGGCCCGAAAACTGATGGCAGGAGGATCTGCTGTTGCTCAAGTCTGGCACCAAGTTAAAGCTTTGATAACCGAAAGAGCCTCTACATGGATGAGCAGTCCTCGGTAATTACAGAATGAAATTTGTTCAGTGGCACAGGAGGATTTAGAATGAGCAGGAAGGCTCAAATATCATCTTGTGAACAGCATGGCAGCTAACAGGTTGGCAAAAACAATTCTGACCTCTTCAGCAATTACTGGATCACTTACTAAGTTATTTCTAAAACAAATAATTCCAAGACAAGGGATTGTGGCAGCAATAGACTCAGATGGGGAATTCATTGTACAGGAAAGATCCTTCAGGGGGTTATGGCTGCTTTAGGAATACAATGGGACCAACACAAGTCCTGGCACCCCCAGAGCTCACGTAGATAGAATGAATGGAGAAATAAAGAAACTCCTTTGGAAGCTGATGACAGAAACCAAGATGCCAGGGGTATGGCTTTTGCCATTGCCTTTGGCAAGAATAAGAGCCAGACCCAGGGCAGATATTCAATTATCTCCCTTGGAATTGCTGTTTGGAATTCTTTATTCTGGTAATTCTCTGCCTAGTGACGGGTGGAAATAAGGCATGTATATTTCACTTCGTCCGTGGCCAGAATCCTGTTTAACTTTTAAAAAATTTTATTATACTATTCAGGCTTGGTTTGACTTTGCCTTGGGGAAAGGAATTTTAAAGGATTTTTTAAAGGAATGTGTTGCCTCTCTTGAGGCAGAGTGACCCGGTTCGAGAAAGACACGACAACTCACTTACAAGTCGTTTGGGCCAATCACTCACTGACACCAATATGGCGGATGGTGAAATGGCATTTATTTCCGTTTTGCATGACCTTACATAACCACGGTCTGCTTAAGTCATCACTAATCTCTTAATGGTTAACTAGACTGGAGGGGCGGGGCCCTATCTTCCCGTACATCGCGGCAATCTTCCGACCGAACTTCCCTGTCTAACCACATTTTCCGCCGCCTCCATGATTAAACGAAACTATAAAATGCGTTATAACAACACAAACTATTAACTCGTAATTATGTAAGTTACAGAAATATAAGAGTAAAAGTTGCAACAAATAAGTTGCAATGTTTCAAACAAGCGACTAACATAATTATTGAAGCTACTTAAGATAACTGTCTGTGTTCTAACAGCATAATATCAATTTTGCTTAAGCGAGCCTTGACAAATTGTGTTAGTTTGTTAAGAACACAAGGACCAAAAAGCAACGCAAGCAAAATCATTATAATTGGTCCTATTAAAGTAGATATTATCGTGGCAGCCCAAGGAGAACGGTCAAAAAGCGACTCAAACCAGCTTCGTCGAGCATCTTTGTCCTTTTTTCATTGCGCCAGCCTTTCCCTAAGTTCTGTCATTGAATCTTTAATTACACCTGAATAATTGGCAAAAAAACAACACTGTTCCTTTAGGGCGGCACACAAACCTCCTTGGTGCATAAGTAAAAGATCTAGTCCATGTCTGTTTTGTAATACTACTTCAGAAAGTGAAGAAAGGGACTTCTCTAAGAAGGAAATGGACTTTTCAATTCTTTGTAGGTCGTCGTCGATGGTCATTTGAAGCTGCGTTAGGCTTTGCCCTTGGGATATCAGGGCTGAAACGCCTGTTGCGGTGCCTGTTGCTCCCAAGCTGAGGAGTACCGCAAGGGTGACGCCTGGTATCAGCTCTCTTTTTTGTTGCTGAACGTTTTCTTCTAGGTACCGATCTACTTCATCATCTCTGTGGTACAGAATTCTAGGGACAATAGCAATCTGAACGCAAAAGTCGTTAATAACATCAAAGTCTTTAACTGATATACAATGGCTAACACCTGTGTTGTTGCAGGCCCACACTCCTGAAGCTGAGGGAACAACCCAAGAGTATGTTGTATTAATGGCAGCAAGAGTTTTACAGATATGTCTGTTTTGTTGAACTAATTGTTGACTGCCCACACAAATTCTTTGGCCAGTAATTAGAGCTAAAGTAACTCTTCTCTGGGGGGTATTCCATTGGCATTGGGTTGGGTTGGAATCCTTGGAATAGGTAAACGGGATATCGAGGGCTACACCCTCATAGAACGGAGCACTGGTGTCATAACAAAGCCAGCAAGAGTTAGTAAGGTTTGGCTTAGATGTGTTCAGTGACTGGAAAGAAGCATTTAACATGCGGTAAAAGAAGTCATAGGGGGCTGCCTCATGCATAAAAAAAAGGCTTTGCAAGGTAGGCCTGGGCGTGGCATTAGCTGGGCCTACCGCTCGGAGGTTGCCTGTAATTTCTTTTTAAGATTTCGTCTGATCCAAAATTTTGTTGGGTCCAATGGCGGTGTATGATTGCGGGAGGACCCTGATAATTTGAACAACTGTGCTCCAGTCTGTGCCCCATTTATGGAGAAACACAGACCACATTTTACCTAAAGATCAAGTCTTATCTTGTGGCCACAGAACTACTACTTTTAGATGGGTAGAGGTTCCAACTTTCTTTACCATACCATCTGCATCAGAAGTGAGTGTCTTACAGTTGTCTGGCCCATATTTTACTTCCAAAAATTCGTCCTTTTTAACTGGTTTCCATCTATTGCTGGTTACAACGGTCTCGCAACCCCAGTATCCACAAAACCAATATCCTGGATAGGTACAATAACTTTTTCCTGGGTTTGAACTGGGGCACCAATAAGCTCCCCATTTTACGTGTTGACCAACGCCTTGTGCGTGAAATATATCCTTGAGGTTGACAACAAAACTGGGGGCGTTCGCGACGGTCTTTTTCGCTATCACTCTACTATCTGTAGGATTGCAGAAGATCCATGTATATGGCCGATAAGGATGATATTCTGAGTTTGCCTGCCCTGTAGGAAGCAACAGCAGGAACAGTAAAATACAGAGGCACAAATATTGTTTAGGGTTTACCGTCGCCGGCTTCTCAGGTGCCATGGGAGTGCTTCTTGTCTTATTTTCGCTTTCCGTTACTAGAACGTAGAGATGGCAAGGAGAGTCACAACTCCAGACTTGTTAAAGAGAGAAACTCGGAATTTTCATTAGTTTTGTTACACAACATTGGTTTTATTGATTTTAGTAGACACCATTTAATGTTGCTATCTTTTTTTACTGCTGCATAACCCCGGCCTGCCAGAACCAATTTCCACCCTGATTCCCACTCTCCCAGTTCATTTCTGATACTAACTGGTGGGCCTTCTTCTAATACCTGAATGGCCCAGTGGTTTTTAATAGGACAATGTGTCGCATCTCCCCTGGGAAATTGATTTAATGCCAACAGAGCGGTGGCTAGCAAGCGTGGTTGCTCCTTTGAAGGAATGTTTTTGGTGAACCCTTCTGCCTGAGCTAGGGTTTCCAGTTTAGATTTCAGGGTCTGGTTTGCTCTTTCAACGATGGCCTGCCCTGTGCTGTTGTACGGGATGCCCTGTATCAGAGTGACGTTCCACTTGGTAGAAAACGACTGAACTGACTTAGAAATAAAGTTTGAGCCATTGTCCGTCTTAATTTGTTTTGGGATGCCAAGCCATGCCATCGCTGTTAACCAATGCTGAACAGTTGCCTTAGAATTTACTTTTGCATGTTGGGTTGCTACAATCATGCCACTATACGTGTCCACTGTTACCGCAAGCCAGGCTCTGGGCTTCAATATTTGACAGAGAGTAAAGTCTGTTTGCCAGATTTCTGAGGCCTTAAGGCCTCTAGGATTGACTCTACCGGACCACAGAGGTGTTTTCTGGCAAGGAGGACAAGTGGCCACTATATGTCTGGCGTCTGTGATTGGAATGTTGCACCTTTTCGCAAGTGCCTTGGCTCCAACGTGGAGCGATTCATGTAACTGTCGTGCATCTTGTAGAGTCCAGAGTCCTTTTGCTGCAGCATCAGCTTTGTCATTGCCAATTTGGAAAAATCCTTTGACGGGATTATGACTGTTGACATGGGTGACCGATATGGTACCTTGCTGCGAAGAGAATGCTTCTTCAATTACGACGGCTGCGGAGGATGTCGAACCACCTGGTCTGGTCATTGCTTGGCAAAGCTTGGTGGCAAACATAGAGTCTGTCACAATATTAAGGTGTTCAGATTGGAACAGTCCACACGCTAATACTATTGCGGATGCTTCCAACAGTTGGACTGACAGCAACTTGTCAGTCATCTTGACGCACTGCCACTGTTCTCCTGCCTGCCACACCACAGCTGCAGTAGAGGTAGTTGAAGATGCATCTGTAAAGACAGTCTGCCCCAGCAAAGGTCGGTCCATGATCTTTTGTGGAAGGTCGAGGTCTACCATTGCCAATAGCTGAGTCCACGGTGGTTTTGTGGTGTAGCATAGCTCTCCTGCAAATCCAAATAGAGCCAGAGCTAGATGCTCTGAAATTGCCACAGATGAGGCTGAAATCTGTTTACGAAAGGGTAGGTATATCTTTGCAGGCTCGAAGCCTAAGTGAATTAAGGTGAGCTTCCTGCCTTTCATAATAAGGTTTCCAAGGCATTCAACTCCCGGGGTGAACGCACGTGATGTTTTCCCGAGGACCACCCACTGTATTGGTTTAGCTGTGTTAGGGGGCCCTTGCGCCAATGTTCCTACTCCCCCTTCTTTAGTAAAATGCATGTACAAATCCAACGGCAAACTTGGGTTCCATCTAGAGAGGACACCTGTAGACATTTGCTGTTCTATGAAGTCAAGTGAACGTGCGGCTTCTTCAGTGAGAGTCTTTTGTTCCCACGGGTGTTTCCCTTTGAGGAGCTCCTACAGTGGGGACATGGTTTCTGGTGGGATTAGGACTACATTGCGCAACCATTGCAAGGATCCTACTAACTGCTGTGCGTCATGAAGTATTTTAATATCACGACGGACTTTTACTACAGGAGGTGACACATAAGAGTAAGTAATTTTTACACCTAAAAATGTAACTGAGGATCCTTTCTTTATTTTTGCATCCGCTATTTCAAAGCCATTGGCTTTCAGAACTTTCGATATTGTTGACACAAGATGGTCTACTTGATCTGGCATTGGTGCGGCAACGAGGATATCGTCCATGTATTGTACTAAGGTGGCATTTGGCTTCGCGGATCGGATTGGCGCCAGTGCTTGGGCCACAGTAACTTGGCAAATGGTGGGACAATTGACCATTCCCTGGGGAGGAACTTTCCATTGAAATCGCAGGCTTGGTTGCTGGCCATTGGGGAACACCACGGAAAAGGCAAATCGCTCTTTATCTTGTTCGTGCAAAGGTATGGAAAAGAAATAGTCTTTTATATCGAGCACTGCACATGGTTGGTTTTCTGGGATCACTGAATTGGCAGGTAACACTGTTTGCACAGGACCTAGCGGTTGAATTTTCTTGTTTACGACACGCAAGTCATGGAGGAGACGAAAGCCTTCACTGCTGCGTTTTGGTATGACAAAGACTGGCGTGTTCCATGGGCTGGTAGATGGTTCCATGTGTCCCTTTTTTAATTCTCGTCCAAGCAACTGAAGAAGAGCTGACATTCGAGGCTCAGGGATGGGTCACTGCTCGAACCATACCGGGTCAGATGACTTCCAGGTCAATTTAATTGGGGATGACGGATATGCAGCAGTGGCCCTTAGGGTAAATTTGTCACTCTGCATTTTAACTGAGATAAGGCATCTCACCCTAATAATGGTGGGACATTTGATAGGACATAAACATAAAGGTCGACAGTCTTCTCAGGCCCTTTTTCAGAGTACAAGGTTATCGCTATTAATTCCATACTCTTTTTGGCGACTGAAACTCCTCCAACTCCACCTACGGTTGGAGCTTCTTCTAACTTCCAGCTTGGAGGCCAATACGTTTGTGGGATAACAGTTACATCAGCACCTGTGTCTAGTAAGAAGGGGACGCTGATGGCGATGCCATCTGGTTGTGGATGGTGTGAGGAGTTTTTCCAGGGGCCTATCGTAGTATTGTAAGCATACTGTCGGCGGATTCCCCATACTACTGGGGGTTCGTTACATTCCACTGCCAGGGCCACCCAAGGGCCCATCCAGGGGTGCCAGGGGCCTCGTTCCCCGCGTTGTCTTGTTGCCTCATGGGCATAGTTGATTCTTGCGGGGGCGTTGGCTGGGCCATAAAGTTGGTTGCCTCTTGAGGGGGTAACAGGTTCGGGAGCTGCTCACCCCATTTGGGGTTCGCATAGGTGGGCCGCCGGATACTCCAACTGGGAGGGGGCCGCATGTGGCTCGTCTGCCCCCTCCCTTGCCCTTTTCCCTGCTTCTTTGATTTACATTCTCAGGCAATGTGTCCTTTCTTGCCACTAGCCCAACATGGCCCTCTGGGACGACTTTGAGATGGAGGAGCAGATAATGCTAGGCCGTTTGCGTCGGGGCAATTTTGCACAGCCATTACATTGGCAATAGCAGTGCACACTGCGGCTTGGATTGGGGCTAAGTGTTCTTCCCTTGCGATGTGTTTAATCATCGCTGCTATGCTGGAACTCGGTGGCAAAGAACGCAGAATTCCTTTGGTGGCTAGATTGCACTGTTGGCGTAAACACTTGGTAACAACTGGGCCCTTCGCCTCTGCCAGCAACTTTGAGGAATCTACTGCTGCCTGGAGATGGTCTACAAACTGAGTGAAGCTTTCTCTTTCACTTTGCTTTATGGTGGACCATGAGCTGGATTAGCGACCACTCTGCATACTGTACGAATGGCCTCCCTGGCCGCACGGGTGGTAGCAGCAACTTCTGGGGCTCTTAAGTTTTGAGCTTGTGCCTGAGGGGTAATCATTGTCGGGTCTGTGCCCATTAGCCATTGCAAGCTGGACCCCTGTAAAGGGTGGTTTTCTCCAGTAACCTGGGCCAGTGCCCTTGCACAATTGTCTTCCCATTCCTGTTTGAAAACTATCATCCCTGCACCATCAAAAATCATTCTACATGTTTGTTTAATATCAAAGGGGAGCATATCATCATTCCCAAAAACGCTATCAATTAAGGTGGAAACCATGGCAGAATTAATTCCTTTGTCGGCAATTGCTTTGACAACTGCCTGTACATCTTTCGGATTTACAGGAGAATAAGTTTTTTGTTCATCCACTTTCCAGACCGGGAATGCTAAAACCGCAGGTGGAACCCAATCAGCACATGTGATCTGAATCTTTTTCCAGTCTGTGAGGGGTATATCTTTTTCTCGACCTTTCTCAGCCATGTGCAAAGGGGCTCAGCTTTTGATAGCACTAAGGCTTGCTCTCACTTTTTCGTTTTCCAAGTCTGAGTCTGAGTCAACTGCGGCCCAGCTGCGCGACCATTCGTCCAAGCTGTGATCCGAGCCAAAGACGGTTGTCGACTGGTGGGACGATTCCGGACTACGGTATCTTTTTGTTGGGCTCCGCCCTCTCCCTCTCCTTTTCCTGTTGGTGGGTTTCTCCCCCTGCTTTTGGTCTCCCCGCCTCCCGGCTGGGGAGGTACTTCCCCTATATGGAAATGTTTTGGGGCGTGCTCCCTGATTGGACCTTGTGTCTCTGGGCATGCCCTCCTCCCAACTTCCCCTTTTCTCCCACCCGCGTGAGTCTGCAGCTGGCAAAGACTCTACGCCCCACCCTTCTTTATGCTGACTGACGCCATTTTGTGGAGCATAGGGTGGGGATCGGTCCAAAGCCTCCTCAGGGTCTAGCTTGTCGGCAGAGTTCCCAGCTTCACTAACAGTCTCATTATTTGGCCACTGCCTCTGTTCCGCGGGTGAATTGCGGGCAGGACTAGGAGATCGTGAAGATAAAGGGAAGTGTTCCTTATCTTTGTGTGGCGAGTAAATAGACTCAGCGGAATGACCGTCAGACTTGGTTTGCGTAGTCGCTCCGACTCCCAATTCTGGAGTGACGCGCAGGCAGTTCTGAGCCGCTTTCCAGGTTTCTTGTTCTTGCAGCACCTTTTGCAGTGCCTGTGTCACCCTCCCCCATGATTTGAGGCTTTTGCCAGAGCCTGAACACATAACATCGTCCGCGAGCGCCTTGGAGCATTTTTCCCAGCATTCCGGGTGGAGAATCTCCACTGGGTGGTCAATGGCACCTATCTGCAATAGTCGTGTGACCGCACACTCAAAGTCTTGCAATCGATACCCCACTGTTTATGCAGTTGTAACCCTACCTTGATGAGGGCTTCCATCTCGTCGGTAAGGGAGCGTCCTCCCCGCCAAAGTCAGTCTCGCCATTCTGGCCGTCTTTCACTCGTCCAGCGAGATTCCCAATCTCCCGGCCGCACCTTCCCGTGTGTTAGGGGGTGAGTCCCGGGTTTCGGCACCACTTGTTGCCTCTCTTGAGGCAGAGTGACCCGGTTCGAGAAAGACACGACGACTCACTTACAGGTTGTTCGGGCCAATCACTCACTGACACCAATATGGCGGATGGTGAAATGGCTTTTATTTCCATTTTGCATGACCTTACATAACCACGGTCTGCTCACGTCATCACTAATCTCTTAATGGTTAACTAGACTGGTGGGGCGGGGCCCTATCGTCCTGTACATCGCGGCAATCTTCCGACCGAACTTCCCTGTCTAACCACAGGAATGTTGCACCATTCAACAGAGATGAGTTTAACACCTCAACAGATTAGGAAGAGCCCAAATGACCCCCACAAAGATAACGACCATCAACAAAGCATCAACTACCATCAACAAACGTCAAGAAACACCCACCACAGACACTGTTCCCGGGAACAATTGGAGACATCTGGCCTGGAAAAGACTGAGAAAGAAATCCAGGAGTGGGACCTAATTAACATCGGAGACAAAGAATTCCGGGTGCAACTGGTAACCCAGTTTTAAGAACAACCCAACTCACAAGCAATGAACACAAAACCATTTGATTTATATGGGTTCAGACTATATAAAGTTTAGGAAAAATCTAGTAAAACTCACGTGTCATGGAATGATTTTCTCTGCACAACCGGGCGATGTGCGAACGAAATTATTTCTGTCACACCTGGCAAGATCAAGTAATGCCTTGACTCTCTAACACTAAAGATACCAAGTAAAGAGCAGATTGTGGGGGGCCACATGTAAGTCATGCAATGGCTGCTCCAGAAAAGAATCATTTTGTTTCAGGCAGCTGAGAGAGGAGCTTTAGAAATGCAAATAAACACGGCTGGGGCAAGGTATCCATTTACCATTTGAATTACAAGATTAGATTAGAAGCTGTCCTCCAAATAATAACCAACCAGACCAATCCAGCTCTTGACCTTCAGGCATCGCACCACGCCAAGAAAGAAGGTGACACTTGTGGAAAATGAAATTATTCTAGGTGCTGTATCCAAATAGATGATAACTGAAAAGTTGGGAAACAGTTAAGAAAGGAAACAGAAAGAAAGTAGATCATATTCTGGTCTAAATGCAGAAAGGATGAGAATGGGACACGTTTTCAAAGGCAGACCACAGATTAAACGAATGCTGTTCCTCCTCTGATGTGCTGCAGCAACTCTCATCTTTTTCCCATGCACGTCACCTTGCTAAGAGCAGCTCATTCAGCAGGTGAGCAAGGGGATGCAGGTGGCAGCCAGGCCTCCTGATCCAGAAACAGCTACAAAAGGACAGGGAGTGAGGGCACTGAGAATAATCCCAAAACCAAAGAGGAGCCAGGAAGAACAAACAGGGTTGATAAGTGAATCTGCTTAGAGAAAGGGCCATGGACTTGTACACGAGAAAGCAATGGGAGAAATCTTCAGTTTCAGAAAAGGTTACTAATTGACAAGCACTGCTGCTAAGCCAAGATCCAGTTCAATTCCTGAACTTAGAAAAGGAGAAACGCTTAACAGAGCCGTGAAAATCGGATGTTATACAAAAGGAGGGGTGCATATTAAGGAGGACATGCAGCAGGCGGATCGGGAAGTCTGTACCTTCCAAGTGCCTCAGCCAGTGGGGAAAGGGAGAGGGAGATGCGGCCGGGAAAATGAGGATAAAAAGGAGGCTGCGTTTTAGAGACCGCATGGCAAATACCGCATGGCAAATGCCGCATGGCCTCTCCCTTTGTTCACTGTTCAATAAAGTCACTGTTACAAAACTCCTCTGTCTCCTTCGGGCACACAAACGTCTGGCAACGTGAATTTTCCCTCACAGCCCCGGGGCCTATCTCAAACATCCCTTGCCCGGTCCGGGCTCCTGCCGGGGCTCCAGGTGCGTCCCGGCTGCATCCCAGACTCATCCCCAGCTCCCACTGCCCTCAGCTCCTGCTCACTTTGAGCTCCCAGCGGTTCAGGGCAGCAGCGGTTCCTTGGCCCGATGTCCGGGCCGGGCCCAGCGAGGGAGCCGCTCCTCAGGCGAGGTTTCCGAGAAACGGCGGAGCTCGGGGAAAGGGAGGGGAGACCATGCCGGGTGCAGAGCCCGCCCCTCGCTGCGATTGGCTGCTTCTGCCGTCACTCCTCGTTCTCGCGCGCGGATTGTCAGAGGGGGGACAAGCCCAGCCACGCTGCCGGAGCAGCGCTGGCTCGTCCCGGTTCCTGAGGGTAGCACAGAGGTGGCTGCCACGTTCCCGGGACGCTGCGCCAGGGCGGCCTGCGACTACGCCTCCGTCTAACCTGGCTCCGGCCGCTGCCGCCGCTCCCGGGCCCACGCAGAGGCTCCACCAACGGCGCCTTTGCTGCCCTAGGGGTGCTCTGGCGGCGGCACCGGGGCCGGGCTTGTTCCGGCTTTGCCCAATCCGCGCGCGGGAACGAGGAGTGACGGCAGAATCAGCCAATCGCAGCGAGGGGCGGGCTGTGCATTCGTTACGGTCTCCCCTCCCTTTCCCCGAGTTCCGCCATTTCTCGGGAACCTCGCCTGAGGAGCGGCTGCTGCGCTGGGCCCGACCCGGGCATCGGGCCAAGGAACCGCTGCTGCCCTGAACCGCTGGGAGCTCGGAGTGAGCAGGAGCTGAGGGTGGTGGGAGCTGGGAGTGAATTCGGGATGGAGCCGGGATCTACCTACAGCCTCGTCAGGAGCCCCTCCCGGAGCAAAGGATGCCTGTGAGAGGTCAGAATCTCTCCGTCACATCCCTCCTCACCCTGGTCTAGGAACAGAACACGTAAGGGAAGGCTCGAGTGTCTGGAGAAGGGTAAGGACAATTCAATCACTGGTCACAGGCACAACACACTTTACTTTGGGAAATTAATTGATTTTATCATCAGACTAATCAAAGCACGACAGTCGCAAGTATTATAAACGAGAAACAAAAAGTCTCGATATGCAGCAAAATTTAGATTGCGTTTTTTTATATAGACGGAGCCAGCAGCCCTGGGGAACGTGAGGGGTCACCGCCCACTCCACACTCCATCGAACCTTGATTTGCAGCCTCTTCTTATAGTATGGTCTCTCGTTGTAATCAATAATTTTTGGGTTTTTTGCTGTCATACTTTTGCCAGGTAAGCAGTGGTGGTCGAATAAATATCTGGGCAATACTGGCAAGACCATTCAGTCTCTGGTCTTGGTAGATAAAAGCAGGCAAAAATCGGGAAGGGATGAACAGTAGTCCTAATAATGTGCATTAACAAAAAACTTAGGTTTTTTCACTACGCTACCCCTAATAGGTTATTCCACTAATTATTATAAGCATAGAGTTCCAGGTTTGTACAGGGGTTATTCGTTTTATTTCTTCTGCAATTTTAGTAATTACTTCACCATTATTATCCATTTCTAAGCAGCATTCAGAATTATTGAACTTCCCACACCTTCTTCTTCAGCTAATTGATAGTCTAGGGCTAGTCGATTTTGATATACCGCTGCTCTAGTTTGAGTAAGTTGTTTAGCT
>JAOTQZ010001809.1:0-12883 GCA_026546895.1 Pogonocichla stellata | reverse complement strand
TAGCGTGGCAGAGCTCGGCAAATGCAAAAGGCTTAAGTCCTTTAACTCAGAGGTTCAAATCCTCTCCCTAGCTTCCCCATGACAAACTACCCCTTCCTAATTAGCTTAATCATAGCCTTCTCCTACATTCTACCTATTCTAATCGCAGTAGCCTTCCTCACATTAGTCGAACGTAAAATTTTAAGCTACATACAAGGCCGAAAGGGCCCAAACATCGTTGGACCTTATGGCCTACTACAGCCTCTAGCAGACGGGGTAAAACTGTTCATCAAAGAACCTATCCGCCCTTCAACATCTTCCCCCATCCTATTCCTCGTAACCCCCATACTAGCACTCCTCCTCGCAATCTCCATCTGAACCCCTCTCCCCCTGCCATTCGCACTAGCAGACCTTAACCTAGGTCTACTATTTCTTCTAGCCATGTCAAGCCTAGCAGTGTACTCCATTCTCTGATCAGGATGAGCCTCCAACTCAAAATACGCCTTAATCGGAGCACTACGGGCAGTAGCTCAAACTATCTCTTACGAAGTAACCCTAGCTATCATCCTCCTATCTGTGATTATACTAAGCGGCAATTACACTCTCAGCACCCTTGCAGTCACTCAAGAACCCCTTTACTTAATTTTTTCTTGCTGACCCCTAGCCATGATATGATATGTCTCCACACTCGCCGAAACTAATCGAGCCCCATTCGACCTAACAGAGGGTGAGTCTGAACTAGTTTCAGGGTTTAACGTAGAATACGCAGCAGGACCTTTTGCTTTGTTCTTTCTAGCTGAGTATGCGAACATCATGCTCATAAACACACTAACTGCCATCCTATTCCTCAACCCAAGTGCCCTAAACCCCCCTCAAGAGCTATACCCCGTAATCATAGCCACAAAAGTCCTCCTATTATCAGCAGGCTTCCTATGAATCCGTGCCTCCTACCCTCGATTCCGATACGACCAACTAATACATCTACTATGAAAAAACTTCTTACCCCTCACACTCGCCCTCTGCTTATGACACATTAGCATGCCGATCTGCTATGCAGGTCTACCCCCCTACCTAAGGACCCTAAGGAAATGTGCCTGAGAGTTAAGGGTCACTATGATAAAGTGAACACAGAGGTACACTAGCCCTCTCATTTCCTAAAGCTCTAGAAAAGTAGGAATTGAACCTACACTAGAGGAATCAAAACCCTCCATACTCCCCTTATATTATTTTCTAGTAGGGTCAGCTAAATAAGCTATCGGGCCCATACCCCGAAAATGATGGTTCAACCCCTTCCCCTGCTAATGAACCCCCAAGCAAAACTAGTATTCACCATCAGCCTCTTCCTAGGAACCGCCATCACAATTTCAAGCAACCACTGAATCATAGCTTGAACCGGACTCGAAATCAACACCCTAGCCGTCCTCCCCCTAATCTCAAAGTCCCACCACCCACGAGCCATCGAAGCCGCAACCAAATACTTCCTAGTTCAAGCAGCTGCTTCCACCCTAATCCTATTCTCTAGCATAACCAACGCGTGACAAACCGGGCAATGGGACATCGCACAACTGACCTGTCCTCCATCATGTCTAATCCTAACTGCAGCTATTGCGATAAAACTAGGCCTAGTCCCATTCCACTTCTGATTCCCCGAAGTCCTCCAAGGTACTTCCCTAGCCACAGGCCTTCTCCTATCCACAGCCATGAAACTCCCCCCAATAGCTCTGCTCTTCATAACCTCTCACTCACTAAACCCAACCCTACTGACTTTTATAGCCATCCTCTCTGCAGCCTTAGGGGGATGAACAGGACTGAATCAAACACAAATTCGAAAAATCCTAGCCTTCTCATCCATCTCCCACCTGGGCTGAATAGCCATTATCGTTGTATACAGCCCCAAACTAGCCTTACTAAACTTCTACCTATATTCCCTAATAACTGCAGCCGTATTCCTCACCTTAGCCTCAATTAAAACCCTAAAACTATCAACACTTATGACCACTTGAACAAAAACCCCAGCACTAAGCGCAATACTAATATTAACCCTGCTTTCCCTTGCGGGCTTACCCCCTCTAACAGGATTCCTTCCCAAATGACTAATCATTCAAGAACTAACCAAACAAGGAGTAGCTCCAACGGCAACAATCATTGCTCTTCTTTCCCTGCTAAGTCTATTCTTCTACCTACGTCTAGCATACTGCGCAACAATTACACTTCCCCCCCATACCACAAACCACATGAAACAATGGCATATTAGTAAGCCAACCAACATCCTAGTTGCTATCCTAACCACTATATCCACCATCCTCCTACCAGTCTCACCTATAATCCTCGCCATTGTCTAAGAAACTTAGGATTACTTTAAACCGAAGGCCTTCAAAGCCTTAAACAAGAGTTAAACCCTCTTAGTTTCTGCTAAGATTCGCAGGACATTACCCTGCATCTCCTGAATGCAACCCAGATGCTTTAATTAAGCTAGAACCTTGACGCACTAGACAGATGGGCCTCGATCCCATAATACTATAGTTAACAGCTATATGCCCAAACCAGCAGGCCTCTGCCTAAGGCCCCGGCACGCGATTAACGTACATCAATGAGCTTGCAACTCACCATGAACTTCACTACAGAGCCGATAAGAAGAGGAATCAAACCTCTGTGAAAAGGACTACAGCCTAACGCTTATACACTCAGCCATCTTACCTGTGACATTCATTAATCGATGATTATTTTCAACCAACCACAAAGACATCGGTACCCTCTACCTAATTTTCGGCGCATGAGCCGGAATAGTAGGTACCGCCCTAAGCCTTCTTATCCGGGCAGAACTTGGCCAACCAGGTGCCCTACTAGGAGACGACCAAGTCTACAACGTGGTCGTCACAGCCCATGCTTTCGTGATAATCTTCTTCATAGTCATGCCAATTATAATCGGGGGATTCGGAAACTGACTAGTCCCTCTAATAATCGGAGCCCCAGACATAGCATTTCCCCGAATAAACAACATAAGCTTCTGACTCCTCCCCCCATCCTTCCTACTTCTCCTAGCCTCCTCCACAGTAGAAGCAGGAGTAGGAACAGGCTGAACCGTGTACCCTCCCCTAGCCGGTAATCTAGCTCACGCCGGAGCCTCAGTAGACCTAGCCATCTTCTCCCTCCACTTGGCAGGTATCTCCTCAATCCTAGGGGCTATTAACTTCATTACAACAGCAATCAACATAAAACCCCCTGCCCTTTCACAATACCAAACACCCTTATTCGTCTGATCCGTCCTAATCACTGCAGTACTACTTCTCCTATCCCTTCCTGTTCTTGCCGCTGGCATTACCATGCTACTAACTGACCGTAACCTGAACACCACCTTCTTTGACCCTGCAGGAGGAGGAGACCCGGTACTTTACCAACACCTCTTCTGATTCTTCGGACATCCAGAAGTATATATTCTCATTCTACCAGGGTTCGGAATTATTTCTCATGTCGTAGCCTACTACGCAGGGAAAAAAGAACCATTCGGATACATGGGAATAGTATGAGCTATGCTATCCATCGGATTCCTAGGATTCATTGTCTGAGCCCACCACATATTCACAGTAGGAATAGACGTAGATACCCGAGCATACTTCACATCCGCCACCATAATCATTGCCATTCCAACTGGAATCAAAGTGTTCAGCTGATTAGCAACACTGCATGGAGGGACAATCAAATGAGACCCACCAATACTATGAGCCATAGGATTCATCTTCTTATTCACCATCGGAGGGTTAACAGGCATCGTATTAGCTAACTCCTCCCTAGACATTGCCCTGCACGATACCTATTACGTAGTTGCCCATTTCCACTACGTTCTATCAATAGGCGCAGTATTTGCAATCTTGGCAGGTTTCACTCACTGATTCCCACTATTCACCGGCTACACCCTCCACTCTACATGAGCCAAAACCCAATTCGGCGTTATATTCGTAGGTGTTAATTTAACTTTCTTCCCCCAGCACTTCTTAGGCCTAGCCGGCATGCCACGACGATACTCAGACTATCCAGACGCCTACACCTTATGAAACACTATTTCCTCAATCGGCTCATTAATCTCCCTGACTGCCGTAATCATACTAGTGTTCATTATCTGAGAAGCCCTTGCATCCAAACGTAAAGCACTTCAGCCAGAACTAACAAGTACCAACGTTGAGTGAATTCACGGCTGCCCGCCCCCATTCCACACCTTTGAGGAGCCAGCCTTCGTTCAAGTCCAAGAAAGGAAGGAGTCGAACCCCCATATGTTGGTTTCAAGCCAACCGCATAAACCACCTATGCTTCTTTCTCATAGAGATGTTAGTAAAACAATTACATAGCCTTGTCAAGACTAAATCATAGGTGAAACCCCTATACATCTCACACCTCAAAATATGGCCAACCACTCACAATTCGGTTTTCAAGACGCTTCATCCCCTATCATAGAAGAACTTGTGCAGTTCCACGACCACGCTCTAATGGTTGCCCTAGCCATCTGCAGCCTGGTTCTTTACCTTTTAGCTCTAATAGTCACAGAAAAACTGTCGTCTAGCACTGTCGACGCCCAAGAAATCGAGCTCGTCTGAACAATTCTCCCAGCTGCAGTCCTAATCATGCTCGCCCTTCCCTCCCTACGAATCCTCTACATAATAGACGAAGTGAACGAGCCAGACCTAACCCTAAAAGCCATCGGCCACCAATGATACTGATCATACGAGTACACCGACCTTAAAGACCTTACATTCGACTCCTACATAATTCCCACGTCAGATCTACCACTAGGCCACTTCCGCCTTCTAGAAGTTGACCATCGAGTTATCGTGCCCACAAATGCCAAAATCCGAGTTATCGTCACCGCCGACGATGTACTTCACTCATGAGCCGTCCCCAGCCTTGGCGTAAAAACCGATGCAATTCCAGGACGCCTCAACCAAACCTCCTTCCTCACCCCTCGACCCGGAATCTACTACGGACAGTGCTCAGAAATCTGTGGAGCCAACCACAGCTTCATGCCTATTGTAGTCGAATCAACCCCCCTAGCCAACTTCGAGAACTGATCCTCCCTACTACCTTCCTAATCGTTAAGAAGCTATGAAACAGCGCCAGCCTTTTAAGCTGGAGAAAGAGGGCTCAGCCCCTCCTTAATGGTATGCCACAGCTAAATCCAAACCCCTGATTTTTTATCATGCTCACTTCATGACTAACCTTCTCCTTAATCATCCAACCCAAGATTCTTACATTCATTACTATAAACCCCCCATCCAGCAAACTAGCTGCAGTCCCTAAAACCACCCCCTGAACCTGACCATGAACCTAACCTTCTTCGACCAATTTTCAAGCCCATCCTTACTAGGAATCCCCTTAATCCTAATCTCAATAACATTCCCTGCTCTCCTCCTCCCCTCCCCTGGCAATCGATGAATTACCAGCCGACTTTCAACCCTGCAACTATGGCTCATCAACCTAATAACAAAGCAACTAATAATACCACTCCACAAAAAAGGCCATAAATGAGCCCTAATCCTGACATCCCTAATAATCTTCCTATTACTAATCAACCTCCTAGGACTATTACCCTACACATTCACACCAACAACCCAACTATCCATAAACCTAGCCCTAGCCTTCCCCCTATGGCTTGCTACACTCCTAACAGGCTTACGAAACCAACCCTCTGCCTCCCTAGGCCATCTCCTACCGGAAGGCACCCCAACACCTTTAATCCCCGCCCTAATTATGATCGAAACAACAAGCCTACTAATTCGCCCTCTAGCCCTAGGCGTCCGCTTAACCGCTAACCTCACAGCAGGACATCTCCTTATTCAACTCATCTCCACTGCCACAATAGCCCTATCCTCAACAATGCCAGCAGTCTCACTGCTAACCCTACTAGTCCTGTTACTTTTAACTATCCTAGAAGTAGCAGTGGCCATAATCCAAGCTTACGTTTTCGTCCTCCTACTAAGTCTTTACCTACAAGAAAACATCTAACATCAATGGCACACCAAGCACACTCTTATCACATAGTAGACCCCAGCCCATGACCTATTCTTGGAGCAGCCGCCGCTCTCCTTACTACTTCTGGCCTAGCCATATGATTCCATTATGACTCTCCCCGCCTTCTAATCATCGGCCTAATTTCAACTGTTCTAGTTATGTTCCAATGATGACGTGACATCGTACGTGAGAGCACTTTCCAGGGCCACCATACCCCAACCGTCCAAAAAGGCTTACGATACGGTATAGTCCTATTCATCACATCAGAAGCGTTCTTCTTCTTTGGTTTCTTCTGAGCATTCTTCCATTCAAGCCTGGCCCCAACCCCAGAACTAGGAGGACAATGACCCCCCGTTGGAATTAAACCCCTAGACCCAATAGACGTCCCCCTCCTAAACACCGCCATCCTGCTAGCCTCAGGAGTAACAGTCACATGAGCCCACCATAGCATCACAGAGGCAAACCGAAAACAGGCGATCCAAGCCCTAACCCTAACAGTTCTCCTGGGCTTCTACTTCACCGGCCTCCAAGCCATAGAATACTACGAAGCCCCATTCTCTATCGCAGATGGGATCTACGGCTCAACCTTTTTCGTTGCCACAGGATTCCACGGCTTACATGTAATCATTGGCTCTACATTCCTCCTGGTATGTCTATTCCGCCTAATTAAATTCCACTTCACCTCAAACCATCACTTCGGCTTTGAAGCGGCAGCGTGATACTGACACTTCGTAGACGTCGTATGACTCTTCCTCTACATTTCTATCTACTGATGAGGTTCCTGCTCTTCTAGTATACTCATTACAATCGACTTCCAATCCTTAAAATCTGGTTCAACCCCAGAGAAGAGCAATGAACATAATCATATTTATGATCGCCCTATCCCTAACCCTAAGCCTCGCCCTGACCGCCCTAAATTTCTGGTTAGCCCAAATGACCCCAGATTCAGAAAAATTATCTCCATACGAATGCGGATTTGACCCCCTAGGTTCCGCTCGACTCCCCTTCTCAATTCGGTTCTTCCTAGTAGCAATCCTATTCCTACTATTCGACCTAGAAATCGCCCTCCTCCTCCCCCTACCATGAGCAACTCAACTCCAATCCCCCATAACCACGCTAACCTGAGCCTCCATCTTAATCCTCATCCTCACCCTAGGACTAGTATACGAATGAATCCAAGGAGGATTAGAATGGGCAGAATAACAGAAAGTTAGTCTAACCAAGACAGTTGATTTCGACTCAACAAATTATAGTACTCACCCTATAACTTTCTTTATGTCATCCCACCTACATCTGAGCTTCTACGCAGCATTTACTCTAAGCAGCCTGGGCCTAGCCTTTCATCGAACACATCTAATCTCAGCCCTGCTTTGCTTAGAAAGCATAATACTATCCATATACATCGCCCTAACTATATGACCAATTCAAATACAAGCACCATCCTCCGCTATTCTTCCCATCCTCATACTAACATTTTCCGCCTGCGAGGCAGGGGCGGGGCTGGCACTACTGGTAGCTTCCACCCGAACCCACGGTTCTGACCACCTCCACAACTTCAACCTTCTACGATGCTAAAAATCCTCATCCCAACTATCATACTCCTCCCTCTAGCCCTCCTCTCTCCATGCAAGCACTTATGAACCAACATCACGACACACAGCCTACTGATTGCCGCCATTAGCCTCCAATGACTAGTACCAACCTACTACCCAAACAAAACCTTAAACTTCTGGGCATCTGTCGACCAAATCTCCTCCCCCCTACTAGTTCTATCGTGCTGACTACTACCTCTCATGATCATGGCAAGCCAAAACCACCTAGAACAAGAACCCACTATCCGTAAACGAATCTTTGCCACAACTCTCATCCTAGCCCAACCGTCTATTCTCCTAGCTTTCTCCGCTTCAGAACTAATACTATTCTACATCGCATTTGAAGCCACTCTAATCCCCACCTTAATCCTCATCACACGGTGAGGTAACCAGCCAGAACGACTAAACGCTGGCATTTACCTCCTATTCTACACCCTAGCCAGCTCACTCCCCCTATTAATTGCTATCCTCCACCTCCACAATCAAATTGGCACCCTTTACTTCCCCATGCTCAAACTCTCACACCCCACAATCTCAACCTCTTGAACAGGCTTAATATCAAGCCTAGCCCTACTCATAGCTTTCATAGTTAAAGCCCCTTTATACGGACTACACCTATGACTTCCTAAAGCCCACGTAGAAGCTCCAATTGCTGGGTCCATGCTACTGGCCGCCTTACTCCTAAAACTAGGAGGATATGGAATCATACGGGTCACTCTACTAGTAAACCCATCAACAAACAACCTCCATTATCCCTTCATCACCCTCGCTCTATGAGGCGCACTAATAACCAGCGCTATCTGCCTACGCCAAATGGACCTAAAATCATTAATCGCATATTCCTCCGTCAGCCACATAGGCCTAGTCGTAGCCGCAACCATAATCCAAACCCAATGAGCATTTTCAGGTGCAATAATCATAATAATTTCACATGGTCTAACCTCCTCAATACTATTCTGCCTAGCTAACACCAACTATGAACGGACTCACAGCCGCATCCTCCTACTAGCCCGAGGCCTCCAACCCCTTCTACCCCTCATAGCCACCTGATGACTCCTAGCCAACCTAGCAAACATAGCACTCCCCCCAACGATTAACCTCATGGCAGAACTAACCATTGTAATTGCCCTCTTCAACTGATCATCCTTAACCCTCATCCTAACAGGAACTGCAATCCTACTAACCGCCTCATACACCTTATACATACTCATAACAACACAACGAGGCACCCTACCGTCCCACATCACATCGATCCAAAACTCTTCTACACGAGAGCACCTACTCATGGCCCTACACATAATCCCCATAGTCCTCCTGATCCTTAAACCCGAACTTATCTCCGGCGTTCCCATATGCAGGTATAGTTTTAACCCAAAACATTAGATTGTGATTCTAAAAATAGAAGTTAAACCCTTCTTACCCGCCGAGGGGAGGTTTAACCAACAAGAACTGCTAACTCTTGCATCTGAGTATAAAACCTCAGCCCCCTTACTTTCAAAGGATAATAGTAATCCAATGGTCTTAGGAGCCACTCATCTTGGTGCAAATCCAAGTGAAAGTAATGGACCTATCCCTAACCCTAAACACGTTCATACTACTAACCCTAACAACCCTCTCTACCCCCATCTTCTTCCCTCTTCTATCAAATAACCTCAAAAACACCCCCACCATCATCACGAGCACAGTAAAGACCTCCTTCCTGATCAGCCTAATTCCCATGACAATCTACATACACTCAGGAACAGAAAGTTTAGTCACCCTATGAGAATGAAACTACATTATAAACTTCAAAATCCCCATTAGCCTAAAAATAGACTTCTACTCCCTCACATTCTTCCCAATCGCCCTATTCGTATCTTGATCTATCTTGCAGTTTGCAACATGATATATAGCATCGGATCCCTACATCACAAAATTCTTTACCTACCTTCTACTGTTCCTAATCGCAATACTTATCCTAATCATTGCTAATAACTTCTTTATCCTATTCATCGGCTGAGAAGGGGTGGGAATTATATCCTTCCTCCTAATTAGCTGATGACACGGACGGGCAGAAGCTAACACCGCTGCCCTACAAGCCATCTTATACAACCGAATCGGAGACATCGGACTAATCCTCTGCATGGCATGACTGGCCTCCACCTTAAACACCTGAGAAATCCAACAGATCTCTACACCCTCCCAGACACCAACACTCCCCCTATTAGGTCTCATCCTGGCCGCAACTGGCAAATCCGCCCAATTTGGCCTGCACCCATGACTCCCAGCTGCTATAGAAGGCCCAACTCCAGTATCCGCCCTACTCCACTCCAGCACAATAGTAGTCGCCGGAATCTTCCTGCTTATCCGAACTCACCCCCTATTCAACAACAACCAAACCGCTCTAACCCTATGCCTATGCCTAGGGGCCCTATCCACACTATTCGCAGCCACATGCGCCCTCACCCAAAACGACATCAAAAAAATCATCGCTTTCTCTACTTCAAGCCAATTAGGCCTCATAATGGTAACTATCGGACTAAACCTTCCCCAACTAGCCTTCCTGCACATTTCAACCCACGCATTCTTCAAAGCCATATTATTCCTGTGCTCCGGCTCCATCATCCACAACCTCAATGGTGAACAGGACATCCGAAAAATAGGAGGCCTCCAAAAACTACTACCTACAACCACTTCATGCTTAACCATTGGCAACCTAGCCCTAATAGGAACCCCATTTCTTGCAGGATTCTACTCAAAAGACCAGATCATTGAATGTCTAAACACATCATACCTAAACGCCTGAGCCCTCTTACTAACCCTCCTAGCCACAGCTTTTACTGCAGTATATACCATCCGCATGACTGTACTCGTACAAGCCGGCTTCGTACGCATTCCCCCGCTAACTCCAATAAACGAAAACAACCCAGCAGTAACCTCTCCAATCACCCGACTAGCGCTAGGAAGCATCACAGCTGGGTTTATCATCACCTCATTCATCCTCCCAACAAAAACTCCCCCTATAACAATACCCCCGTACATTAAATTCACCGCTATAATTGTCACAATCCTAGGCATCCTCCTTGCTTTAGAAATCTCAAAAATAACCCAAACCATAATCCTCACAAAACAAGGACCTTTCTCAAACTTCTCCACTTCACTAGGCTACTTCAACCCCCTAGTCCACCGCCTCAGCACAACAAGCCTGCTAAGCACAGGCCAAAACACTGCCTCCCATTTAATCGACCTTTCCTGATACAAACTACTAGGCCCAGAGGGCCTAGCCAATCTGCAAGTAATAGCAGCCAAAACCACCACCACCCTTCATTCAGGATTAATCAAAGCCTACCTAGGATCCTTTGCCCTATCCATCCTCATTATCCTCATATCCACACACAGAACCAATTAATGGCCCTCAACCTTCGTAAAAACCACCCACTACTCAAAACCATCAACAACGCCCTAATTGACCTTCCCACACCATCAAACATTTCAGCTTGATGGAACTTCGGATCCCTTCTAGGCATCTGCCTTACCACACAAATCATCACCGGCCTGCTACTAGCTACACACTACACAGCAGACACTTCGCTAGCCTTTAACTCAGTCGCCCACATATGCCGAAATGTGCAATTCGGATGACTAATTCGAAACCTCCATGCAAATGGAGCCTCATTCTTCTTTATCTGCATCTACCTGCACATTGGCCGAGGATTCTACTACGGCTCCTACCTAAACAAAGAAACCTGAAATATCGGAGTCATCCTCCTCCTAATACTAATAGCAACCGCCTTCGTAGGCTACGTCCTCCCCTGAGGACAAATATCATTCTGAGGGGCTACAGTAATCACCAACCTATTCTCAGCAATCCCCTACATTGGACAAACGCTAGTAGAGTGGGCCTGAGGAGGATTTTCAGTAGACAACCCCACACTGACCCGATTCTTTGCCCTACATTTCCTACTCCCATTCGTCATCGCAGGCCTCACGCTAGTCCACCTTACCTTCCTACACGAAACAGGCTCTAACAACCCCCTAGGCATCCCCGCAGACTGCGACAAAATCCCATTCCACCCATACTACTCCACAAAAGACATTCTAGGGTTCGCGCTCATACTTATCCTGCTCGTCTCCCTAGCTCTATTCTCCCCTAACCTCCTAGGAGACCCAGAAAATTTCACACCAGCCAACCCACTAGCTACACCACCCCATATCAAACCTGAATGATACTTCCTATTCGCATACGCCATCCTGCGTTCCATCCCAAACAAACTAGGAGGAGTACTAGCACTAGCTGCCTCCATCCTGGTCCTATTCCTAACCCCATTACTTCATACATCAAAACTACGCTCACTAACATTTCGACCCATTTCACAAGTCCTATTCTGAGCCCTAGTTGCCAACCTCTTCATTCTAACCTGAGTAGGAAGCCAACCAGTCGAACACCCATTCATCATCATCGGCCAATTAGCCTCCCTATCTTACTTCACAATCATCCTAGTCCTATTCCCCATCGCAGCCGTACTAGAGAACAAAATACTAAACCTCTAGCCTACTCTAATAGTTTATAAAAACATTGGTCTTGTAAGCCAAAGATTGAAGATTATACCCCTTCTTAGAGTTAAACCCTCAGAAAGAAAGGAATCAAACCTTCCTCACCAACTCCCAAAGCTGGCATTTTCAACTAAACTACTTTCTGACCACTTCCCTGCCCATCCACCCCTAAACAGCCCGAATCGCCCCTCGAGACAGACCCCGCACAAGCTCCAGCACCACAAATAAAGTCAAAAGCAGCCCCCAACCCCCAATTAAAAGCAGCCCGGCCCCCCACGAGTAGAACACAGCTACCCCGCTAAAATCCAACCGAACCGAAGACAAACCTCCACTATCAACCGTCCCCCCACTCACTAAAGATCCTACCTCTCCACCTATCATAACCCCCACCACAACAACCAAACATAGCCCCAAACCATGACCAACAACCCCTCAATCAGCCCAAGCCTCAGGATAAGGCTCCGCTGCTAACGAAACCGAATAAACAAACACCACTAGCATCCCCCCAAGGTACACCATAACCAACACCAAAGACAAGAAGGAAACCCCTAAACAAACCAATCAACCACAACCAGCAACAGACGCCAAAACCAACCCCACTACCCCATAATAAGGAGAGGGGTTGGAAGCAACAGCTAACCCCCCTAAAACGAAACACAGCCCTAAAAATAAAACAAACTGTATCATAGATTCCCGCCCGGCCTCTCTCCAGGACTTGCGGCCTGAAAAGCCGCTGTTATAGGAATTTAACTACAGGAACCCCCCCCCCCCCTTCCCCC
>JAOTQZ010001808.1:0-12956 GCA_026546895.1 Pogonocichla stellata | reverse complement strand
GAAAGTGTCTGAATTCCAAAGAAGTTACACAGGCAGCTCAGTAAGATGTCATGTCATAACTTCTAGTTAGGTAAATAACCAAAATGTTAACAAACATTTGAAGCTACTCCTAGTAGTATGCAGATTCTCCATTCTGCTCAGTCTTTTTTCAGAGGAATAGGAGCAGTACATCCCCCTTTTTTGTTATTTGATTAGCTATTTTTGCATTTTTATCAAGTTTACTAGTAAGAGGCCTACATGCACATTATAACCTTGGAGCATCATTTGGAAAGTATTTTCATAACATTTATTGGCCAGTTTCATATGAAGTAATGATTACAGTTTACAAGTCTGTAAGGTTTTGCAAGATTCTGTTCCATTGGCTAGCTCTGTCTGTCTGGACTTCATGCCAGGACAGATCATTTACCTCACTGTTCCATAATTAACATAAGGAATCCCCAGGAAGCATTTCCTGGCATTACATAGTGGCTAGTGTCTTCAAGCACAGCCACTTAGGAAATCCTGCTGGCTGTGAGCAGCCTGCCCAACAATCAGCATGCTTTATTTGTCATAGCAGAGCAGTGGCCAGGAACACATGGGCATACAGCAATTGCCTAGAAAATTTTACAGTAATTTGTCACCATGAAGAAATCTGTTCTACAGAAATCTTCCACCTTTTCTGCCCCTTAAATGTGAGCAAATGTGGCTCTTACCTCTTCTGCTGTGAGAAGATGCCTTGCAGGCTGGGAGGTGATCGGTGCTGTAAAGCAGAAACAGCAGATCTCTCATTATTGCTGCACAGAATTCCACAGATAGATCACAAAGTGAAAATACCAACATGCTTTATCATACAGATATCCAATCCTTCCAGGTACATCAGGACAGCAGGGCTGAAGTGGGACTGCAGGGACACTGTCCCTTTCTGCCAACCACCGACGTGCACTTACCATGAAGTTTCCTCTGCAGACAGAACAGCCCAGATTCAAGGACTCTTTTATAGGTTCTGGTCAGCGCATGCTGCAGATGCCTCCTCTGTCTTTGGGCAAAGCATTTTTGGCAAACCTTGTTTTTGGCAAAACATTGTCTGGCAAACTGAATGTACTGAAAACTGGAAAGTGATGTTACTAGATATAATTAGAAAATTTTGGTCTCTTCCTAGCTATGTGAATAAATCGCCTATAAATAATATGAGAAGATTCCTAAGGAGGGAAATACAGCTAATGATGGCTAGAGGAATGAGGGTAACCACTAATAACTGTAAGGCCATGGATGCTCCATGAATCTGAGCTAAGGGAGCAAGAGACAATCATTCCCTGGGCAAGCACAGTGACACTGGAATGCATACTTCAACTTTTTCTGAGGACATCATATGTCTGATGACAGTCATCCTTTGACACAGCTCTCCACTTACAGATCTTGGATATGATACATGGATTTCACTGTTGTCTGGATTGCTTACATTAGTCAGATTATTACATATTACTCTGTTTCACTTCTGTCAGTTGTAACATAATATAGCGCAATATATCAGGGAGAATAGCCACCTTGAACCATTCTAACTGCTCTTTAAGTTGAATGCAATCTCTGGATATAAATATAAAATAACATTCATTTGCATATCTTCTGATATTCTGGAAATCCTGAGTTTAGAGATTCTTGAGTGGGGTGGGTTCAAGAGTCTGTTAGATTGTTGTTCCTTTGATGCAATCAATAGAAGACCAGTTTTAGTTTTTGGCATTCAAAGTGCTCTCTGACAATGATATTTATAGTTTAAATGAATTAATTGAAGAATTCTTTACTTTGGTGGTACTTATTTCCTTTAAATCCTTATTTCTTGCCAAAATAGAAAAAGTCAACAGTATCTTTCTAAATAGCATGGCAAATAGTACTAACCTATCTTAACTCATGTTTGAAAATCATTATTTAGTTTTAATTAGCTTTGATATCATACCCCATAATTTCTAGTGCTACCTTCCTTCCCCCAAGATCTGACACTGTGCAGTATTAATACTGCACCAACAGACGTCCGAATAGCGCCCATCACTATATTTGATACTTAGGGCTGCTTTTCCTATATATATTACTTTGTGCTTATTTTTCTCCAGTGTAAGTATCAAAATGTCTCTCTCAGCTATTCTCAATTTACTTTTCCCCGTGAAGAATAATTTTTTGTCATTCTTGAGATACCCAGAAATGCTTTTTTCAGGATCAGAAGTATTTAATCTTTAGCTGACATTAGAGATCTATTGTGTAAGACTCAGACATGTGAAACTCTATATGAAATGACAAGTAATTTTACTGTTTGCCTTGATTGAGGTGCATGGTCAGGATGGAGTGAGTAATAATCCAGGTAAATATTCTGGGAGGACTGAAGGGATGAAAAGGAAGTTCTCGCAAAACTCAAGACACAAAAAGGCAGCATACAGAGAGTGGAAACAAGGATAAGTAACCTGAGAGGAACCTAAGAGACACTGTCTTAGCAACCAGGGATGAGATTAGGAAAGTCAAATCCTAAATGGGATTTAATCTTATAGTCATAGAATGGTTTGGATTGGAAGGAACTTTAGAGGTCATCTTGTTCCAACCCCCCTGCCATGGGATGGGATTCCATGCATTAGATGTGGTTGCTCAGGGCCCTGTCCAACCTGGCCTTGAACGCTTTCCTGCATGGAGCATTCTCAGTTTCTCTGGGCAACTTATGTCAGTGCCTCACCACACTCTGAGTAAAGAATTTCTTCCTAATGTATAATCTGAAACTGTCCTCTCTTAGCTAAAAACTGTTCGCCCTTGTCCAATCACTATCTGCCTGTGTAAAAAAGTCACTCTCCCTCTTTCCCATAAGCTCCCTTTAAGTACTGGAAGTCTGCCATGAGATCTCTCCAGTGCTTTCTCTTCTTCATGCTCATGGAGAAGGAAAATGTGGGACCAGTGCTGAATTAGCTTAGAGCCCTGGTAGCACATGACATGGAAAGGTCTGAGGTACTTAATAGTGGTAGTAAGACCTTCAGGAAACCTAGGGCACAGAGAGCAGGATGAAAGTCTGGAACAAGGCACTTACAGCCTTGATGGAAGAGGAACAGTTCAAAGAGCTCTTCAGCAAACTGGACACACAAAAGTCCATAGGCCTTGAAGGGATACACTCACAAAGTTCTGAGGGAATGGCTGGTGCCACTATGAGGTCACTCTGGACAATCTTTAATCTATCCTGGTGATTAGCAGAAATGCCTAAAGGCTACAGGAAAGCAAATGGCACTCCTGATTTCAAGGTGGGCAAGCAAAAAACAGAAAAGGCTTTGGCTCTGTGTGAGCCCTGCACAGCAAGTCTATATTATCAACCCTGAGTTCAAATCCAAAACACAACCCCACACCAGCCACTCTGAAGAAAATTAACTCAACCTCAACCCAAACCAGCACACTCTCCATTGGATAAACTTAGGTATTGCTAAAATAGCTGTGACAGTCTACTGAATAGAAAAAGGAGATTTTGTTCTCCCTGTTCTTCCCCCTGCTCTTCATTTTTGTCGAGTCCTAGAAGGGAGGTGTTAGAGGAAAGTGAGATGTCCTACTGCATGCAGACCAAATTTGCCATTTCAGCATACTTCATCTTGAGGAAATGTTTGGGTTCAGCTCAAGTTTCAGTCTTTACAAACCTCTGCCACTGCCAGCTTTAAGCAGCTCAGTGAGGTTGAAAGGTCAAGTCTGGTTCATTTGTGACACCTCCCACTGATATGACAAGTATGTAGGGTTTTTTTTCCTAAACCTACTGAAAAAGATAAAAAAAAGGTCGAACATTTATCACTTAAAACTGGTGCATTGATTTGAGCAATGTTTCTTTTCATCTTACAGTTCTGTTAAGTGGAGGAGTTAAACTAAATGTTTAAGAGGAATCTGCACTGTTACTATACTGAAATGCAATTACCACTGCTTCTTCCTGTTTCCACACTTGAATAATTCAATGATGTACAGTGGGATAGTGCTGAGGTAGCACTGACTTACCATGTCTATAAAATGCACCTAGGAAAAGGGTGCCTAAGTAGTGCATCAGTCCTTTCTAATGGAAAATATGTAACAAATTACACAAATTTTGCAGCAAAAAGAAAAATAGATTTCTGCTTAACGTTATTTTTCTGCCATTCCTGTATCCATATATCTCTGCAGGGCTGGATTCCATCAATGCTGGAAGCAAAACACAGCCCAACTGAATGAGACAGGACAGAATAAAGGGTATGTGTGGAAACAGTCTTTTCTGCACAGAAATGCAGCTTGGGCAAAGCACTGGAGTGCTGATATTCTCCACGGAGGAAAGGGAATTCAGGCATCCTGAAAACAGGCTCTTGATGAGAACACCACAGAATGACAGAACCCAGTGCAACTCCTCTCCATGAGCAGGGCCACCTAGAGCCAGCTGCCACCTAGCGCCACTCCAGCACCTCCCTCAGTTTCTGCCACAGCTTGTGATCCAGCTGCTTCTCAGCCATGTTCTGTGATTATTGAAAACACTCTGAAAGTAAGAGGCCACATTTCAGAGCAGACTGAATTGTGGAAATGTCTCGAGAATACTTGTTTCTGACCCTGTGAAACTCCCCTTGGCACATTTGAGTGCTCATAGTTGTCTGTACTATAGGGATGAGTTGGGGGATACATTTGGTGCATGTTTCTTGGGGTGCAGAAGGACTGGAGCTGCAGGTTGAGCTCTGGAGAGCAGGAGCTCAAGACCAAGGCAAGAGGTTGTGAGCTGCAGACCCTTTGCACAACCAAGGGCCAGGGGACCTGTGGCCAGCCAGGTGAGGGACACTCAGAGACACAGCAGGAGGTGATGATTCCAGATTTTTCCATCCTTAGACTATGAGGGGTAAAACCCCAGGGGTTCTTTTGTTTGGGGTCCCTCCTTGGAGTCACTAGCTCAAGATAATTACTGAACCATGATTACATTGTTTTAAGGATCTGGACATCTGAGACTTGATGGGAAACCTGGGGTGCAGCTGGTGAGGAAACCTGGTGTGACTGTGAGACTGAGACTGTGAGAGTGTGAGGATGCAGCTGTGAAGGGGCCTCGGTCCCAGCTCGGTGGGACAGTGACTGTGAGAGTGGCTCCTGGATGGTTGGACAGGGGAGTTTCTTTAATAAACAAACATAAGAATATCTGTATCAAGATCTTCATAGCTCCTTCCTCTGACACTTGTCAAGAGAGGGTTCCCAGTTAGAATACGCAAACATGACATGGGTGTAGTGATCTTGCTGAGAATGCTTCCACAGCCTCTCTGTTGTGTTGCTTAGAGATTTTCTGATTCACTGACAATGTCTTTGATGTATTTTACATCTAACCATAATTTTTATGCTATGAATTTATCCATTACCTGGCATCAAGTAGTGGTACACCAGAAGAACATGCACATGACTTTGGTGCAAAACCTAATGTATTCCACAGCAAAATTTTTGTTTTGTGATCCGGTTAAAAAAAAAGAAGAAAAAAAAAAGCACAATTCTACAGTTTCAGCATGGTAAAGAACAGAGAAATTTGACTGAGATGTAGATGTAGGGTTATATCCATCATCTTGATTGTTCTAAAGCTCTCAGAAGCCCCAGTGGTTCTCAGCACTTAGAAAAGGCTCTGTTACTACAGGGACAGTGATGGGCCAGTGTATGCAAGGTCTTCAAGCATCCCTGGAAGTTGAGATCTGATCAGATCCATAGTGCCTTGGAGGTCATGTAATAAAATTGTCACTACACTTGCTTAAACTCAGTTCACAAAGTTATTTATGCAAGTCTGAGGCCCAAAGAAATGTCTTAAAAAAAAAAAAAGAAAAAAAAAGAACAAAATAAAAGAGAGCAGGTATTGCTGTTGAAGAGCTACAGGTGAGCTTCCTGCTCTCAATGACAGAAAAATCCACAGAGAACAAGGTTGCAGATGACATGAAAAACAGTAATTATTTTAGCGCAAAAAATGAATGGAATTTGTCATAAATACAAACATTATAGATTCAGAGAATTCAACAGTGAGGTTGTATTTGCAAAAAAAAGAAATGGAAAAAGTTAATGTTAAGAAATTCGGACTCCCATGCAATGGCACATCACCTCCAGCTTGAAATGAGGACATGTAGAACTGTATCAATGGAATGTTAATGTGACTGCAATCTCTGGGGTAAGAAAGTTGGCATTTTTTTATATTTCCCAGGAAGTGGGATGTTAGCAATCACCATGCTTGTAAAGGATGCTGGCATAAATAAGGCACAAATCACTTCCTAGAAGCAAAATTATGATTTTCCTGAAGTATGTGTATACTGCAGGCTAAAATGAGAGCAGAGACAATAACCTGATGTTTGATCCATATAAGCTGTGTGACAGTGGGGTAAACACTACTCTCCTCTATAAATTCTGAGGTGGGATGAGAGCTTGTTAGAAAGAACGCCTGAGAGAGAGTTCAGAGCATCAGAGGAAGTCACAGGAGTGCTGCAAGGCTTCACCAAGAGGCAAGATAATGCTGAGTTCATGAGCTAACACAGTACTGGCATGGGTAAGACCCTGATGACACAGAAATATCCTGTACCATCTCAGCCAAGTCTACTGAAGGGGCAAGACATTCCTGAGCTCCAACTCACCCCATACAGCAAATCTTTGCTTTGCTGCAGACCTGAGACCATGCACTTCAGGGTCACCACATCTGCCCAGCTGCCATACATTTCTGCCACCCTATTTGCTCCTTTTTCTAATATGGCACTTTGCTGGCCCCTCAAAAACCCCAAAGGCAGCGGATGGTGTTTCAGGCCTGCCATGTCCCAGTCATTCAGCTTCTTCCCTCTCCAAAATGTGCCAGCCTAATGTTCTTCCTTCAGATCTCCTCCTCCCTCTGGCCTTGGCCAGCACCCAAGGGGCCCTAGTGAGCCACCTACTTTCTTTTAGGTGGGACAGACGTGTCAGGACCTAAAGGCCAGCCCAGAGCATTGTCCTGGCAGTGGCTCAGGCTCAATTGTGTCTGAGGCTGTGTGGCAGCAGTGTCTGCACATACCTACTACCCTGAACCAAATGCCCTCCCACCTCTCCTGCTACCTGCACTGCCATCTGAGGGTGAGCTCTGTGTGCAAATACATCTTCATTTCACTCAGGAAAGAGCACTTTTCTGTGGTTTGCCCTTTGACAGCCTATTCTCTTCATATGGACCTGGGAATGTCCCAAATAAACAAATTTGGCTCCCCTGTGCCAAAGATTTTGCTAATATTTCTCTGAGGACGTACTGAGCTAAACACTTTGATCTCAACCCTGCATTCTGGTGTTTTCTCTTCCTTTTATTTGGATCTATTTGCTTCCCATCAAGCTTCCTCTCTGTCAGCACTGAGCAAGTAACACATGTGGCTAATACAGAAAAGAAATAGGGAGGTCGGTGCCTTTCCAGCCAGGTCAGCCAGAGGAACTTGCTAAATATGTTTGTCATTCCCTTGTTGTCTCAGGCACTGCCAGAATATTTTGAGCAGCAAAGGCCCCTGCAGCCCTGCTAGCTGAAGGGCATCAGCTGGCAGATTGGCTGTCTGGTGGGAAGCACTCCTCTCCCTGTCTCCTAGTGCTCAGTGCCTGCCTGTTTTCCACCTTACCAGCAGTTTTCCTTTCCAGATCCTGGCTGTTCTGATCCAGCTAGATCAGGAATGCCACAGCTCCTTTGCCTGGACAATCTTATCTGAAGAAGATGACAGGCTAATCTGTCTTGGCCTGCTTTTGACAAACTGTCCTTCATCTACTTTTCCTTGAAGTGTAGACTCTGTTGCAGGTCTTGCTGAAGGTCACAGCCCTCTGGACAGCCATTCCTTCCCCAGACTTTGTCATTCCCTGTCCTTACTCTAGTCCATACATGGTGCGTGCATGGTGTACAAAGGCAGGTCTGGAAATCCCTCCTGAAGGGGAACTGAGCATGGTCCCAATAGAACAGAATTTCTCCCCAGCTTGTCATCTGGTCCCACTAAATGTTGAACAATGGTCTGGTCTCTGTAATGGCCTCATGAGCACTCCATGGCAGCCACTCCAGGGCAAGCTTTCAGTGGATAGAACACTAGAATCTCATGATTCACAGAGGCATTCAGGGCTGGCATGACTGATGGGAGATTCTTCTCTAGCCTCATGGAGAATTCCTCACCGTTCTGGATCATTTAGTCAGTCTGTTATAAATTTGAACCAGAATGGGGTCCAGATAGAACAGGGGATATAGGCAGACCTCAGCTGTCTTGCCTACAGGCAGGAAGCAGAAAGGAACTGCCTTTGTTGTCATGGAAGTTTACTTGTATTTTTGATAGAGGGCTTTCACTACATGTGCCTGAGCCTTGGACTTCCTAAATATAATTCCCAGTTCTGAGAAAACTCCACAAAGTAAAATGTGATTAATCTTAAAGGTTGTCAGGGATTGGTTAACAGTAATGCCCTGTTTTGATGGGGAGCAGATGCTTTGCCTTGCCAGAGGGAGGGCCATCCATGTTTGTGTAAGTGAGGGGTTGATGTCTTGTGTAGTGGAAGGATTAAGGTGTTTAGTGTGGATGTGTTCTGAAGGAAGATGAAGAATGTTCCCCCCACAACCCCTGCTTGGTGAGGAGGAGCTGCAGGAGCCTCATGGCTCTTGATGGACTTTTCTTCTGGGAATTCACTGGTTTCTCGTTTTTTTCCTGATCTTTCTAAAAAACTCATAGATAACACAGACAAACCTACCACTATTTCCACTTTTTATACTACTTTAAATTATCAGATACACCAGATATTTTGTAAAAAAACCTTCCCCATGGGATCTGCAGCTTGCTAGTGCTATTGTCAGCCATGCTGTCATATGAACAGGGCATGCTGGAGGCATCAGTGCACCCTGTGGACCCTGATTAACTGTCTGACAGGGAATATTCATACTCTGCTGCAGCAGCATTTCTGCTGCCTCTGTGTAAAATGAGAGCTCCCAGGAATGTTAGCACATGCTGAAAACAAATGCTGATGCTCTGATCTGCTAAAGCAAAACTTCTCATCTCTACCCTTCTGCTAAGACGTAGCTGAGTACTGGACCATTGCAATGGTAAGGACATACTTTGTATATAAAAACCAGTAAGAATCAGATCAGACTAAAGTAAAGTGTATTTCTTACAGGCTGTTTGTGTGCCATACTGTGGCTGGCATGATGAGCTGCCCAGCGAAAAAACATGGTTTGGAGATGTATTAAGGCATCCCTAATCCATGCTGGTGCAGGGAATGAAAAAAAAAATAGTAAGAAACATGAAGTGACCTCGAAGAAAGTTGCTAATTTTCATAAGTAATGACAGACTTGAATGCATCCTCTGGGATGAAAAGCAGTTCAGGATGCTCACTGCACGGGCTGTGAGAGATGACAGCTAAAATCCAAGGGAGTACAGCATAAACCCCAGGATAATGCGCTGCTGGTGAAATTTGGGGGACAGTTGTTTGGGTGGGGATTTTTTGTGGAGGAGAGGGGGGTGAAGCTGGCTTGTTCATTAATTTGTATGAATTGGTGGCTTTTCTCTCTTCAAGTTCTGTTCCTCTAGTCTTAGTTGTTGCTATGCTTGTGATCTTGCTTCAGTTCATGGAAATCAAAGTTGTTACTTTTCCTGGTATGGACTGTTGTGATTTATGTGTTTGTAAAGGTGATGCTTTTCAGCGTGGACTCCAAGTGGCTTCCTGAAAAGCTGCAGTGGCAGATTATCTGCAGTTAAGGGGAAGGTGTCATTTCACTGAGCGGAGGAAGGTAAAAACTGTGACCTGGAATGTCAGGATAAACAGATCTTGAAAGTGCATCAGAGTTAGCTAATCATTCTCCTTTTACCAGTACAGCAAACATGAGAGGATGACATCTGAGTAGTGTTCTAAATAATATGAGAATGATGTAGAGAATACTTTTTTCACAACACACTGGAGCTTAAGTTACATAGAAGATGAGTAGGGTGGAAAGACTGGGAAATCAATGGGAAGATTAGTGCCTGGAAATGTCTGAGATGTTGGAAAATAAAGCAGAAATGACAGAAATCAGTGTTCAAAGTTCAGTATTATAAAGAAAAAGAAGGCAAGCTTATACTGAGAAAAGAAAAAGGATGATGAGGTATGACTCACATATAATGACTTAGTGCCTCCTAAAGTGCTGATGCTTTTGTGCCCAGGAGACACAGTCATCCATGCCAAGCTGTTGAAGGTCTGAGAACTCCATAGTCCACATGGGGCAGCAGCTCTAGTGGAGCTCATCAGCTGCATCTATTTTAAACCTTCTCGTTGAGATGTCTCTTTAGGCCAGTTATGGGCCCATGTTTTTTCCAAGATCAGTTACCTGTGCATCAGCACATTTCACATCACAAGCAGCCTGACTCCAGAAATAGTGTGTTGATGCAAATGACTCCTGCCCTCCAGCCAAGACAGCAAATCAAAAGTGAGGAGAAATTGGTTTTCCTTACTCATCCCTTTAATATTCTACTCTGATTCCAAAAAGTCTCCAGCCATGCTTACCAGGATGGCCAGTGGCAAGGCCAGGTCAGCACAGTGCAGTGCGTGTGATTTCTCTCTCTCTCCCACCTGTGCAATTGGAATTCTGGCCCAAGGTGTTTTCTCTGAAGGAACCTGTAATGTTACCTTTCATCAGTTGAGCATTTAGTAACAAATCCTCAAGCCAACATTTTTACAGGTGAGAGAGGAGCCCCAACAGTTTCAGGTGCTTCAAGTGCATCCTGATTCTTCCACACAATAGGTGTGATTGTAATACTGTCCAAAGGGAGCAGGGAGTTTTGGCATTGAAATACGGTCCCCAGAGTTGTTGTGATAATTTCTAGTCTGTCAGCAGGTTTAGAGAGGTACAGATGGAGCTGGAAATACTTAATGTTTTCACTGAGCCACAGTTGCAATACACTGATTTTTGAATTGCGTTTTTGGGGTTGTTTGTTGGCTTGTTTGTTTAAAGAAATATGCTCTTTAGAACAAACAAAATTCTCCTGCTTTCTTTCAAGGTGTGGAAGGTAAGGATTTGCTTGGAAAGAAAGAATACCACCTATCTCTTAATAGCATTGTGGGAAGGGAAAAGGTGAGGTGCCATTTCCTTTCTTTGTTGCCCAGATATCACTGGCACTGAAGTTTTTCCCAACTTTACACATAGAGATGATGTCTCTGAAGAGCATCACTTACAGTGACACAAGAGTCAATACAGGATGTCATCTTTTCCTTAAATAAATTTAACTTCTGCCTAGAAAACCACTTTGATATTTAGTTATAACATGAGAGGATTCCCTGGGTGTAAACCTCAGTGTGTTTGGGAGGAGGAGGACCTCCCAGTCCTGAACGGTGTTGCTGCAAACAGACTGCTGTGGTGCAGTGCAAAAGGCTTCCTTCCTGCTGTTTCTCACCATTTCCTTCCCAACAACTCCAGCTCCCTTCCCCAGCAGTTTCAAAGCTCCTTGAAGCTTTCCACATAAATAAAGAGGTGTAGACCTAGCCAGGAATCTTGAGGGACCCAAAAGCTTTCTTGTAGTGTCATAGAGCCAAGTCTCCTTTATGATGGTAAAATGGAAAATGGTATCTGCATGTAGAATCTGCCCTTGGCAGCTATGAGATGTGCCTGGGTCCAGTACTGCTACAAATGTGCTTCCTTATTCTAAGTACTGCTTCTTGCCTTGCAGGAAACAGCCTGTCATTTGTTTAAGACTTCAAATCAGTACACCTTGTAGATGTCTTGTTTCTTCTCAGTTCAGCCCAAATACAGTTGGTATCTACATTCCACTTACCCAGTGCTGCAACACTCAGGTAGGACACAGTTTGTCATTATTATCTATGGATTTTTTTCCTCTATAAAGTGTTAGATTTTATGTTTTCTTTCAAGTTGTAATGTTCTCAGTATTATTTTCACTTGAAGACTTATCTTGCATGATGAAAAATAGCTCTTTCAGCTTTTTGTATGTTCCTCTAAATTATTCCTTAGTACAAAAGCTCAAACATTTCAGTACTGGATACGCTATACAGTAGTGCAGCTGTTCGCAGCTTGTTCTGGTGGCTCTACATGTTAGACTGCTTGGGGTTATCCTCTTCTTCAGACTTCTACCAAGCTGTTCAATTAAGTTCAATTTCATTTACAACAGGAACATACTGCATTAATATTGGCTATACTGTCTCACAGAGGCACTAGGCACCACAATATCCTCTTATGCAAATAATATATAGTTTGTTTTTCTTTGAAACTGATTGTTAACACCATATTCATGAAGTTATTAACAAGGCTGTATGATCTTTAAATTTGCTCAGTAACAAATCTCTCTCTAGAGCTATTGGCCTTGGCTTGACTTGTTCTAAGGCAGCACATTAGTCCTTGCCCAAGTTCCTCCACAAGGACTCAAGAGACATACAGATGTTTTTAGTACTACATATGGTTGCCCTTGGGGCAACTTGCCCCTAAACACCACTTGCCCAAGAGATAATGGGACCATTAATGAAAACCTCTGAGTACTGTACCAATGTAGAAACATGACTCACAAAGGCAAAAATATTTTTTCTTTGCCAGGACAGAAAAGGTGCTTGTCCTGCCTTTGTCCTGATGCACTCTCAGTGTGAAAATTAAATTAGTCTTATTCCCTCCCTGGCAATGCAGTAAGGCGCAGTGGAGAAATACCAGAGATGGGATAAGTAAAGCTCTACTGTTACACAAGGGTTAAGTGAAATAAATATTTCATTTGAAAATGCCCCAAACATGTGTAACTGCAGAACTGAATTGTCATGACCAAAATAACTGATTCTGCTGTGCATGCGAAGAAATCTATGGTATTTATTCTCTACATATTGACATGGTTATGAGCAATTCAAGAAGGAAGTGACAGAGGGGTCACATTTTGTGCAGCTCTCAGGTCACTTTGCTTCCTCGTGATATTCTTACTCTTCCTCTCCTATTTTCTTGCCATGAATCTCCCGGCTCTTGGCTCGGAGCTTGTTGACCTGTGACTCTGCAATGTCAGCCCGCTCCTCGGCTTCCTCCAGCTCGT
>JAOTQZ010001807.1:0-13024 GCA_026546895.1 Pogonocichla stellata | reverse complement strand
ACCGGGCAGCCCCGCAGGGACCCGCGCAGGGGGTGTACGTACGTGATCAGGATGGACTGGTTCTCCCGATCTGTGAACAAGGCAGAAAAGAAGACATGATTATTCTGGGTCATGAATATAATTGAGAAAATTATTCCTGTGACTTTTAGAAGGTGCACTAGCAGTAGGCATCTATTTCCATTAATAAACCTTTCTCCCTTCACCCCTACTTTCTTTTCAATATTTAATGTTCCTAGATTCAACTGGGAAGCTTGATGTCTTCACCCTGAGGTATTGCCAGATATAGGACACATGCACTTCTTTTTCTAGATATTCCCATCTTGTTACACTGCTCATTTTGCTTGTGAAAATGATTCTAACTAAATATCAGTTTTGCAGAGTTACTGATTAAATGGTCTATCAGTAAGCTGAATTGAACTGGAGCATGTGCTTCTCATAAACTCTATTACATAGGAACGGCCATTCCTGGTCAGTCAATAAGCCTCCTAAATGGTTTTTATGCAGTTGCTAGTTGAGTATTGCCTAAAGAAAATCAGATTAACATCATAAATATCTAGTAACCTTTACCAGAGTAGTCTGTCATGCTCTAGAATATTCAAATGTTGGTGCTTCCAAAACTAGCTTCAATATTTCTCTGTGCTGTATCTTGAGCTGAGTTTGCTATCCACAATTTTGTCTGGTTGCTTTTTTAACCCATACTCCCATTGTGACTCCATTGACAAAATCGTTGTACTATGAAAACTGAAAAATCTCTAGGAAATCTGAAGAGAATAAGCCATTAGGGATCAAAGTCTTAGAAAAGAAGTCTGGGTTTGCACTCGCAGAGTTTCTGCATGTCTTATGAAGGTGTCAGCAAGGGTAAATATATGACAACTTACATGAATATGACCTTGATAAGACACACTACTCAAACATCAATTAAATATTGGGTTTTTTTCATTGTATGCTCTTCCAATTAACCTTCTTAATGCTTTGAATGCTACAAAATTAAATACAGTAATTCAGGATGAGAGAGGGAAAATTTCTTTTAACAAATTAAAATTATTATAATGTCATCTATATTTCTGACCAATCTGATCTTTCCTAAAATTCTGAATATTTAGACAATGCTAGAAAAATTGTCACTACGTTTTTTTCCTCTATATTAATGAATGGAAAAGAAGAAATTGTTTCTGAGATGGAGGAAGGAAATTATCAATTTTCTGAGCAGGTTTCATTGCAATTTCTGACTATTCTGAGACTGCTTCCAGAGTTTTTGTAAAGCTACCAATGCATAGCTACCAGTGCATAGGAAGCATTGGCTCCAACATTGAATGTACTTTCCTTTTGCACATAGTTTTATTTACAGAAATTCACCCTAGCCCGTTTCAGTCCTGCATAGCAAATCATTCAAAGAGCAATCCTTTCATCTGAGAAAAAGCAGAACTTTAAAGTATATCCAAATTTCTTTAATGGAAAATCTGACAATACATTCCGTGTTAAATCATATCCCCCCAAATACACTGCACATGAAATTTTAACATTAATTTCTATAAACTTCGTCTAAATGATGATGTTCAATAAAAAAATCTTTTTAGAGTGATGACAGAACATCCACCTTTACAGCAACCTTAAACTGAACTATTGTACAGGGAAAAGACTTTTTCTCTTTTGTGAGTGTTTATGGCCAAGTGATTGTAAAGAAAACCAAATGACTCACCAGTCAGCATGAACTGATAGGCGTTGTCAGAGATGGAGAAGATGTGTGGAGGGGCCTCCTGGCGCTTCTTGCCTCGGTAGGCCAACACCACCTCGGGGTTGTACACCGGCAGCCACTTGTAGGGGTTGACAGTGACGCAGAAGAGACCCGAGTAGGTCTGTGAGGAAGGGACACAGCACGTTGGCTTCCCCTGAGCCTGGCCCAGCAGCTCCTGAGGCTGCCCAGAGGAAGCTGCTGCTGCCACTTACGTAGATCATCCAGGCTGCGTAACGCTCTTTGAGGTTGTACAGCACGGCGGGTTCGTGGAGGTGGGTCATCATGGCCATGTCCTCGATTTTGTCATACTTGGGGGGGTTCATGGAGAAGATTTGATCTTCCTTCACGGTCAGGGTCTGCCAAGAAAACAGAAAGATCCACATGTATCACCTAAAAGCTCAAAGTGGGGATCAAATGTGTTCCTTCAGAATTGCTTTTCAGTTACCTCTCCCCCTTCAGTTTTGACAGTGACTTTTCCTGATTCCCTGCTCTCAATTTTGCCTTTCACAAAGGATTCTTTGGGATGAACCACAAAGACAGATGTCTTGGCATCAAAAGGTTTATTCTGGGCCTCAATTCTCTCCTTTTCCGATTTTCGGAGGTAAGGAGCTGCCTCCCCAAAACAAGCTAATTCAGCATCTGCAGAGGTCATGGCTGCACTTTACTGAAGGCACATCAGCAAAGAACCCTGTGGGAGAAAAGAAATGTAATATGAATAGATCATTTACCTTCCTTGCAAGGACAGCTTTTCTAATGCTTTAAAATTGAATGCTTAATAGAATTGCTAAAAATACCAAAAAGTGCCAAAACTACCAAAAATTGCCTTCCATATGTTTAATGATTTAAACCCAGAAGAGAAAAATATTCTTTTAACCTTAAGTAATATATAATAACCTTGTATAAATTTCTTCTATTTGTGTCTTATGGTAATGTACAGATTTTACTTTGGCTTTATCAATTGTAATGTCAGATTTGAGAATATGAAGTATGTTAAGGGAACTTTTTTATTCTACTATAAAATTTTTTTAAAAGTATAAATAGAATAGATCCTATAGCCTTAAAAGCAGAAGGAAAAACTTAGTTGGAAACCAGTTTCAAAGGAAAAAATATATGTGCATAATATGCAAAAATGTGAATACCTAATAAGTAGATCCAGTGCACTTACCTTGAAACTTTTCTAGTAGACAGGGCAGAGAGCTGCAACAACACTTTTATAGAGTCTGTTTGGCAGATCCTCTGGATTCTTCCCCTTTCTTCGGTCAAAACATTTTTTGGCAAACATTCTTTGGCAAGGCATTGTCTGGCAAACTGAACTAAGGGCAAAATTGTCATTTGATTTAATAGGATATATTTAGAAATGTTTTGTATCTTACCAATGCCGTGAATGTATTGACTATAAATAATTTGTCTAGAGACATAAGGACAGAAGTTCAGATAGTCGAGGCATTTGGAAAATTTGGATGTAGCACGAATGAACTATACTGCTGCATTTCCAATGTGTTCCCTGTGTACTCAAGACATATTTTTATTGCATGACTGTGGTGTTACTCTGATACATCCTCAGTCCAGTGTTTTTATCGCATCACAAATATCACAGTCACTGGAGCTCCTTTAAGCATGCTCTTCTTCTGGTCATTGGAGTTTTGATTGTTAAGAGCTCAGTGGGTAAAGCCCAGTGAAGAGCAGAGAGACAAGGTCAGTAAATGTGATCCAAGGAGATATCCAACATCAATCACTGGTGTGGGCATGAAAAGCTTGTTCCAAGGATCAGCATGCAACTTTCTGGAGTTCAAAACCAGAGCTCAGCCCTGAGTTCCCTGTGCAAGGCAGGGGGAAGCTAGTGGAAATACCCTCTGCCCTGAATAGGAGAAGCTCAGAAACAACCTGCGGAAACAGTGAGCGCAGGGGGGCATCAGAAGTTCTGTTTCTGCACAGTCTCTGACTTCCACGGACATACAGAACTTAGAGGAAAATCACAGAATGGTTTGGGTTGGAAGGAACCTTAAAGGAATCATCTAGTGCAACACCACTGCTGTGGGCAGGAATACCTTTGATTAGATGAGATTGCTCAAAGCCCCATTCAACCTGAGCTTGCACAGTCCCAGTGATTCCAGGGGCTTTCCCTTATTCTGGAGCCTGTGTCTCACTGGCCTCTTCTTTAAAAATGTCACTTTTATATCCAACCAGAATCTATCTTCCCTCCAGTGTGTTGCCTGCAACACACGGCTTGGTATTATCAGTAAACTTGCTGATAGTGCCCTCAATCCCACTGTCCACGTTCTTGACAAATATGTTAAATAATTCTAGTTTCAAAACAACCCACTGGGGGACACAGCTTGTTACTGGTCTCCATCTGAAATTCAAGCCATTGACCACAACTCTTTATGTGTGATCATCCAGTCAATGTACCATAGCATATTTTTCAGAAGGATCTGCTCCATGATCTTGCCATGCAGAGGGGAAACTGACCAGCCTGTAGTTCCCTGGGTCTTTCTTTCACCCCTTTTTAAAAATTAGGGTTTTTCAGTCAGTGTCACGTGATGGATAATGGCTTATCCATTTCATCTGCCAGTTCCCTCAGGATCTGGGCATCTCATCAGAGCAACTCCCTCATCTCTCCTTCCTTAACTATCCCTTCCCAGTATTTTACAGCTGTCAGTCACAGCACATGTCAATCACGCAGTCCATCCCAACAAGTTTCTGTGGTAGCAATCAGGCCATAGTGCCTGCCTGGGCAGTGGCTACCAGCTCCTTCTGTTTGCCACAGTGTTGCCCTGGTAGAGAAGCAATTCATCTGGGCTATCAGTCACATTCCCTTGTTAGAGGAGGTTGCTCTAATTCCCTTAAGACAATCAGGGAATTTGTGACACAGGTTTGGTCACAAATTCATTCCCAACTTGACTCAAGGATAACATAGGGTCAAAGGAGGTCTGCTGAGTACAGAACCATCAGGTAGGCTGCCTTGTCAGCAACTGAAACACAAGGGAGACAGAGAAAAAACTGACCATTGGAGACAAGGATTGGAATTTGAGATGTTTGTATGCATGTGTGTGTGTGTATGTGTGTGTGTGAAATGTCATTAATGACCAAAATTCTTGATTGCAAACCTTTTAATCTAGTTTCACAACAAACACTGAATACAGAAAAGCTACAAAAGCAATATTGGTATTTTTCTGAACATAGTTATCAGTAAGAAAACTTTCCTTCGATATTTTAACTAAATTTATAAACCAAATTACTTATTTTAATAATTTTTACTTTAAAAATTAATTAAGATTATAACTTGACTACTTAGTCATGATCTAAGAAAGCTCTTACATTCCAAAGGCCATGGTCTGTATTGCCATTAGGAGAAGTCTATACATGACAGAGCCAATTCTAGAGCCTACACATGAAACTAGAGAGACTTTGTCTTCTAAAAACCTTGTCAAAACCCTGCATATCAAAAGGTAAAATGCATGAAACTATCCCATCATAAAACAAACTGCAAGGAATACCATTTACTAAGAGAGGCCAGGGGTCAGACAATCAGTTTCATATATACTAAAGGAAATATTATTTAGTTTTCACATTATGAACTAATAGGTTTTGTCCTGTCTGAAAGGAAAAGCATTTCTCAAAACTGGCTTCTTTATTAAAAGGTTGGTTGCTAAGGATTTTCTGTGCCATCTGGCAAAATCCTGCAACCCATTGTAACTAAATCCAAGGTGATTTTACTGAAAAGAGAAAAGAAGAAACCTATTGTAGCTCACATTCCCTCATGGACAATGTATCAACTCTCGAAATACAGCTCACATATAGAGCACTTGAGGTGATTTCCAGAATCTTGAGATACATACAATATATAATATAAAGATATAAAGATATTATGATAAATATGAAGGTATATTATATTTAAAAGATTCAATTAAGTTTCCCTGGAAGACGAGATACAAAAGACATTGTGCACATCGCTAATAATGAAAAATTAGTTGCAAATTATTGTGTTTTTTACATGTACCATATAAGAACAAAAGGTGCCTTCTGATTTTCACAGCTAAAAATCACAGCATCCCCATGTCTGTAAAAATAAGGGAGTGTTTTGCTTTGAGCAAAAATATGAAGGTTATGATTTATAAAGTCCAGACAGAGGAAGTATGTAGTAACTCTTACTTGAGACAATGAAAGAAGAGTGAGGGATGTCTGATGCTTCTCCTAGGGTGACAGCTGGGGGTTCTCTCCCCTCACATTTGGAACTGCAAATCTTTGCTTTCCCGGAGCAAATGAAAAATTCAGTCTACTCAGCAGAGCACTTTTGGGGTATTTTTTCTGTTGTGCTGTGCAGGATGTGGACCCACCCTTGCAACAGGCAAGAGTGAGGCACATGGCCAGGCAGCTGTTTAGCTGCTAGTCCCTAAGAAAGGGTATTCTGAAAGCAGCAGCAATGCCTTAATGCTGAAAGGAAAACTAAATAGATCCTGCCCACCACTGTCTCCCAGTTCTGCTACTGTCACTGTAGGGCTGGACTCTGCTGCAGCTGAGAGCAAAGCACAGCACACTCAAAGAGAGGGAGAGGGAGCACAGACCCTGAATACAGAATGTCCTGTTCAGCAATGTGGGGTGGGCAAGGTATTGCAGTGCTGACATTTCCCATGAAGAAGAGACTGAAGCATGCTGAAAATAGAACCATCTTGAGAAAGACATCAGGCAGCTGCCTCACTGTCTGCCAGCCCTTAGGATGTGACTTCTTCTATCTCAGACTCTCTGTTAGCAGGCACAGAGAGAGAGAATACTTAGCAATAAGTATGTGCATACACAGATTTCCAGCCTATGGTCTGGCAAAATCTCACAATTTTTAGATTTCCATTGTGAAGTGGAGACTAGAGTTTATAACATTCCAGTGTGGGAGACTTTTCACAGCCTGGAAAAGTGATATTTTCTTCATTACTTTTATCCATGTTTCTATATTTTTATTAATGAGTTTCTTCAGTGTACGAAGCCCCATGGTCCTTGTTCTGGTGTCAGAACCTACTGCCAAAAATAAACCTAGGAAAATAGTGATCAGATCTTCATATAATTCTCATCCATTCTGTTTTGCAGCTTGAAAAAACTGATTGAAAATGAGCACTGCTGGCTTCTCACATTTGCCTTTTTCATCTTGTCTAGATTTAATCTTATTATAGACAGATTACCCTGTGGCAGCCAGCAGGGTCCACTATAGTAGAAAATAAACTGTGAGGTCCCATTTCCTCTTTCATTATGATGCAGCAGAATTTATGTTCAATTTATAATTTTTATATGCTCATCAACTCTCTCTCATATCTCTATCTCTGTCATTAGTTTCTACTTTTTCATTAGTTTCCCAGTACTGAAATTTCAGATATGTCTTCAGGATGTTTTTTTACCCAGTAGGACATTTACTCAGTGGGCAGTAGATTAAGAAGTACTCATTTAATAGATTCATAAAGAAACCTGTTAGGTAGCATCATACCTCACTGAGATTGTGACTCAGGAGTTTTGAGTTCAGAAACTTTTCCTGAAGATTGGCTGCTATGACAGTTATTTCCAACTGACGTCTCTTTGGGGATAATTCATTCAAGTCAATATGCATCAGTTTATTCCAATGTAATTATACTTATATGATGAACGTGTTCTCTGATCTAGGCCTTGTCAGATTTTACTGCTTACAGAATGGCATGGCATGGCATGGGAAAGATGCAGTAGAGATTCAGGGGGATTACAAGATGCATTGCAGAGTGAAATTGCATCTTAATAAGTTAATTGGTACCACCACTAAATTAAGATTAAAAGCATGACTCTGAGTAACTTACTTATTTCCCTAACAACATGAAGCTCACAGAAAAAATGCAAACAACTCCTGTTAGTGAGCCCTGAGAGGCTGGACAGGGCTCAGAGCTGCTCCGCTTCTGCTCCAGTAGGAAACCTCCTGCTGTGAGTCGAGGACCTGGAGACCAGGCTCAGGAGCCTACACAGACAGAGATGTCTCCTTGTGCCTGGGGACAGGTCACTGCAGCTCCTTTTCTGGTGATTGGGGTCCCTGATACCCTGATTGGGAACTGGGAGGTGCTCAGGGCCATGGGAGGGACCAGGAATGAGCAGGATCTGCATGGATGTGCTGATTCTCTGGCAGACCATAGCCCATGTAAACTAAGTCCAGACACAGCTGGAAGAGCAGAAGAGCAGTGTGTGTGTGAGCCTGTCCCACCCTGTGCCTGGGCAAGGGCTCACCCACACTGCAAGGGACACACCTCCAAGGACGTGTTGAGGTCAGGTGGGTGAGAGTGAGAAGAATGAGAGCGCTCATCAGTGGGGAAACTGAGAAGGGGTAATGCAGGATAGTGGATGTAGAGAGAGGAGGGACAGGCAGTGGAGACAGAAGATGCACTAATGTGGGTGCATTGTAAATGAGAAGTTGATGCAGCAAAACTTTTGCTGGAATGGAAAGGGCTTGAGCTCTGCTGTCACTCCTGTAGGAATCCAGGAGACAAACTCACTACATCATTCATTTTAGAATGGAGTGTTCTTTTATTGCTAGCACTTTTCAACATTTCTTTTTCAGTCTCAAAGAGCAAAAATCTCTAGACAAGCTTCATACTTTGGAGATGAAAATCAAGAATTGTGATGAAATCCTTTGAATTCATTCTCTCCCTTCTCATTTTAGAAATAACTTAGTTTCAGCAAACTGAAACCAAGAAAACAAAATTAATCCAAATGCTACACCTGGAACACATATACATACTTATTGTTGCCAAAATTGGTTATTATGACATAGATTTGGAAAATAGACATGGTTACTAGAATAGTTTATGTTCTAGTGAGTAGCCTTTAGCTGTAAGAATAAAATTATTAACATGCATGAAAAGACGTCTCATATCCTGACTTGATCCAAAATGCAAAGATAAGCCCAAGTTTCTTGTTCAAAATGGAAGATGTTGAGCATATTTTTACTGCTTCATGTTAGTTTTACATTAAGATAGAAGGAAAATTTCCAATGGGATTGGCAGCTTGCAAATGCAATGGGATTTGCAGCTTGCAAATGCTATTCTCAGCTATGCTGTTAATATTTATAAAACATGCCAGGAGGGACCTTTTTGCCTTTGGATCCTTAATGACTGATAAGGAATGTGTAGCCTCATACTGAAGATCCCTGGGTAAAATAAGACCTCTCAGGAATGCTGGCATAAGACAAGGAGAAATGCCAGAACATTAATTCTCTGGTGCAAGCTTCTCTCTGTGACACTTTTGCTAAGATGTGGCTGAACACTGGATCCTGGAGATGGTAAGAAGGAATTTCACATTGAAAGTTCTTATTCTATTGAAAGATGAGTATTGTGTTGAATTAAATGAAATATTTTGAGTACTTTCTGTGGTTTTAGCACATTTAATCTGGGTAATTTTTTACGTGGGTAAGATGAATCCTTCACGGATTTGAGTTATCATTCCAGATGAAGAGTGCTAAAATGGATGGATAGAAAAACAGTTAGGGATTATGTCTAGCAAAAAACCAGAGGTGAGCCTAACAAAGAAGAGATTAACTAACCTGGTGATGGTTAGTTACCTGGTCTGGGCCAGTTACTGGCTTGGCCATTGTAAGAACAGAACATGAGAGAGCTGACCTTTGTGCTTGTACTGTTAGAACATCCTTGTATCTCAGGGTAGCTGTGAATGGACTGAGGTGGATTTGTGATCTTCTGATCCTGCTCCTTCCTTTGGAGATTAATTTCTGAAATGGTTGATATAGTTATTATTTGACCTCACAGCAGGGAAAACATGTGACTTCTGAAGTTTCAACAGTATATTTTAAACCTAGGAATGTCTTTATTTTGCTTGGTGAGACCTAAGTGTCTGCCCACTGAGGAAAACTAAGTCTTGCAAAGAAAAGGGAAGAGGGAGGGCAAAACCTGCTAGAGATTAGTGACAGTGGACTCACAGAATTTTTAGACTTAATGATAAACTGCTTTCTGTGTGCGTGAGATTTCTGTGGTTACTCAAATTCCTCCCATCTTCACAGCATACGTCAGAGAAAGAAACATGAGCAGCAGGTTCTGGATGAGGAGGTGACATTCAGGATGCCCTTTCCCTCAGATGCCAAAGTAGCTGAAAATCTTCAGTTGCCAAAGTAGCTGAAAATCTTCAGTTACCAAACAGGTGAGTGAGGTGGACAGGCTCTGATGGCAACGGAAGGAGAAGGCAAAAGGAGCTGGACAATGGCATGGAAGGAGAAGAAATGAGAACAGCAATATGAAATAAAATTAGCTTGATTAATTGGCATGTTTCTCTTGACTGCACTTTCAAGAGAAGCAGAGAGAGGCTACACTATGGAAATAGATTTGCTTAGATTTGCACAACTAGCCTTTTTTTTCCTCTAAGTGAATGTTGCAATTATATAAAATATGTTTACCACCTTTCTTCATAAAACAAGGTATCAGAACATTAAAACCAAGTTGTACAAGGCCTTTTCAAGTGCAGAAAATGTTTTCAGTATTGATACCAGATGTTTTGTATTGGTACTTACCATATTCATTATTTACATTAGAAGAAGAGGGTTCTCAAAATTTGCTTTTAGTTTTGAGAGGATACACATTAAGAATAGTAAAACTTTGGTTTCTCATGGGTGTCCTACATGTGTCCTAATAGTATGATATGGACCTTCAATAAAGCTGTAACTCCCAGGAGAACATGTAGGACTAGAATTATCTACCTAAAGATGGCTTTAGGAAGAGCACACCTTGCTTGAAATTACTAGTTTAGACTGAAAATTACAGCAAGTTGTAAGAATCCTAAAAAATCCCTGCAAAATAAAACATTCAGAAGTATTATATGAATTTAGAATCCTAAGGAATAAGATAATTTTCCCAATTGCAGCATATAATTTTTTCAAGGTATTTATAATTTATGGTTGATATTGTAATAATTTTATATTGTTCAAAATATATTCTCCAAAATAAAAATGCTGGTTTTTTTATTCACTTATTTACCAACCCAACTCAGTGAATTCTTTCCTGCTACTGAAACATTCTAGGTCTACCACAATAACATACAAACACAAATACAAACAAGAAAAAATTCCCTAGAAACCTTCAGAAATATCAAAATATCCTTTTTACCCCCAGTGTTAAGTCCACTTCCTTTTCTTCTTAATTCAAGAGCCATAAACCTTTTTGACTAATCTTCACAAAAGTATTTTGTTTTTCTTTATTGCATTTACTTCTGAAAATTTGAGACCAATTCTCCAGTTTTTCAGCATTACTTTTAATTCTGATGCCATTTCACCCTGCCAAACTGCTTGAATGTCCCTGTCCCAAAATCTCTCAGGACCTTCACAAAGTCTGCAATGAGACAACCATGTGAGGTAATCAGGGCAGGTAGCTGTGATAGTCACAGTGTGGTCAGAAGGGCAGATGTGGTGTGGTTTTCAAGTGTGGCACTGAATACCCCTGCTTTAAAAGGCTGTAGAAATCGCAACATAGGATGCTCATGTATTCTTTACCTGCCATTTAGCTCTGGGTATTTTAGGCCAGAGTCTTTTTCCTCTGAAGACCCAGGTCTCTGGCAGACTCATGCTGGGACAGCCTGTGTCCATCTCAATAGCTCTATCATGATGGAAAAGTCACATTCTGGTCACAGATTCCTCCTTGGACAAGGGATCCACCAAAACAAGGATATGAAGCACAGCTCACCTAAATAGGGCAAGTACCTGTTCTTGGCCTTCCAAAGCCCCTCCCTCCTGCAGCTGTGGGCAACTCACTGCCACGTGTCAGGGCAGGAGAGGAAAGACCTCATCCCTGTCAGCAAGAGGAAGGAGATGTCTGGAGGGCACTGGAGCTGGAGGGCACTTCTGTGCCTGCAGCCTCAGCTGCACAGAGACTCCCAGATGGAACCATCCCCTTTGGGACAGAAAAAGCATCTTTGGGGGTGGGTGTCTCCTATGCCCTTCCTCACCTGGTTTCTGCACATTGTGCCGTGATGGAATCAGCAGTGATTGCATGGGGAGTCTTTGAGCATGTCCTCATGAGTACTTAGTGTGAAACAGGAAAATGCCATTGAAGCAAATCCCTGTTTCCCCACAATTTGATTTGCATTACAGGTATGATCTAGGGGCCTGTTGAATGTGCTCTCACCTCAGATGGGCATTCATCTCTTTGGACTTCCATCCTTTAACCTGAACATTTCATTCCAGGTGCTAGGTCCTCAGCACATGCTGTTCTGCCCCACTGATCTGATTTCATGCTGCTCTACCGATTGAGGCAGAGACAGCATGGGTTTGCAGTGTGTGCTAGAAACTGACCCTATCACTCAGAGCAGCTGTGTCTCCTGGGAAGCTGGTCCTGCTGACATGTCTCAGGGGAATATGTCCCCTCTGCAAGAGGAAACCTAGGACAGGAGAGGAAGACGAAGAAGATGAGGAATAGGATTTCTTCTTTCCAATGTAGCTCTGCTGTTCTTTTTTATTGAACAGTGAAGGAAGGTCAGGTGGGCTTTGATTGGGTTCATGGTGCCATGTTCAAATCTGCTTTACAGGGAAGAATATCTTGATTATTTGTGTATTTTGAGGTTCTGTACAGGTAGACCATGGGAATGGCTCGCCTGCATTTTAGGCTGCCAAGAGATTTTTCTGTCACTCCTGCTGGCCTAAAACTCCAGGAAGTCCTTATGTGTAGCAGCTGGACCTCATGCTAGGAGTAGTGAGGGTGTTCCGAGCCCCAGGGCTCTCGTGGTGCCTGCGCTATGAAGATCACAGCTGCCAAGAAAAATAGTGCAGTTGCTCTCCTCAGGCTGCTCTACAGGGTGTGCAGCGGAGGTGGCAGGGCCACTGACACCGTGTCTTGTCCTTTTCATAGTCACACACTCCCAAACACCTCTGGTTCCCATTCTCTGCAGAGGGCCCAGTGCAGATAAGGCCCTGTGCACTGAGCAGTGGCTGCTTCTGTCAGCCCAGGGACTTTTCCTCCAGCACTGATGGCCCAAACATTTCCAGGTGTTCTTTGGCCCATCCCACCTGGTTTTTGTTGTGTCTCAGTGGGGAACACATGAAACTGGCTGACCCACCTAGCTCGATTTTAACCCCTCTGCTGTGATTAGCTCCTAACAGGTGGGCCAGGCAGTTCCAGCAGGTTTAAAGCACCCAGGTTTCAGTGAGGTGGGCCAGGCAGTTCCAGCAGGTTTAAAGCACTCAGGTTTCAGTGAGGTGGGCCAGGCAGTTTCAGCACGGTTAAAGCACCCAGGTTTCAGTGAGGTGGGCCAGGCAGTTCCAGCACGGTTAAAGCACCCAGGTTTCAGGGAGATCTC
>JAOTQZ010001806.1:0-13028 GCA_026546895.1 Pogonocichla stellata | reverse complement strand
TTATCTATTTGGGCTAAATGTTTGAGTTAAATTGGCATAGCATACCCGTATGGCGTGGAGTATCCTACATTATAGTATAGTCTGATGGGGCAAAAATACCCAATGCAGAGAGTACATACCCTGTAAAGCATGCGAAAACATGCTGGGGGGGGAAGGGGGGGGTAGGGGGGGGAGGTGTTCCTGTAGTTAAATTTCAATAACAGCGGCTTTTCAGGCCGCAAATCCTGGAAAAAGGCCGGGCGGGAATTTATGATGCAGTTTGTTCTATTTTTAGGGGTTTGCTTTGTTTTAGGGGGGCTAGCTGTTTCCTCCAACCCCTCCCCTTACTACGGGGTAGTGGGGTTGGTTCTGGCGTCCGTTGCCGGGTGCGGGTGGTTGGTCAGCTTAGGGGTTTCTTTCGTGTCTTTAGTGCTGATTATGGTTTATCTGGGAGGGATGTTAGTGGTGTTCGTTTATTCAGTGTCGTTAGCGGCGGAGCCTTATCCTGATACTTGGGCCGATTGGGGGGTTGTTGGGCATGGTCTGGGGATGTGCTTGGTAGTAGCAGTGGGGATTATAGTGGGTGGGGGAATGGAATCTTTAGTGGACGTAGGGACGGTTGATAGTGGTGGGCTATCCTCGGTGCGGTTGGATTTTAGCGGGGTAGCTGTATTTTACTCGTGGGGGGCGGGGCTGCTTTTAATTGGGGGTTGGGGCCTGTTGTTGACTTTATTCGTGGTGTTGGAGCTTGTGCGGGGTCTATCTCGGGGGGCGATTCGGGCTGTTTAGGGGTAGGGGGAAGGCTCAGAAAGTAGTTTAGTTGAAAATGCCAGCTTTGGGAGTTGGTGAGGAAGGTTTAATTCCTTTCTTTCTGAGGGCTGTAACTCTAAGAAGGGGCTAAGTCTTCAATCTTTGGCTTACAAGACCAATGTTTTTATAAACTATTAGAGTAGTTAGAGGTTTAATATTTTGTTTTCTAGCACTGCTGCGAGGGGGAATAGTACTAGAATAATTGTGAAGTAGGATAGGGAGGCTAATTGGCCAATAATGATGAATGGGTGTTCAACTGGTTGGCTGCCTACTCAGGTTAGAATGAGCAGGTTAGTGACTAGGGCTCAGAATAGGACTTGTGAGATAGGTCGGAAAGTTAGTGAGCGTTGTTTGGATGTATGGAGTAGTGGGACTAGGAATAGGACTAGGACGGAGGCAGCTAGGGCCAGTACTCCACCTAGTTTGTTTGGGATGGAACGTAGGATGGCGTATGCGAATAGGAAGTATCATTCGGGTTTAATGTGTGGAGGTGTAACTAGTGGGTTGGCTGGTGTGAAGTTTTCTGGGTCTCCTAGGAGGTTGGGAGAGAATAGGGCTAGGGAGGCTAGTAAAATTAATAGGAGTGCGAACCCTAGAATGTCTTTTGTGGAGTAGTAAGGGTGGAATGGGATTTTATCGCAGTCTGCTGGAATTCCTAGTGGGTTGTTTGAGCCTGTTTCGTGTAGGAAAGTGAGGTGGACTAATGTGATTCCTACGATGAGGAATGGTAGTAGGAAGTGAAGGGCAAAGAATCGGGTTAGTGTGGGGTTGTCTACTGAGAACCCTCCTCAGGCTCACTCTACAAGTGTTTGGCCGATGTAGGGAATTGCTGAGAATAGGTTAGTAATTACTGTTGCTCCTCAGAAGGACATTTGTCCTCAGGGCAGGACGTAGCCTACGAAAGCAGTTGCTATAAGAATGAGAAGAAGGACGACTCCGACGTTTCAGGTTTCTTTGTTCAGGTAGGAGCCATAGTAGAATCCTCGGCCGATGTGTAGGTAAATGCAGATGAAGAAGAAAGAGGCTCCGTTTGCGTGGAGGTTTCGGATTAGTCATCCAAATTGTACATTTCGGCATGTGTGGGCGACTGAGTTAAAGGCTAGTGTGGTGTCTGCTGTGTAGTGGGTGGCTAGTAGTAAGCCGGTAATGATTTGGGTAATTAAGCAGACGCCTAGGAGGGATCCGAAGTTTCATCAAGCTGAGATGTTTGATGGTGTAGGGAGATCAATTAGGGCATCGTTGATGGTTTTGAGTAGTGGGTGGTTTTTACGAAGATTGAGGGCCATTAATTGGTTCTGTGTATGGATATAAGGATAATGAGAATGGATAGGGCGAAAGATCCTAGGTAGGCTTTGATTAGTCCTGAGTGTAGGGAGGTAGTGGTTTTGGCTGCTATTGTCTGTAGGTTGGCCAGACCTTCTGGGCCTAGTAGCTTGTATCAAGAGAGGTCAATTAGATGGGAGGCGATGTTTTGGCCCGCGGTCAAGATATTTGTTACGCTAAAGCGATGTGCTAGGGGATTGAAGTAACCTAATGATGTAGAGAAGTTTGAGAAAGGTCCTTGTTTTGTAAGGATTATGGTTTGAGCTATTTTTGAGATTTCTAGGGCTAGGAGGATGCCTAGTACTGTGACGATTATGGCGATGAGTTTAATGTGTGGGGGCATTGTCATAGGAGGGGTTTTGGTTGGGACAATGAATGAGGTGATGATGAATCCGGCTGTAATGCTGCCCAGTGCTAGTCGAGTGATTGGGTGGATTACTGCAGGGTTGTTTTCGTTTATTGGGGTTAAGGGGGGAATGCGTACAAAGCCGGCTTGTACTAGCACGGTTATACGGGTAGTGTATACTGCGGTGAAAGCTGTGGCTAGAAGGGTTAGTAGGAGAGCTCAGGCGTTTAGATATGATGTGCTCAAGCATTCGATGATTTGGTCTTTTGAGTAAAAGCCTGCGAGGAATGGGGTTCCTATTAGGGCTAGGTTACCAATAGTTAGGCATGAAGTGGTTGTGGGAAGTAATTTCTGGAGCCCTCCTATTTTTCGGATGTCTTGTTCTCCATTGAGGCTGTGGATGATAGAGCCGGAACAAAGGAATAGTATGGCTTTAAAGAATGCGTGAGTTGAGATGTGTAGGAAAGCCAATTCGGGGAGGTTTAGTCCGATGGCTACTATTATAAGGCCTAGTTGGCTTGAAGTGGAAAAGGCAATAATTTTTTTAATGTCGTTTTGGGTGAGGGCGCAGGTGGCTGCGAATAGTGTGGATAGGGCCCCTAGGCATAGGCATGTTGTTAGGGCAATTTGGTTATTGTTGAATAGAGGGTGAGTTCGGATTAGTAGGAAGATTCCAGCAACCACTATTGTGCTAGAATGAAGTAAGGCTGAGACGGGGGTTGGACCTTCTATGGCGGCTGGAAGTCATGGATGTAGGCCGAATTGGGCGGATTTGCCTGTTGCGGCTAGAATGAGCCCTAGCAGGGGAAGTGTGGGGGCTTGAGAGGGGGTAGAAATTTGTTGGATTTCTCAGGTGTTTAGGGTAGAGGCTAATCATGCTATGCATAAAATTAATCCAATGTCTCCGATCCGGTTATATAGGATGGCTTGGAGGGCAGCGGTGTTGGCCTCTGCTCGTCCGTGTCATCAGCTAATTAGGAGGAATGATATAATTCCGACCCCCTCTCAGCCAATGAACAGGATGAAGAAGTTATTGGCAACGATTAGGATGAGTATTGCTACTAGGAAAAGAAGGAGATAAGTGAAGAATTTTGTGATGTAGGGATCTGATGCTATGTATCATGTTGCGAATTGTAGGATAGACCATGACACAAATAGGGCAATTGGAAAGAATGTAAGGGAGTAAAAGTCTATTTTTAGGCTAATGGGGATTTTGAAGTTTATAATATATTTTCATTCCCACAGGGTAACTAGGCACTCTGTTCCCGAGTAAGCGTAGATTGTTATGGGGATTAGGCTGATCAGGAATGAGGTTTTTACCGTATTTGTAATGATGGTGGGAGTGTTTTTGAGGCTGTCTGAGAGTAAAGGGAAAATGATTGGGGTGAGGAGGGTTGCTAGAGTGAGTAGTATGAATGTATTTAGGACTAGTGATAGGTCCATTACTTTCACTTGGATTTGCACCAAGGTGAGTGGCTCCTAAGGCCATTGGATTACTACTATCCTTTGAAAGTAAGGGGGCTGAGGTTTTATACTCAGATGCAAGAGTTAGCAGTTCTTGTTGGTTTAACCTCCCCTCGGCAGGTAAGAAGGTTTTAACTTCTATTTTTAGAATCACAGTCTAATGTTTTGGGTTGAAACTATACTTGCATATGGGGGTGCCAGAGATGAGTTCAGGTTTGAGAATTAAGAGGATTATGGGAATTATGTGTAGCGCCATGAGTAGGTGTTCCCGTGTGGAGGAATTTTGGATGGATGTAATGTGGGATGGTAGGGTACCTCGTTGTGTTATTATGAGCATGTATAGGGTGTATGAGGCGGTTAGTAGGATTGTGGCTCCTGTTAGGATGAGTGTAAGGACTGATCAGTTGAATAGGGCGATTACAATGGTCAGTTCTGCTATAAGGTTGATTGTTGGGGGAAGAGCTATGTTTGCCAAATTTGCTAGGAGTCATCAGGTGGCTATAAGGGGTAGGAGAGGTTGAAGACCTCGGGCTAGTAGAAGGATGCGACTGTGGGTTCGTTCGTAGTTGGTATTGGCTAGGCAGAATAGTATTGAGGAGGTTAGGCCATGTGAGATTATTAGGATTATTGCTCCTGAGAATGCTCATTGGGTTTGGATTATGGTGGCAGCTACGACTAGTCCTATGTGGCTGACGGAGGAGTATGCGATTAGTGATTTTAGGTCTGTTTGGCGCAGGCAAATGGCGCTGGTCATTAGTGCTCCTCATAGGGCTAGGGTAATGAAAGGGTAGTGAAGGTTGTTTGACGACAGGTCTACTAGTAGGGTGATTCGTATAATGCCGTATCCTCCTAGTTTTAGGAGTAGGGCGGCTAGTAGCATAGATCCGGCGATTGGGGCTTCTACGTGGGCTTTGGGCAGTCATAAGTGTAATCCGTATAAGGGGGCTTTTACTATGAAGGCTATGAGTAGGGCTATGCTTAGTATTAAGCTGGTTCAGGAAGTTGAGGTTGTAGGGTGTGAGAGTTTGAGCATTGGGAAGTAAAGCGTACCGATTTGGTTGTGGAGGTGGAGGATTGCGATTAGCAGTGGTAGTGAGCTGGCTAGAGTGTAGAATAGGAGGTAAATTCCTGCGTTCAGTCGTTCTGGCTGGCTTCCTCATCGTGTGATGAGGATTAGGGTGGGGATTAGGGTAGCTTCGAACGCAATGTAGAATAGTATGAGCTCTGAGGAGGAGAAGGCTAGAAGAATGGATGGTTGGGCTAGGATTAGGGTTGTAGCAAAGACTCGTTTGCGAATTGTAGGTTCTTGTTCCAGGTGGTTTTGGCTTGCTATAATCATGAGAGGTAGTAGTCAGCAAGATAATACTAGTAGGGGGGAGGAGATTTGATCGATGGATGCTCAGAAGGTTGAGGTTTTACTTGGGTAGTAAGTTGGCACTAGTCATTGTAGGCTGATTGCAGCGATAAGTAGGCTGTGTGCCGTGATGTTGGTTCATAAGTACTTGCACGGTGAGAGGAGGGTCATGGGGAGGAGTATTATGGTTGGGATTATGATTTTTAGCATTGTAGGAGGTTGAAGTTGTGGAGGTGGTCGGAGCCGTGGGTTCGGGTGGAGGCTACTAGCAGTGCTAGCCCTGCTCCTGCCTCGCAAGCAGAGAATGTTAGTATTAGAATGGGAAGGATGGTAGAGGATGGTGCTTGTATTTGGAGAGGCCATATAGTTAGGGCAATGTACATGGATAGCATCATGCTTTCTAAACATAGTAGGGCCGAGATTAGGTGTGTTCGGTGGAAGGCTAGTCCTAGGCTGCTTAGGGTGAATGTTGCGTAAAAGCTTAGATGTAGGTGAGACATGAAGAAAGTTATAGGGTGTGTACTATAATCTGTTGAGCCGAAATCAACTGTCTTGGTTAGACTAACTTTCTGTTACTCTGCTCATTCTAGCCCTCCTTGGGTTCATTCGTACATTAACCCCAGGGTGAGGATGAGAATTAGGATAATGGCTCAGATTAGTGTGGTCATGGGTGATTGAAGCTGTGTTGCTCATGGCAGGGGGAGGAGGAGGGCAATTTCTAGGTCGAATAGTAGGAATAAAATTGCGACTAGAAAAAATCGGATTGAGAATGGAAGTCGGGCGGATCCTAGTGGGTCGAATCCGCATTCGTATGGGGATAGTTTTTCTGAGTCTGGGGCTATTTGGGCTAGTCAAAAGTTTAGGGCGGTTAGGGCGATGCTTAGGGTTAGGGATAGGGCGATCATGAATGTGATTATGTTCATTGCTCTTCTCTGGGTTTAAACCAGATTCAAAGGATTGGAAGTCGATTGTAATGAGTATACTAGAAGAGCAGGATCCTCATCAGTAGATAGAAATGTAGAGGAAAAGTCATACAACATCTACAAAGTGTCAGTATCATGCTGCCGCCTCGAAACCAAAGTGATGGCCTGTGGTGAAGTGGTACTTAATTAGGCGGTATAGGCAGACTAGAAGGAACGTAGAGCCGATGATTACATGTAGGCCGTGGAATCCTGTAGCGACGAAGAAGGTTGAGCCGTAGATTCCGTCTGCGATGGAGAATGGGGCTTCATAGTATTCTATGGCTTGAAGTCCGGTAAAGTAGAAGCCTAGAAGTACTGTGAGGGTAAGGGCTTGGATTGCTTGCTTTCGGCTTGCTTCTGTAATGCTGTGGTGGGCTCATGTAACTGTTACGCCTGAGGCTAATAGGATGGCGGTGTTTAGGAGAGGAACGTCCATTGGGTCTAGGGGCTTAATTCCTACGGGGGGTCATTGACCTCCAAGCTCTGGGGTAGGTGCTAGGCTTGAATGGAAGAATGCTCAGAAGAACCCAAGGAAAAAGAAGGCTTCCGATGTGATGAACAGGGCCATACCGTATCGTAATCCTTTTTGGACAGTGGGAGTGTGATGTCCTTGGAAGGTACTTTCACGTACGATGTCGCGTCATCATTGGAATATGACTAGAATGGTTGAGATGAGGCCTATGATTAGAAGTCGGGGGGAGTTGTAGTGGAATCATATGGTTAGTCCTGAAGTAGTTAGGAGGGCGGCGCCTGCTCCGAGAATAGGTCATGGGCTGGGGTCTACTATATGGTAAGAATGTGCTTGGTGTGCCATTGGTGTTAGATGTTTTCTTGTAGGTAGAGGCTTAGTAAAAGTACGAAGACATAGGCCTGGATTATGGCTACTGCTACTTCTAGGATGGTCAGGAGTAGCAGGACTAGCAGGGCCAGCAGAGAGACTGCTGGTATTGTTGAGAACAAGGTTACTGTGGCGGTAGAGATAAGTTGAATGAGAAGGTGTCCTGCTGTAAGGTTCGCAGTTAGGCGTACTCCTAGGGCTAGAGGGCGGATGAGAAGACTCGTTGTTTCGATCATGATTAATGCGGGGATTAAGGGTGTGGGGGTGCCCTCTGGTAAGAGGTGGCCTAGAGAGGCAGAGGGTTGGTTTCGTAGTCCTGTCAGGAGAGTAGCGAGTCATAGGGGGAAGGCTAGAGCTAGGTTTATGGATAGTTGGGTTGTTGGCGTAAATGTATAGGGCAGTAGGCCTAGTAGGTTGATTAGCAGTAAAAAGACTATTAGGGATGTTAGAATTAGGGCTCATTTATGACCTTTTTTGTGAAGTGGTGTTATTAATTGTTTTGTTACTAGGTTGATGAATCACAGTTGCAGGGTTGAGAGTCGGTTAGTGACCCATCGAGTGCCTAGGGAGGGGATGAGGAGGGCAGGGAATGTTATTGAGATCAGGATTAGGGGAATACCTAGTAAGGATGGGCTCGAAAATTGGTCAAAGAAGCTTAGGTTCATGGTCAGGTTCAGGGGGTGGTCTTGGGTGTGGCAGGGGCTTTGCTGTAGGGGGGGTTTATAGTAACGAATGTAAGTAGTTTGGGCTGAATGATTAGAGAGAAAGTTAGTCATGAAGTGAGCATGATAAAAAATCAAGGATTTGGATTTAGTTGAGGCATATCATTAAGGAGGGGTGAGCCCTCTTTCTCTAGCTTAAAAGGCTAGCGCTGTTCCATAGCTTCTTAATGATTAGGAGGGTAGTAGGGAGGATCAGCTTTCAAAGTTAGCTAAAGGGGTTGATTCAACTACAATGGGCATAAAGCTGTGATTGGCTCCGCAGATTTCTGAGCATTGTCCGTAGTAGACTCCAGGACGGTGGGTAAGGAAGGAGGTTTGGTTTAGACGTCCTGGGATTGCATCAGTTTTTACTCCGAGGCTGGGAACAGCTCATGAGTGGAGTACATCGTCAGCGGTGACAATCACTCGAACTTTGGAGTCTGTGGGGACAATAACTCGATGGTCAACTTCTAGTAAGCGGAAGTGGCCTAGGGGCAGGTCTGATGTAGGGATCATGTAAGAGTCAAATGTGAGATCCTTGAAGTCAGTATATTCGTATGATCAGTACCATTGATGTCCGATGGCTTTTAGGGTTAGGTCTGGCTCGTTTACCTCGTCCATTATATAGAGAATTCGTAGGGAGGGGAGGGCGAGTATAACTAGGACTGCAGCTGGGAGAATTGTTCAGACGAGCTCGATTTCTTGGGCATCTACAGTGCTTGATGAGAGTTTTTCTGTAATTATTAGAGCTAGGAGGTAAAGAACTAGGCTACAAATGGCTAGTGCAACCATTAGAGCGTGATCGTGAAATTGTACGAGTTCTTCTATGATAGGTGATGAAGCGTCTTGAAAACCGAATTGTGAGTGGTTGGCCATTTTGGGGATGAGGTGTACAGGAGTTTCACCTGTAATTTAGCCTTGACAAGGCTATGTAATTATTTTACTAACACTTCCATGAGAAAGAAGCATAAGTGGTCTATGCGGTTGGCTTGAAACCAACATATGGGGGTTCGACTCCTTCCTTTCTTGAACTTGAACGAAGGCTGGTTCCTCAAAAGTGTGGAATGGAGGTGGGCAGCCGTGAATTCATTCAATGTTAGTGCTTGTTAGTTCTGGTTGTAGTGCTTTACGTTTTGATGCGAAGGCTTCTCAGATAATAAACACTAGCATGATCACGGCTGTTAGGGAAATTAATGAGCCGATCGAGGAGATAGTGTTTCATAGAGTGTAGGCGTCTGGGTAGTCTGAGTATCGTCGTGGCATACCGGCTAGGCCTAGGAAGTGTTGGGGGAAGAAGGTTAGGTTGACGCCTACAAATATTACTCCAAAGTGGGCTTTGGCTCATGTGGAGTGGAGGGTGTAGCCGGTGAATAATGGGAATCAATGTGTGAAACCTGCTAGAATTGCAAACACTGCGCCTATTGAAAGGACGTAGTGGAAGTGGGCTACTACGTAGTAGGTGTCGTGCAGAGCGATGTCTAGTGAGGAGTTTGCTAGGACAATGCCTGTTAGTCCTCCAATGGTGAATAGGAAAATGAATCCTATGGCTCATAGTATTGGGGGCTCTCATTTGATCGTACCTCCATGTAGTGTTGCTAGTCAGCTGAAAACTTTGATTCCTGTTGGAATGGCAATGATTATGGTTGCGGATGTAAAGTATGCTCGGGTGTCTACGTCCATTCCTACTGTAAACATATGATGGGCTCAGACAATGAACCCTAGGAAGCCGATGGATAGCATGGCTCATACTATTCCTATGTACCCGAATGGTTCTTTTTTTCCTGCGTAGTAGGCTACAACGTGGGAGATGATTCCAAATCCTGGGAGGATTAGAATGTATACCTCTGGGTGTCCGAAGAATCAGAAGAGGTGTTGGTAAAGTACTGGGTCTCCTCCTCCTGCGGGGTCAAAGAAAGTAGTGTTCAGGTTACGGTCCGTTAGGAGCATGGTAATGCCAGCAGCTAGGACGGGTAGAGACAGGAGAAGCAGGACTGCAGTGATTAGGACGGATCAAACGAACAGGGGTGTTTGGTATTGTGAAAGGGCGGGTGGTTTTATGTTGATTGCTGTTGTGATGAAGTTGATGGCACCTAGGATTGAGGAGATACCTGCTAGGTGGAGAGAGAAGATGGCTAGGTCTACTGAGGCTCCGGCATGGGCCAGGTTGCCGGCAAGGGGTGGGTACACGGTTCAGCCTGTGCCCGCCCCTGCTTCTACTGTAGAGGAAGCTAGGAGAAGCAGGAAGGATGGGGGAAGTAGTCAGAAGCTTATGTTATTTATTCGGGGGAATGCTATATCTGGGGCTCCGATTATTAGGGGGACTAGTCAGTTTCCGAACCCTCCGATTATAATTGGTATAACTATGAAGAAGATTATTACAAAGGCATGGGCTGTAACGACTACGTTATAAACTTGGTCGTCTCCTAGTAAGGCGCCCGGTTGGCCTAGTTCTGCCCGGATGAGAAGGCTTAGGGAGGTACCTACTATTCCGGCCCACGCGCCGAAAATTAAGTATAGGGTACCGATATCTTTGTGGTTGGTTGAGAATAATCATCGGTTAATGAATGTCATAGGTAAGATGGCTGAGTGTATAAGCGTTAGGCTGTAGTCCTTTTTACAGAGGTTCGATTCCTCTTCTTATCGGCCCTGTGGTGAAGTTCATAGTGAGTTGCAAGCTCATTGATGTGCGTTGATTGCGCGCCGGGGCCTTAGATAGAAGCCTGTTGGTTTGGGCATATAGCTGTTAACTATAGTATTATGGGATCGAAGCCCATCTGTCTAGCGTATGAAGGTTCTAGCTTAATTAAAGCATCTGAGTTGCATTCAGAAAATGCAGGGTAATATCCTGCGAATCTTAACAGAAACTAAGAGGGTCTAACTCTTGTTTAAGGCTTTGAAGGCCTTCGGTTTAAGGTGATCCTAAGTTTCTTAAACAATGGCGAGGATCATAGGGGATACTGGTAGGAGAATAACAGACATGGTGGCCAGAATGGGAACTAAGATGCTAGTTGGTTTATTAGTGTGTCATTGTTTTATGTGGTTCGTAGTGTGAGGGGGAAGTGTAATTGTCGCACAGTACGCTAGGCGTAAGTAAAAGAATAGGCTTAGTAGGGAAAGGAGGGCGATGATTGTAGCTGCTGGGGCTAGGTCTTGTTTGGTTAGTTCTTGAATGATCAGTCATTTAGGGAGGAAGCCCGTTAGAGGGGGGAGGCCTGCAAGTGAAAGCAGGGTTAGTATTAGTATTGCACTTAGTGCTGGGGTTTTTGTTCATGTGGTTATGAGTGTAGATAGTGTTAGGGTTTTGAGTGAGATTAGCATGAGGAATACGGCTGTGGTTATTAGGATGTACAAGTAGAAGTTTAGTAGAGCTAGTTTTGGGCTATATACAATGATGATGGCTATTCAGCCTAGGTGTGAGATTGACGAGAAGGCTAGGATTTTTCGAATTTCAGTTTGGTTTAGCCCTGCTCACCCTCCTAAAGCTGCAGAGAGGATAGCCATGAAAGCTAGAAGGGTAGGGTTTAGTGAGTTGGAGGTTATGAAGAATAGTGTTATTGGGGGGAATTTCATGGCTGTGGATAGGAGGAGGCCGGTGGTTAGAGAAGTGCCTTGAAGTACTTCGGGGAATCAGAAGTGGAATGGGGCTAGTCCTAATTTCATTGCAACGGCTGCAGTTAGGACTAGACACGATGTGGGGGAGGTTAGTTGGGTGATGTCTCATTGTCCGGTTTGTCATGCGTTAGTTATGCTGGAGAATAGGATTAAAGCGGAGGCGGCTGCTTGAACTAGAAAATATTTGGTTGCAGCCTCAATGGCTCGTGGATGATGGGATTTTGAGATTAGAGGGAGGATGGCTAGGGTATTGATCTCAAGTCCGGTTCAGGCTATGATTCAGTGGTTACTTGAGATTGTGATGGTAGTCCCTAGAAATAGACTGGTGATGAATACTAGTTTTGCTTGGGGGTTCATTAGCAGGGGAAGGAGTTGAACCATCATTTTCGGGGTATGGGCCCGATAGCTTATTTAGCTGACCCTACTAGAAAATAATATAAGGGGAGTATGGAGGGTTTTGATCCCTCTAGTGTAGGTTCAATTCCTGCTTTTCTAGGTCTTTAGGAAATGAGAGGGCTTGTATACCTCTGTGTTCACTTTATCATAGTGATCCTTAGTCCTCAGGCACATTTCCTTGGGATTCTCAGGTAGGGGGGTAGGCCCGCATAACAAATTGGTATGCTAGTGTGCCATAGACATAGGGCTAGTGTAAGAGGGAGGAAGTTTTTTCATAGTAGATGCATTAGCTGGTCATATCGGAATCGTGGATAGGAAGCACGAATTCATAGGAAGCCTGCTGATAATAGGAGGACTTTTGTAGCTATAATTACAGGGTACAGTTCTTGAGGCGGATTTAGGGCACTTGGGTTAAAGAAAATGATGGCGGTTAGTGTGTTTATAAATATGATATTTGCATACTCAGCTAGGAAAAATAAGGCAAAGGGTCCTGCCGCATATTCGACGTTGAATCCAGAAACTAGCTCGGACTCACCTTCTGTTAGGTCGAATGGGGCTCGGTTGGTTTCAGCGAGTGTGGAGACATATCATATCATGGCCAGTGGTCAGCAGGAGAAAATCAGATATAGGGGTTCTTGGGTGACTGCAAGAGTGCTTAGGGTATAGTTACCGCTTAGTAGGATTACTGATAGTAAGATAATAGCCAGGGTTACTTCGTAGGAGATGGTTTGGGCTACTGCTCGTAATGCTCCAATTAGAGCATATTTTGAGTTGGAGGCTCATCCTGACCATAGAATAGAGTACACTGCTAGGCTTGACATAGCTAATAGGAATAGTACGCCCAGATTAAGATCTGCAAGTGCGAATGGCAGGGGAAGTGGGGTTCAGATTGAGATTGCGAGTAGAAGTGCTAGCATAGGAGTTGTAATGAATAAAATGGGAGAAGATGTTGAGGGGCGAATGGGTTCTTTGATAAATAATTTTACTCCGTCCGCCAGGGGTTGGAGTAGGCCGTAAGGCCCGACGATGTTTGGCCCTTTTCGGCCTTGTATGTAGCTTAAAATCTTACGTTCGACTAGTGTGAGGAATGCTACTGCAATTAGAATAGGTAAGGCGTAGGAGAGGCCTATGATTAAATTAACTAGAAGGGGGTGGTTTGTCATGGGAAGCTAGGGAGAGGATTTGAACCTCTGAGTTAAAGGACTTAAGCCTTTTGCATTTGCCGAGCTCTGCCACGCTAGCT
>JAOTQZ010001805.1:0-13072 GCA_026546895.1 Pogonocichla stellata | reverse complement strand
GATGTGCCCATCCCCAGGGCTGTGGGGGAGCTGGTGTTTGTCCCCAGGCAGCCACTGGGATCAAACTGGGCAAACAGCATTGGAGCCCCAGCGTTCCCTGTGTGACACCACAGTGGTGGCAGTAGGGGATACACAGCCCTGAGCAGGTGAGTGCATGACCCCAGCATCTTTTGGCAGAAGCAGTTTGCTGGAGGCCTTTGCTGCCAGCAGAGTGTTCTGTGCAGGAAGTAGACAACGATTCACCTCTGGGAGGATGAAAGAGAGACAGGTTCCCCAGGTGAGGAATGAACAGGAGAGCACCAAGCTGCTGTGCACAGTGTACTGGCTGCAAGACAAGCGTGGCTGCCACTGCTCTGCTTGCCATAGTTACATTATCAGTCCATAGGACAAAGTTCAATGAGAGCTGCTTTTGCTGCTGCCTATTCCTCTTTCGGCCCCTTGTGGAAAAACTGTCCTTACATTTAGGCCCTGATATCTACAGAACACCTTGGTGGATTCAGCCAAAAATGGACAGAGAGGATGCACCTGGGATTTTGCTGTGGCTTATGTGTGGCAAGGGGAAGGTGCAGCTCTGCACTGGCTTTTACTTCTACAGCCTTTATCTATGGGCACAGCTGATGGATGCAGAAAGTGTGTGAAAGTGATAGAGCTGTGGAAATCAGGTTTCACAGGGAAGAGTGTAGGGGACTAAATGCCTTCTGTGCTGGCACATCTCTCAGTCTGAACTGCAGCTGGAATCATGGACTCTACCACTTTGAGAAAATGTGCTGATATATAGAGTTGAGAAGGAAAGAGTGAATGACTAGTGTGTTTTATCTACTTTAAAGACTGCAAAGGGGCTATGAAAGCCAGCACTGGCTTTTTGCTGTAGGACTGTTTTGCGAGTGGCTGCTGGAAGTTTTGAAGGGGTTTGGGATCTGCGAGACTGAGAGGGTAGGATGGTACATAGAGCTTGAGAGAAAGTGCATATCTCCAGGGAGGTGGATGCAGTTTAGTGCGTGCCAGTTCCATGTTGAGCAGCTGATCACACAGAAATCATTCTAAAAGGAAGAGGCCGTGGTGCAATTGCTTTATTTTGCAGCTTATAGACCGCTCGGCCAACGACGGAATAATTCCTCTTCCTTCCCTGCTACATGCAGGAGCACATTCTGTCAGCTCCAGGAGCCAGGATCCACAGCGGAGCTCTTCCCGGCGCTGCTCCCACACGTATGGGGCAGGGAAAGCGCTTGGTTTTTTCCTGGGCACTGTCAGCGCCCATCACAACAACCACACGACGGCGCTGCCGACTGGCAAAAGAAGGAAACGCGCCCGGCCCGGCTCGAAACCACCCAGTGCAGAGCCAAGCTGCAAACGCCCCTGCTCTCAAATGCCAGCACAAAAAACATGTGCTGACCTTCCCTTTCTAACTGCATACTCTTCTTGGCACCACGCTCAAAGGGAAACACAAACTGCTTTGCCCTAGCAGAGCTTTTCTCAGAGAAAAGCTCTCAGAGCCGGCTAACAAACTTGAAAACATCAGGCAAGAAGAGAGCTCACCCAAGTGCCAACTATGAAAGATCTTGCTGCCCACAATTGTAACTGCACCCATCAAATTGCAAGCATTCACCCTGCTCTGGGCACTTTCCTTTTCAGTTCTAGGGACTGCCCTAAGCTTTCAGTTTCCCAGAGTCAGGATGCAGATGGAATGGAACCAGGGGCAGCTCACACACTTCAGTTACCAGGACAAAAAGCTCAGCAGCTTGGCATCCACCGGTGACTGAGAGACGGGACTTCAAAGTGGAAGGGCTGCAACAAGTAATCCAAGCAAAAAACCAACGCCCAAGCAAAAAGATGTTCAAGTTGTTTATTGAAGGCAGAGCATCCAAGCATAGAAGTACAGGGTATCCAAGTCTGAAGTCCCAGCAGAAGTAGTTTATTGGAGTCCTTATTGTTCTCACAGTTCAGCCTTATATACTGTTACCCTTCCAACAAGTCACAACTCTAAGCAGTCACATCTCTCAGCAGAATTTTTCCTACTAGTACAGAATCAGCCTATTGTTTGCATGACTTGGCAGCCTGACAAAACCACATTGTTTCAAAGACCTCTCTAGCTGAATATGCTGTACCATTTCATAGCCTGTCCCAGGCCTTGTATTTTGTTCTGCTGAGCTCTCTGTTCCATCTCCCATCTGGTTTCCCACAGGTGTCTGAATTCCCACTGAAAATTCAACTGCTCTAACCCAGAGAACTGCCTATTGGGAAAAGCCTTGCAATTCACTGAGACTTGCCAAAGTGCACATCCAAACTTGCTTTCTTGGCCAAAGAGAGGAACTAGAAGCCCATCTAAAAAGAAATGGCATTGCCTCCTCCAAAATACAAAATATCCAGGGACTGATCTACCTCCAGCATTGAATGTATCCAAGAAATACGCTTACACAGAAAAGGCTCGGACAGAAAGATCTTGCTGGATTATTCCTCCCCACAGTACCTTAACACCTGCTCCAAAACCAGTGGCACTGTGTCTTTTACTTCCCAAGGAAAGGCACCCCAAGTCCCTTGGCCTTGCCTTGCCTTCAGTACTGTTCCTAGCTTTGCCTAGCCTACCCTTGCTTTGCTTGCCTTGCCTGTGTGTGCCTTGCCTGGCCATACCCACACCTTCCTTTGCTTTGTGTGCGGGGCAGTGCAGAGTGTGTGTGTGCAGGCACTGTGTGCAGGCTGCAGTGCCAGTGGGAGCCACCCCAGCAGCAAGAACGGGTGGGAGAGAAAGGAGGCAGATGAAATGTGTCTGTACAAACACACCATGTCAACCTGCTAGTAGACAAGACAGGAACCTCTAGATAGTGAAGCAACAGAAGAAACTCAGCTCTAGAAAATGTTACTAATCCACAGAGACTGCTGCTCAGCAAAGGCTGTGCTAAATTCCTGAAACCAGAGCAAGGGAGGAGGGGCTTAACAGAATTAGGAAGAGTTTATTTTTCTTTCTTTTCTATAACAAAAGGAAGTTGCATATTAGAGTGGGGCTTAGAGTAGGAGATTTGGGAAGTCTGTACCTTCCAATTACCTCAGCCAATGGGGAAAAGAAGAGGGTACTTCAGGGGGGACCTTAGGATAAAAAGGAGGCTGCATCACCCAACCATTTGAGACCTCCACCATGGGAAATGCCCCATAACCTCTCCCAAAGTGACAGGGTGCCTCTGTCTCCTTTTTGGACATGAACCTTTGACATTGGGGATTAATTTTCCTAATTAAATGTCAACTCATGTGGGATTCTTTCACCATCCAGGGGCAGCAAGTGGAGCTGAAGGCACCCCTCACTCAGTTTTGGTGATCAGCTCTTTTCAGAGGAGGCTGGCACTGGGCAATTGATTGGGTACCTGACAGTGTCCACTTGAGAGTGACAAATGGCAGAGCAGGGAGTCCCTGCAGAGTGCACAGGGAAGGACCACTGAGAATCTCACCAGTCAATGGGATATTCAGGGAGTAAACCTGAGAGGGCACCCATGGAGAGTAGCACAGGCAAAGGCAGCTTCTGGCTAAATGGATGATGTCTGCTGAAATATCTCCAAAAATCTCTTCGGAGAATGTTGAGGTAGTTTGCACATTCCCCCAGGGGTAATTAAAGACAATTCATGCCCGGGGAGGCAATAAGGGGAGTTGAGAAGGGGTCTCAGCAACAGGGGAAAGGATTGGTTGAAATAGAATGTGCAGGAATATGGTCAAGACAAGCAGTAGCAGAAAATATTTATCCTCAAAATTTGCCAGCTGGTCCAGGGCCAGCTGCAAGGGGCCACGTTCAGACACTGTGGCAGGACAGGGACTGGCTGGAGTATACAGTGTATGGTGAAAAGGGTGAGCACAAAGAGGAGGAACAAGGAATATCTGGGAAATGAAGATTGTATATGGAAGGATTAGGATTTTCTTTGAAGGATTTTGCTTGGGTCATGGGCGAAACAAATGATTTTGAGCTGTGCAAGGATGAGTGCCCAGAGGCAGTAGTGGGGGTGGGGGCTAGAGGAAGGGCAGAATAAGCCCCTGGATGAACAGGTTAGAAAGATACAGCACGTTTATGAAAGAAGGGATGAGGAAAAGATGAGGGCAAATGTGATGGCAGAGTTCTTACTGCTGAGGAGGGCCCAAGGGTGCAGAAGGGGCACCCAGGACAGAAAGGAAGGGATTGGCCACAAGGATGTGGCAGTGGTATTCCTTCCTCATCAGGGGAGATCTGAGCAAACAGTGTCTTGGAAGGAATCAGTGTACTATCTGCAGGGACACTGAAAGTGAGATTGTCTGAAGAAACAATGGGATCCTCAGCAGGAGGAAGTGCAGCGATTCATGGAGAAAACTCAGAAAGCAACACTTTTGCCAGAACTCTGGAAGATCCTCCCTTTGCTCCCAATTGACTCAATGACTGCCAGAGAAGCTGTCTTTTCCACCAAAGGAACTGGAGATAATTCAGAATGGCCAGGCAGAGATAAAAGGGGATAATTGGTTTACAAGGAATGGCAAAGAATAGAGACCAGAAGAATAGATACAAGTAGTGGAACAACTCCATGAAGGGAGTCACTGGAGTCCTTGAGGACTGGCAGAAGCCTTCTCAAGATGTATGTTGCTTGTAAGGGTGTTTTTATCTGGCAAAATCAGCTGTTGCAGGCTGCTTGATCTGTGCTCAAGCCAATAACAGTGTTACAAAGAAAACTGCCAAGAGAGGGAAGCCATGGTATGTCCCTCCCAAAGATGCCAAGTGGATTTTGCTGAGATGTCCCAAGTGGGAAGGCTTAAATATCTTCTAGTCAGTTAACAAGGTGGCCAGCAACATTTCCAACTGTTTCAGAAACTACAGCATCTGTTATTAAAGTATTTTTGGAACAAATAATTCCACGAGACTGGACTGTAGAAGCAATGCACTCAGATAGGGGAACTCATTTTACAGGAAAGAGCCTTCAAGGGCTTGTGGCTACTTGCCTTGGTTTAGTTTAGGTTTGCCAATTCTAATCTACTCAGTTTCTGTCATGGGATCAGATTACAGGATTAGGAGGAAAAACAAGGCAGGCCTAAAACTTAAAAGGGCATAAAGAAGAAATTTATTAACAATACAAAGAAAATAAGAAATTTGGAATAAGATTTCCAGATCACTCCCTCGTCCCCGCCACCTCCCACATTTCTTAACAACAACAACATACAGAAACACTTCAGTCAGTCTTTCACTTAAATAATCCTTTCAGTTCACTTCAGGGGGAGAAGATTCTTTTTGTCTGGCCATAGGGATTTTTCCCAAGAGGAAAAATAAGTTCTCTAAAGGGAAAAATTGTCAGGAAGTTCTTTAATTATTCAGAGGGTAAGGGAAAAAGAGGTGTGAACGTGTTTCATTCAATTAGTACATGTGGGAGTTAGGTTTGAAATGCATGAATTTCTGGTTGTTCCTATCTGTAATTGTAAGTTACCGGGAAGAGATTTTTTGGCTACATTGGGAATGCAAAATAACATTGTAAAAAGTGATACAGAAGCCAACACAAAACCAGACAAAGAAACCTCTGTGTGTGTGTGCCTTCCTCTTAGGTGACTTCTATGTAAAACCAGCACACTACTTTAGGAAAACAATGGATCCTCCATATCCCTGGTTCTGCCAGAGCTTCTACTCTTTTTTTGGTTATTTTTGTTTTTTTGTTTCTTTATTTTGGTAGAAAAAAATGAATAGGGGAAAAAAAGAAAGAGCTTTTGAAGCTGTAATAGAAACCAAGACACCACAGGTAAGGCTTTTGCCATTGGTTTGCCAAGATAAAAGGACAGACACAGAAGAGACATTCAGCTATCTTCCTTTGAATAGTTGTTTGGAATTCCTTACCCAGGTAACTCTCAACCCAATGGGGAGTGGTGATAAGGGACGTATATTTAAACAATATGTGGCCAGGACACTCTCTCTTGGGCAATTTCCTTCAACAGGAAGCTCAGCTGGCACAGCCCCTGCCTTTGGACTTTGCTGTTCACAACATCCAACCAGGGGATTAGTCCTGGTTAAGGAGTGGAAAGAAGCACCACTGGTGGTGAAGTGCTGTTGACTTTCCAGGTGTCACTCACCACAGGAACAGCTGTCAAGACAGCTGAACACGGGTGAAACCATCACACTCTGGTCATGATCTCTGAGGCCCCAGAGATTTGGCCATCTCAGCTGGCAGAGAAGGACGGCAGGCTGTGACTGACACTCTGCAGGAGTGGGCTGGAGCAGCAGCCAGTGCACTGACATCAGGGGAAGCCCCGTGTGCCTGCCCACAGACTGCAGCTGAAACAGTCTGTGTGGGCATCCCTCCTTTAGAATCTCCACCCACCGGGGGGGGGGGCACTTGCTGTCATTGTTCTCTTTATCTGAAGTGGTTTCTGTGCCTTCACTCACCACAGGTGGTGCGGAAGACAAGGTGAAAAACAGACTAGGTCATTAGAATACACTATTAAAATATTTTCCTTACTAATTCTACTTTTATTCGGTCAGCAAAGTCTAGACCAGAAGAGAAAGAATGAATTTGCAGCCTTAGGAGAAGAAGTAGTGAGAGTTTTTAACCTTAGCAATTGTTGGGTCTGGAGAGAGCCAGGAGCATCTGAAGAGTGGCTGACTAACCCAGCTGAATCTAATGGTGGGTGAGCACCCTAAGTGAGGTCCATAATGGGATGGGATTTGTGGACAAAGAAGGAAGTCCATGGTGACTTCATTCTTCTGAAACAGGCACTTATTGCCTAAATAGGATGGAGCTCTCTCTGTAAGAAATGCATTTGTGAATTGATTATATCTTAGGGTTTAAACAAGTGGGTTTGGACTCCCAATTACCCTCCTTACAACTACTCCAAGTATCAAGGCAAATGCTATCAAATGCCTGTTTAGCTCACTAATGGTAGCTGGGTAAGGTGTTCCTACCATAATTAATGAAAAGATTTGGAAGGCTGTAAAACAGTGGGGAGGGGCAAGGGTTTTTTGACCAACTGTTTTTAAGTTCCACTGAGAAAATTCCACAAGCAGAGCATGTGTTGTTTGTGATTATCAGTGAAAAAATGGCAACATGGGAAAGGAATTTGACCCCTTTTTAGTGAGTTCTGCTCCAAATCCCACCAAACAGCTTGCAGATGTAAATGTAGATGGAAAGCCCATGTGGAAGCTTGGACATGCAAATATTGTGACCCTCATGGTGGGGCTACTATTGTTGAAGGACTGTTAGGGCCAGGAAAAAAGCTGTATTTGGACCCACCAATTGATGACAACGGCTCAGGTGGCCTTTTGCTAATGCAACATGGGCTTTGAAAGGACGTTATTGTATTTGTGGCCAACATGCTTATTGCAGGTTACCTCCAAACTGCTGAGGGATCTGTTAAACGGGGCTTAAATTGACTGTTGTGCTTTTTCCTACCACAAGCTGAGGGAAATCACTTAGGAATCGAAATCTATGATGATTCAATTAGAGAAAAGCAATCAATTGATGCAGCTCTGGCTGGAGAGAGCACCCCAAAATGGGGAAAAGATGAATTGCCACAAGAAAATAATTATGCTGCATCATAGACCAGCCAGTTGGAATTAAAATCAGGTGCCAGAGAACCCATTTATAATTTGAATGGGATAATCAGGTTACAAGCTGCCTCTTAAACAATAACCAAGCAGACAGCTGCAGCTCTTGACCTTCCTGCCGACCAATCCACTCCAATGAGGAATGCAATATTTCAACATTGGATGGTATTAGGTTATGTATTGGCAGAAGAAGGAGGAGTTTGTGGAAAATTAAATTTTTCAGACTGCTGTTTGCAAAGAGATTGTAATGGAAAAGTGGTCAAACAAATAACAAAGGAAATAAAGTCAGCTCATGCACCCATCCAAATGTGGAAAAGATGGGATTGGGATACATTTTCATGGTTTCCTGGCAATCTATGGGTTAAATGAATACTATTTCTGCTCTTATGTGCTATAGCAACACTCATCTTTTTACCATGCACCACACCTTGCTGAGTGCAACTCTTTCAGCAGGTGATCAAGGGGATGCAGGTAGCAGCCACACCTACTGATGCAGAAATGATTACAACAGGATGGAAAATGATGTCACTGCAAATACCTGCAAAACCAAAGAAGACTCGGGAAGAAAAACTTAAATCAATGATAATTATGGTCTGTAAAGACAAATACAGAGAAAATAAAGAGGAGGGATTGAAAGGAATAAGATGAATGTGTCTTTACAAACAGACCATGTGAATCTGCTTGTAGACAAAGCTAGGGACTTACAGACAGTGAAGGAACAGAAGACACTCTTGATTCCAGAAACTGTTACTAATCAACACAGACATTTGCTCAGCCAAGGCCAAGTTAAATTCCTGAATCTAGACCAAGACAAGAAAGAGTTAACAGAATTAGGAACAGCTTTTGGTTTTTTTCTTATATATTACAAATGGAGGAATGCATAATAGAGTGGGGCATAGATTAGGTGATTCGGGAAGTCTGTACCTTACAATTACCTCATCCAGTGGGGAAAAAGAAGAGGGTGATGCAGTTGAAAATTTAGGATACAACGAGGGCTACATCTCCCAATTATTTGAGAGACCCCATGGGAAATGCCCCATGACCTCTCCCTTTATTCAAATCAAGTTACAGGACTCCTCTTTTTCCCTTTTGGACATAAACCTCTGGCATCGTGGATTAATTTTTCTGACAGCAGCGACCTGTAAAGGAGTAAAGTGGTTCCCCCGCACTGCACATCCCGCTGCAGCGCCCCGGGACAGCCTGCAGCGCTCCAGCACTTCCCCAGGGCTGCCTGCGGGCTGCGGACCCACCTCGCTATCTGCACGGGCAGGGCTGGGCCCCCCTCAACAGCGGCCGAGGGGCTGCAGGGCGGGCAGCTGCAGCACCATCAGCCTTTTGATGCAGGGCGCTGCTGCTGCCTCCATCTCTCCATCTCCTCCCCTGCTCGCCCCTGGCTGCGCGCTCACGGGCGTCCGCCCTCGCCTGTCCAGTCTCACCGGGAGCTGCCGCCTCCGTGGCTCTCCCAGCAGTGCCGCGCCCCGGCTCCACGCGGATCTTGGCAGGGCCCGGCTGCGTGCAGCTCTCGTGTTGTGCAGCAGCCACGGTGCTGGCAGGGTGGGCTGCGCGGCCGTGGCAGCACCAAGAGAGGAGCCACGGGCAGGACGGTGAGTGCTGCGGCCGTGCGCTTCTGTTCCCTGTCGCTCGGTGGCTGTCCCCGGCCGTGTGACCCCGCGGAGTGGTGGGCCTGGCCGGGCAGTGCACAGCCAGACGTGTGGCCAGCGGCGGCCGCAGCAAGGGACTGCTGGCACTGCTGGTGGTGGTGGTGGTGGTGGTGAGAGAGGGGGGCCAAGGCCAGAGACCAGTAGAGAGCAGGGTAGACCTGTTACCGTTTCCTGGCCTTAGTCTCTGGCGGCCAATGGCAGGGTAGACCTGTTGTCGTCGGCCGGCCTTTGGTCTCCAGCAGACTATTGCCAGGTAGATCTGTTGCCCTCCGGTGGCTCTAGTCTTAAGGAATGCCGATGGGTAGACATGTTTCCGTCTGCTGGCCTTGGAGCCTGGACACTGAGCGATGGCGCAGCGTCTCGTCCATCCCACGAGCGGCCCCCTTGCCCTGGCCCGCCCGCCGAGCACGCCTTCGCCACGCGCCCTGCACGTCCCACAGCCCCCGTGCACACGCACCGCGCTCACACTCCTGCTCACGCCTGCTCTTCCCCCTCCCCGAAAGCCGCTCCCTCAACGCGCCCGACTTGCGCTCCCAGCCTAAGCCGCTGGCCCTGCCGCCTCCACGCCCCAGCAGCCACTGGCGAGCTCCGCCGCCCGCTGCCCCAGCCCCAGCCCGCTCCGCTGATATTCTGCCCGCACCCCGCTTCTCCAGCCGCTCACCGAGACGAGCCGGCACTGCTCCCGCGCTCCCTCCCCGTGCCCGAATACACAGCAGCTCGGTACAAATCTTGACCCTACCCCCTCTTGGAATTTCCATCTGCATTCCACTGGAATCCAGGAGTTGCTAGCTGAGTGTGTGCTTCTATCTTTTTTGTCTTTCTGTCTGTGTATTCTTCTAATTTCCTGCTCTTGCTAATTTTGAGTAACTTAAAATTGAACGAGCAAAGAGTTTGTGAAGTTAAATGAAGTTAAACACTTTGAGAAGTGTTTTTTGTTGATCGAATGTCAAATTAAACCTTTTGACAGTTTCTCTGATTTCTAAAGTTGCTAGTAAAGACTGTTTTATTGTTTTGACTTCTTGAGGACCTCTTGTCAGTATTTCTCCAGTACATCCAACTCAGAGGACACAAACCACTGTAATTGCTTTTAAATGTCTCCTTGACAGAGTTGTTTGGGGGATTTGAGTCAGGGCTTGTCTGTCCTGCTTGGCACAGCCCAGGCAGATCTTTCAAAGCCACATTCCACACTCCATTTCCACCTGGAGCCGCTGGTGCCTCAGCTCTGCTTCCCCAGCCCCAGGGATGCTCTCCTTGTCTGCCCATTCCCCCACGGTCTCTGGGCAGGGATGGCCTCAGTCGGGGCTGCTGACATCCTCAGCACCTTGGAGGATGCTGCTGAATTTGACTGCTCCAGGGGCTTGTTCAGCCTTCAGCTCTTCAGTTCAGGAATTCAGTGCCCCATGGCCATTAACATTCAGAACACCTTAACAAGCCAAGCCTCTGGAAATAATTTGATTTAAGATTTCATATCTGTTGTGGTTAATTAGACAGATTTCAGAAAAGTGAATGTATTATATTTACAAGGACAATGAGAAATGATATGTTCGATCTGTGCAATTGACACTGAATCCAAAAACCTCCTTATGCTGTTTGAACAGATATGAAAATCAAGATCCTTTATATCTGACAATCAATCAGACTCTGTCCTGACTCCCACCCCACCATTTCCCCCATCCAAGCCATGGCACTAAGGGCAGCCTTGTGCAAATCTGAGCTCCCTCCAGCCCAGGCTGTGCCTGCAGCTTTCAGCTCCTTGGCACCAACTCCCACCTGCTTTCCTTGGAGAAGGAGGCACAGAGGGATGATCATTTATTGTCAGCCAACAAACCAAAGGAAGGCACAACTCCATAAATAAGAGAAGTCCAGCCCAAGGAGTGCGGGGCACTGGAGCCATATCCAGGGGTATCCCCAGGGCTCAGGATTGGGGCCAGAGCAGTTCAATCTCTTTATTGCTGATCCAGACTAGGCCATCGAGGGCACCCTCAGTCAGCTGCCAGGTGAGCCCAAGCTGGCTGGGAGTGTGGCTGTGCTGCAGGGCAGGAAGCTCTGCAGAGGGATCTGCACAGGCTGGAGCCATGGGCCCAGGACAATTGGATGAGGTTCACCAAGGCCAAGGGCCGGCTCCTGCCCTGGGCTCACAACCACCCCAAATCCCTGGCCGTGCCCTGCCCCTGATCCCCACAGCCTGTCCTGTTTCCTTCCTCCCTGCATTGCCAGGCACTTTCTGGGACAAGGGAGCTCTGCTGTGGGGATGGAGGGAGGTGCAAGTGCCACCACTTGAGTGGGAACCACAACTCATCAGGTTTGTGTCCTTTGGGGTCAGGAACTGGTGAGACTCAGAGGCACAAGAAGGTTTCTCTTCTCTGCCAACAAACAAAAGTTGAACATGATACAATTTAATAATCATCACAGTTTTTCCCTCAGCTCTGTGCGATGTCCCAGCAGTATCTGACAAGTCTGCCATTCACCAGGCATTTCTGTACAAAACCTGTTTTAGATAAAGGTTGTTCTGTGATAGATATAAACGCAATTAAGGTGCTGACTGAAGATGCTCTGCATGGAGTGAGGGCAAAGTATGTCGAACAATGCCCTGTTTGCAAAGCTGTCAGTGGTGGATGGACAAGGGGGTCATGCTGCATTTGGTGATGGGGAAATGCTAAAACTAGCCTGACTGATTTTATCTCCTACTGCCCTGGTTGAATATCACCTCTTTCCCCTCCCACCCGTTGTCTTTTGTCTCTTCCCAGGCCCCCGGTGAAGAGCCTGGCTCTGTGTTCTCCATCAGCTGCTGGGTGGCACTGCCAGGCTGGGATGAGGAGCTCCTCAGCCTTCCCTGCTCCAGGCTGGACAAGCCCAGCTCCCTCAGCCTCTCCTCATAGCCAAAGGACTCCAGCCCCACCTTGGAGGCCCTTCCCTCACCCTGCCACACATGACAGTTCTTCTCCACAGGAAGGAAACGGCAGAGCCCCAGTGTTTCAAAGGCTGATTAGAGGAAGCCACAAGGAGGCCAAGGCCAACATCCTGTTAGGGAGGAATCCTTGGATAGACAGAATTTGGAAGGCCAAATCCCACTTTTGCCTACGGGCATTTGGACAAGAAGAACAGTCCTTTATCCATAGGAAGGAAAGTGAGGAACTCCCTTATTTCAAAAGCAGATGAGACAGACATCTTCCTGTTAGGGAATTGTAGAGAGTGATGAGGTCTCCCCTGAGCGTCCTCTTCTCCAGGATAAAAAACCCCCGCTCCCTCAGCAACTCCTCACAGGACTTGTGTTCCAGACCCCTCACCAGCCTTGTTACCATTCTCTGGACACGCTCCAGCCTCTCCATGTCCTTCCTAAAGTGGGGGCCCAGAACTGGACACAGCACACAAGGTGCTGCCCAACCAGTGCCGAGCACAGGGGAAGAATCACTGCCCTGCTCTTGCTGGCCACACCATTCCTGATCCAGGCCAGGGACCTTTGGCCTGCTTGGCCACCCGGGCACACTGCTGGCTCATGTCCAGCCTGCTGTCCACCAGTGCCCCCAGGTCCCTTTCTGCCTGGTCACTATCCAGTCACTCTGTCCCCAGCCTGTAGCACTGCAGGGGTTGTTGTGGCCAAAGTGCAGGACCCGGCACTTGGTCTTGTTAAACCTTGTTAATCCTTGTTGGATTTGGGCCCTGGATCCAGCCTGTCCAGGTCCCTCTGCAGAGCCCTCCTACCCTCCAGTAGATTCACACTCACACCCAGCTTGGTGGCATCTGCAAATTTGCTGATGGTGGACTCAGTGCCCTCATCCAGATCATCAATGCAGATATTGAAATCCACGCTGGCTGGCTCTGATCCCTCAGCCATCCTGCAGGTGCCCTGTGATGGCACTCAAGGTGATCTGTTCCATCACCTTGC